>CAWUFW010006581.1:600000-1129790 GCA_963921515.1 Calotriton arnoldi | reverse complement strand
CCCTGTTAAGATGGCTACCTAACTGTTAGATGGAGGTGATCAATGCAATGGCTGCCACATGCTTCTGGGTGTGGGGGAGTGCTCCATCTTGCTCAGCTGTGAGACAAAGGTGCCTGGTGGGAGTTGTAGTGCTGGCTTTCCACCCACAAACACCCCTCCCTGTTAAGATGGCTACCTACCTGTTAGGTGGAGGTGATCAATGCAATGGCTGCCACATGCTTCTGGGTGTGGGGGAGTGCTCCATGTTGCTCAGCTGTGGGACAAGGGTACCTGGTGGGAGTTGTAATGCTGGCTTTCCACCCACAAACACCCCTCCCTGTTAAGATGGCTACCTAACTGTTAGGTGGAGGTGATCAATGCAATGGCTGCCACATGCTTCTGGGTGTGGGTGAGTGCTCCATCTTGCTCAGCTGTGGGACAAGGGTGCCTGGTGGGAGTTGTAGTGCTGGCTTTCCACCCACAAACACCCCTCCCTGTTAAGATGGCTACCTACCTGTTAGGTGGAGGTGAACAACGCAATGGCTGCCACATGCTTCTGGGTGTGGGGAGTGCTCCATCTTGCTCAGCTGTGGGACAAGGGTGCCTGGTGGGGTTGTAGTGCTGGCTTTCCACCCACAAACACCCCTCCCTGTTAAGATGGCTACCTACCTGTTAGGTGGAGGTGATCAATGCAATGACTGCCACATGCTTCTGGGTGTGGGGGAGTGCTCCATCTTGCTCAGCTGTGGGACAAGGGTGCCTGGTGGGGGTTGTAGTGCTGGCTTTCCACCCACAAACACCCCTCCCTGTTAAGATGGCTACCTACCTGTTAGGTGGAGGTGATCAATGCAATGGCTGCCACATGCTTCTGGGTGTGGGGGAGTGCTCCATATTGCTCAGCTGTGGGACAAGGGTGCCTGGTGGAAGTTGTAGTGCTGGCTTTCCACCCACAAACACCCCTCCCTGTTAAGATGGCTACCTACCTGTTAGGTGGAGGTGATCAATGCAATGACTGCCACATGCTTCTGGGTGTGGGGGAGTACTCCATCTTGCTCAGCTGTGGGACAAGGGTGCCTGGTGGGAGTTGTAGTGCTGGCTTTCCACCCACAAACACCCCTCCCTGTTAAGATGGCTACCTAACTGTTAGGTGGAGGTGATCAATGCAATGGCTGCCACATGCTTCTGGGTGTGGGTGAGTGCTCCATCTTGCTCAGCTGTGGGACAAGGGTGCCTGGTGGGAGTTGTAGTGCTGGCTTTCCACCCACAAACACCCCTCCCTGTTAAGATGGCTACCTACCTGTTAGGTGGAGGTGAACAACGCAATGGCTGCCACATGCTTCTGGGTGTGGGGTAGTGCTCCATCTTGCTCAGCTGTGGGACAAGGGTACCTGGTGGGAGTTGTAGTGCTGGCTTTCCACCCACAAACACCCCTCCCTGTTAAGATGGCTACCTAACTGTTAGGTGGAGGTGATCAATGCAATGGCTGCCACATGCTTCTGGGTGTGGGTGAGTGCTCCATCTTGCTCAGCTGTGGGACAAGGGTGCCTGGTGGGAGTTGTAGTGCTGGCTTTCCACCCACAAACACCCCTCCCTGTTAAGATGGCTACCTACCTGTGAGGTGGAGGTGAACAAACGCAATGGCTGCCACATGCTTCTGGGTGTGGGGGAGTGCTCCATCTTGCTCAGCTGTGGGACCAAGGGTGCCTGGTGGGAGTTGTAGTGCTGGCTTTCCACCCACAAACACCCCTCCCTGTTAAGATGGCTACCTACCTGTTAGGTGGAGGTGATCAATGCAATGACTGCCACATGCTTCTGGGTGTGGGGGAGTGCTCCATCTTGCTCAGCTGTGGGACAAGGGTGCCTGGTGGGAGTTGTAGTGCTGGCTTTCCACCCACAAACACCCCTCCCTGTTAAGATGGCTACCTACCTGTTAGGTGGAGGTGATCAATGCAATGGCTGCCACATGCTTCTGGGTGTGGGGGAGTGCTCCATATTGCTCAGCTGTGGGACAAGGGTGCCTGGTGGAAGTTGTAGTGCTGGCTTTCCACCTACAAACACCCCCTCCCTGTTAAGATGGCTACCTACCTGTTAGGTGGAGGTGAACAATGCAATGGCTGCCACATGCTTCTGGGTGTGGGGGAGTACTCCATCTTGCTCAGCTGTGGGACAAGGGGGCCTGGTGGGAGTTGTAGTGCTGGCTGCCTGTACACATGCAACCCTGGGAATGTTGCTAGCTACCTTTGGGGTGATTCAAAGGGAGTGAATGTTAGATCTGTGAGACATGTGTTGGGGAGTGTGTGGTGCACATGAATGCATTTGGGCCTAGGAGGTGTAGCTTTGTATTTGTGCAAGACAGTACATAGCAGTGTGATGGTAGACATTTGTTGTTACTTACCAGCCCCCACTCCCCCGGGTATTCCTGTGAGACTCTCTGGATGCAGTATGGCAAGCACCTTCTCCTCCCATGTGGTGAATGTTCTTGGTGTAATGGGAGGGCCACCGCCAGTCCTCTGAGCCAGCTCATGGTTCTTGTTGTTCCTCTCTTTCACCTTTTTCTTGAGGTCATGCGCACCGCTTCACGATCTCCCGCTTGGTGCGTGGGACAGTCCCTACTGCATTGACCTTGCAGACTATCCTTTCCCACATTAGTGTTTTGGTGGCTAATGGTGTCTGTTGGACCATGCTTCCAAACAATTGTGGTTCTACTCTGATTACCTCATCTACCATGACTGACAACTCATTGTCAGTGAATTTGGGCATTTTCTTCTCTGCCATGTTGTGTGATATGCAATGGGGTTGGAAGTGCAGGTGTGAGAGTGGTGGTGGTGATGTAAGTGGTGTGTGTGTGTGTTGTTGTGCTGGTGAGTTGTGTGGTGGTTTGCCTCTCCTTTGTGCTGTAGGCTTGGTTCCTTCAGTGGTGGAGTATTGCAAAGGATTGTGGTCAGGGAAGGGGCTGGTTTTATACTCAGCTATGTGGGTGTGTCAAAATGGAGTATTGATGTCAGGTGTGTTGTGTGGGTTGACCTGGGATTTGTAGTTTTTTTACTTGCCATGGGGATGTGTCATTGTGGTGTATTAGGTGTTTTTTTAGGCTGAGCCAGGTTGCTGGGTACACTTGGTGGGCATGTTGTGTGTTTTTTTTGGTCGGCCGCCATGATTTTTCCGGAGCGGCCACGGCGTTGGGTATACGACCGCCCTTCCGCCGGCTCTCCCATTCATCACTGGTTGCGATCGCGGCGGTCGGAAACAGCGGATTGTTCCGCTGTCACCTCAATGGTATCCTAATTTCACGTGCGGTCAATCCGCTGGCTGTGTGGCGGTTTGGGCTTTTTCCACCGCTAATCCGACCGCCGCGGACGGATTTTCACCTGCTCCGCACGCTAACGGCGGTCTTTCTTGACATCGTTCCACTGCGGTTGGATTTTTCTGGCGGTTGATCCTAATCGGACACACAGAATTTGCAGTGGCAGGCCTGAGACATGGTTAAAGCGCTACTTAGGTGGGTGGCACAATCAGTGCTGCGAGCCCACTAGTAGCATTTGATTTATAGACCCTGGGCATAGATAGTGCACTTTACTAGGGACTTATAAGTAAACAAAATATGCAAATCATGAATAAACCAATTGTCATCACATTGTGGGTACAAAGCACGTGCACTTTAGTACTGCCAACAGTGGTAACATACTCAGAGACCTAAAGCCAGCAAAAATGAATTCAGCAAAAAGGGGAGGAGGAAGGCAACATGTTTGGGGTGACCCTGCAGAAAGAGCAATTTCCAACATATAATATATGTTCATATTTTGCCAACTCAGGATTCCGGTAACATTTTTGCAACTGCTTAGCTTCCTATTGGCTTCATGGTTTATGATGTCTCCAGAACCCCTTAGAAAAAGTATAAGACCATACTACACAGTAAACCTTAATGTATCATTTACACATATACATACATGCATGAAGTGTTATTCAGCAGTAAATCTGTAATTATTCTGTAAAAATCAGTCACAAAATCACATAATTCTATTGACCATGAGCACTGTTGTTAGACCTGTCATCCTGAGTGTGGTCTTCCCCCAAACTTTTTACCTTAACCCCTCTTGTTTTCTGAATTCATTTTTGTTGGCATTAGGACTCTGTGCACTTTTCTAATGCTAACCAGTGCTAAAGTGCTTGTGCTCTCTCCCTAAAACATAGTAAATCCGTATTTGTAAAGCGCAAACTACTCACCCTATACGGGTCTCAAGGCGCTGGGGGCCGTCGTGGAAATTAAGTGAGCTATTGCCCAGAGTCACATGGTGCTGAGCTGAGCTGCCGCCGGAGCCGGGGATCGAACCGTGAGCCCCTGTGCTCCGAAGTCAGCTGCCCTGGCCGCTGCACCACACCTCTCCACTTAGTAAATTGGCTTACATCTGATTACTACATTTAATTTACTTATAAGTCCCTAGTATATGATGCTACATGTACCCAGGGCCTGTAAATTAAATGGCACTAGTGGGGCTGCAGCACTCATTCTGCCTCCCACTAGCGCTTTAAAAACTGTCTCAGGCCTGCCCTGGCAGCCTGTAGTGCAGTACTACACTGCCAATTTGACCTGGCCAAATAAACCTTTTGTCAGGCGTAAACCTCCCTTTTTAATACATATAAGTCAACCCCAAAGTAAGCCCTAAAAAGCCCATAGGGCAGTGTGCATTGTATCTAAAAAGTTGAACATTTGTTTTTAAGTTCTACATATCATGGTAGTGTTAAGCTCCTAACTTCATTTTTCACTACTGTAAGGCCTACCTCTCCCATTGAATAACATTGGGTTATCTTATTCCATTTAATATGTGCTAACCTTTGCATGAGAGCAGGTAGGAATATCATGTTTGGCTTCAAATGATTGTAGTTTAAAATCCTCTTTGATGGTTGGATTTTAGGTCACTGTTCTGAAAAGGCCACTGTTCGAATATTAGGGCATCAAAAAACAAACTGATGAATGGATTGCTTGAATTAATCCCAGCCACTAGCGATGGCTCGGGCCGCATCCCAATCCGTTGTTTTTGCCCACCATGCCATCTCTGTTTGTACCCAGCCGTATGCAAATCAGCTTTCATCCTGCTCCATTGGGAACAGTCCATCCCAAGCTGCCATGCCAGGTCCTCCCTGAACCAGAACACAAGCAACCCAGGACTAGTTTTGCCCTTATTAATGGCTCATCAACTAGATATAGCTTGATTCCAGTGTCAGAGTGCCTACGTCTGGGCATACCCATCGCACTTAGGGCATTAAATAACAAAGTGATGGATGAAATGCTTGAATGAATCCCTGTCACTGGCTAATACTTGGGACCGAATCCCAACTGAGGAGGCATTGTGAGCGAAAAACGATGGATTGGGATGTGGCCCGAGCCATTGCCAGAGTCTGAGATTCATTTAAGCATATCATTCATCACTTTGTTGCTGTTGCAGTTGATATGCTAAGTGTGACAGGTATGTCCTGACATGGGTCCTGTGCTCACTGTGCCACTGGAATCAAGCTATACCTGGCTGATGAACCCATATCAGGGTGAAACCAGCCCTAGGTTGCTTGTATTCTGGTTCAGGGAGGACCTGGCCTGGCAGTTAGGGCTGGACTGCTCTCATTGGAGCAGGTTCAAGACTGATTTACATATTGCTGAGTCCAATCTGAGGTGGAATTGTGGGCAACAAATGATAGATTGGGATGTTGCCCGAGCAATTGCCAGTGGCTGAGATTGATTCAAGCATTTAATCTATCACGTTGTTGCAATTGATGCCTCAATTGTGATGGAAATGCCCAGACATGGGTCTCATGCTCACTGCTCCACTGGAATCAAGCTATACTTGGCTGATGAGCCCTTATCAGGGCAAAACCGGTCCTAGGTTGCTTGTATTCCGGTTCAGGGAGGACCTGGCTTGGCAGTTTGAGCTGGACTGCTCCCATTGGAGCAAGGTCAAGACTGATTTCAATATGGCTGGATCCAAACTGATGTGGCATCAAATGCAAAAAACAGTGGAATGGGATGTGGTCCGAGTGATTGCCAGTGGCTGAGATTAATTTAAGCATTCCATCCATCAGCTTGTTGTTGTTACAGTTGATGCCCTAAGTGCAATGGGTATGCCCAGACACAGGTCCCCTGCTCACTGTGCCACTGGAATCAAGCATACCAGGCTGATGAGCCCTTATCAGGAAGAAACTGGTCCTAGGTTGCTTCTATTCCAGTTCAGAGAGGACCTGGATTTGCAGTTTGGGCTGGACTGCTCCCATTGGAGCTGGGTCAAGACTGATCTGCATATGGCTGGGTCAAAACTGAGGTGGCATAGCGGGTGAAAAACGATGGATTGGGATGTGGCCCGAGCGATTGCCAGTGGCTGAGATTAAATTCAAGCATTCCATCCATCGCCTTTTTGTAGTTGAACTTTTAGAAAGTTGGCATTTTCCTGTCCAAACCATTTGGGGTCTGCTGTCATGTCATGGGTCACATGACTGTGTATAGCTTAGCTGGTGTCCGTTGTTTATTCCTCCCAGAAAGTGAAACAAAGGGGAACTAAGTTTTAACAGGATGGGCCATTCTGCCAGGATGATTGGGTGGAGCTGTTCCCTGTCCCACTTACATTTCAAAGGGCTGCCTCCAGCATGCACACAAAAGAACCTGACACTAGTCTTTTGTCACCCAACACGTCTTGAAGCCATGGCAGGAAAAGGAAAGAACTTTCCAAACCACATGTGGGGTAGTCAGGATGCCCCTCCACTTCAAAGGTTGATACCAGGCATAAGTATTGGACCCTTAGAACAACTCTTCAGTACACTCCTGTACCTCTGGACTGCCTAGACCCCCAAAGGACTGCCCTGCTGTGTGTGGTCTGCCTTGTTCTCCTGGGGACTGCCTTTGCTGCTACCAGAGAACTGGCCTGCTGCTTGAGGCCTGCCCTGCTCCCCAGAGGACTGCCTGCTGCTAGAGGCCTGCCTTGCTGTTTGAACCCAGGACTACCAGAGTGATTTCAAGAACTAGTTGGCTGGCCTCCTGTGTGAGCTATAGAGACATAACAAGTTCTAGAGAACTTCAACCCTGCACCTAGCCTCCGCTGTAGTCCTAACTTCCCAAGTGGTGTCCCCCTGGTCCTGGACCCTTGGATGTGGTGTTAGAGGTGCTGCTCCTGCTTAACCCTAAAACATGGGACTTAGCAACATTTTCATCAAAAAGTGCCAGAAGAACCGACAGAAGACTGGAACCTACCTACTAACCATTCTGCCCATTGTGCATCGCTGGTCTGCCTGACTTTGCTGCTGCATTCTTCTTCACAGCTGCAAATCCTGTTCAGTGAGACCTCCAAGTGACAGTTTTTGCCCTCATGGAGACCTCTTTGGCTACAACTTGCAGCTTCATTCCACTGGAGGTTTTCAACTTCCAAAAAGTTGGCTAAGTCGAAATGGAGAAAATTGGCGGCCTCCACGATCTGCAATTCAAACTGAACTTTACACTCTCCTGGAATTTTCTTTGCAATTTCTTCTAAGCCCAAAGGTAAGCCAAAACCGCATCAGAACCATGGTCCATCACGGTCGGCCTTAACTTCTGACTATGCCCAGATCGAAAGCGACCAGGTACTCACAGTTGGTGCTTTGATCTTTTGGGTGCTACATTTCACTGAAAACTTTAGAAATTCCTTACTCTGGTTCTACTGATTGGATTTAATTGTTTTGGTGTCGTATTATTTATTAAAATTGTCTCTGTTTTTCTAAATTGGTGTGAGATATTTGTTATGTTTTCATTTTACTACTGCTTGTGTGCTACATGAATGCTTAACGCAGTGTCTTTAAGTTAAGCCTGACTGCCTTTGTGCCAAGTTACCAGAGGGTTAAGCAGAGGTTAGTTTTGTAACTTTTGTGGTTCCCCCTGACAAGGATTGTGGTTGTTTCTTGAGTAGGGTTTGCACCCCCTCAACCAATAACCCAATTCCTTACAATTGTCCATTAATTTATCAACAATCTGTTCATTATATCTAAATAGTACCTAAACATTCTGATTCTATTCAGTGCCCATTGTTAGTTGCATGTTTCACAGAAAAGCTTCAGCAATCTTTTCCTTCTACAGACAGAATGTGTATTATAACACAAATGGCATTTCATTTCTAAAATGACATATTCTTGACTACATAATTAGGATTTGTTCTTTTCTTTTTACTGCAGACAGCCAAACACTATAGCCCAGCATTTAATTTACTATTTTTAATAAGTATTTCTCTGTTTGAAAAAAAACAACACATTTTTCAAGCTAACAAATAAATAGGTAACATGAAAAAATGCATAACTGCTTACTTGATTAATATTGTCCAATATTGTCATTTTGGGGATGTAGTGACATTTATAAAGCATTATACCTTCCATGAAGAAAACCTGTTAGAAAGATGAAGAGTACTCTTAATGGGACCTTATGCTTGAAGCGAAAAGTTTAAATAAGTTTTTGACTGTGGTAACATCCGGTTGCAATTATTTGAAACTTGTACCTTATGGTAAAATCAAGGATGTTCTCCATGCTAATGTCCAAATCTCCTCTGGCAGGAAAAACGTTTACCATATCTCTCACGCACCAAGCGACTTAAACTTGCTTTGAATCAAGGCCAGAATTATTATATATATATTTTTTGATAAACAAGTTTTTATTGAGATTTAGACCAGTAGCACTGGTGAAACAGTAGAGCGAAGCCCACACAATACAACATTGAAAAAGGTAAGTAGTCCGTAGAGGGCAAGACATCCAGTAATTGTTAGACAGAACATTTCTGGAAAGCCCACCAGCATAATGATGCAACTAATTAAGTAATCTGCCCAAGCCATTTCCCCCACACCCTTGCATGCTTCCGAGGGCAGCCACATGCTTCAAAGACCACTCGCTCTTGCTGCACACACCAATCAACACCCCTTCTCCACTTTGACAGAGCAAGTGGTCTAGAGGCCATCCACAGTGAGGCGTGTTCCCATGAGCACGGGGTCAGACTGATTTGCATATGGCATGTCTGAACTGAGTGAGCTAAAGAATGATGATGGATTAAACCCAGATCAGTTGACTGGGGGTGAGTGTTTGATTGGCTCAAGCGTTCCGTCCATCATCCCTTTTGTATCGCTTTGGTTCGCCCTAAGTTGGCGGTATGCCAGGCGTGGGTCCCTTGCTCACTTTGCCACTGGATTCAAGCAGCCTGGCTGATGGCGGCTGAAATGCAGAACCGGTCTAGGATGCTTGTTTCCGGTCAGGGAAGACATGGCTTGGCAGTTCGGCTGGACTGTTCCCATGGCACGGGGTCGGACTGATTTGCATATGGCATGTCTGAACTGGGGTGGTGGAGTGAGCTAAGAATGATGATGGATTAAACCCAGATCAGTTGACGGGGTGAGTGTTTGATTGGCTCAAACGTTCCGTCCATCATCCTTTTTGTATCGCTTTGGTCGCCCTAAGTTGGCGGTATGCCCAGACGTGGGTCCCTTGCTCACTTTGCCACTGGATTCAAGGTCGGGAAAGTGATTGGATAGCGGAGGGGTAAGCTTACTATTCCCTACCCAGTGAGTGCAGCAGCAGGGAAAGTGTTGCTTGGACAGCGGAGGGGCAAAACTTATATATTCCCACTCCAGTGAGTGCAACAGTCGGGAAAGTGTTGGATAGCGGAGGGGCAAAAATTACTATTCCCACTCCAGTGGGTGCAACAGTCGGGGCAGTGTTGGATAGCGGAGGGTTAAAACTTAATATTCCCACTCCAGTAAGTACAATAGTAAATAAAATGTAGGCTAGCAGAGGGGTAAAATTACTATTCCCACTCCAGTGAGTGCAACAGTAAGGGGAGAGAGAGTGTCGAGATAAGCGGAGGGGTAAAATTACAATTCTCACCCAGTGAGGTGCAACAGTCGGGGAAAGTGTTGGGTAGCGGAGGGGTAAAATTACTATTCTCACCTCCAGTGAGTGCAACAGTCGGGAAAGTGTTGGATAGCGGGAGGGGCAAAACTTACGATTCCCACTCCAGTGAGGTGCAACAGTAAGGGAAAATGTTGACAGCGGAGGTAAAATTGCTATTCCCTACTCTGTGAGGTAACAGTAGGGAAAGTGTTGGATAGTGAGGCAACTTAATATTCCCCACTCCAGTGGGTGCAAGCAGACAGGCAGTGTTGGATAGCGGAGAGGTAAAAATCACTATTCCCACTCCAGTGGGTGCAACAGTAGGGAAAGTGTTGGATAGCGGATGGGTAAAAATTACTATTCATACTCCAGTGGGTGCAACAGTAAGGAAAGTGTTGGATGGCGGAGGGGGTAAAATTACTCATTCCCACTCCAGTGAGTGCAACAGTAGGGAAAGTGTTGATAGCGGAGGGGTAAAAATTGACTATTCCCACTCCAGTTTGTGCAACAGTAGGGAAAGTGTTGACAGCGGAGGGGGTAAAAATTAATATTTCCACTGGAGTCTAGTTCAAAATTAAAAACAAACAAATTAACAACAACACAAAAGATTTATAAAAACAAAAGAAACATATATAAAAGTTTTAAATATTACAAAAGATAGAAACAGATTAGAATGTTAAAAAGATCTAACAAATACCTAGAAAGATTATTTAAAAATTTACAAATAATTTAAAAACAAAAACTATTTTTAATAGAAATTATTTATAAACAAAACATTAATTATTACATAAATGTAATATTTTTATTTCCTATCCTATAACACCACACAATTCACAACCCACATTTACATTTTTTTAAATGTACCTCCATAATTAACATAATTAATTATCAATTAAACAAATATTATTAATTATAAAAAAAATTAAAACAAATACAAATTCAGTTACTCCCAAACGTTACCCCTATAAAACCAAACCACACACAAAATAACAATAATACACTTACCATAAATATTTATCAATTGATAAATTAATATTAATAACTCAACTAATTATTAATTAATTAAACATAAATTACTTTCCACCCTCTACCCCAATAAACACCACGAACCCACACCTAAAATCATTACACAATTTCACATAACTAATTTTACATTAATAAATTAATATCAATTCAACAACTTATTAATTAACTTAAAAATTTACTTCCCACCCTTTACCACTATAAACCCCACAACTTACATCAAAAATTAATTACACAATTGCTCACTATTTTAATTTTAATTAATTAATTAGCATTAATTAAACAAACAATTAATAATTAATTATAAATAAATTACTTCCCACCCTATTCTCCTATAAACCCCACCACCCGCTCCTTAAAAAATGACACAATTAACATAATTAATTACCAATTGATTAATAATTAACAACCAATTAATAAATATTGACGATAAATTAATTCCACAATTAACACTATAAAATATAATTAAATAAATATATAAAAAAGATATTAACACACGTATTATAATTAAATTACTTCCCACCCTGTTACCCTGTAAACCAACAACCCTCTCAAACAAACACACAATTAACATAATTGCAAATTAATTAATATTTAACATCCAATTAATTAATAATTAATAAAAATTCCCACAATTAACTATTAAACTAAATTAAATAGATTTTACTACATAAAATATTAATTAATGCATTATAATTACATTACTTCCACCCTATTCCCCTATAAACCCACAACCCGCTCTAAAAAAATGACACAATTAACATAATTACCAATTAATTAATAATAATTAACAGCCAATTAATTATTAATTAATAATAACCACCCACACAATTAACACTATAAAATCTAAATTAAATAAATACTAATACATAAAAATAATCATTAATTTATTATAATTAAATTACTTCCCACCCTATTCCCCTATAAACCCACAACCCGCTACAGAACTTAAAATGCTAAAATTTAATTAAGAGTAAAATTAATAACTACTAAAAATTTAATACATATATTAAAAACAAACAAATTTCATACAAAAAATAGATCACATACTTTTAAAATACATACTTAAAATACATAACACTAATTAAAACATCAGATATTTTAAACAACTATATTTTTGCAAACGATATTAACAACTTCGATGTTTCCCAAACACGATATTTCTTACCTGCAAGTCGATATTCTTGGGACCACCTATATTCCTGCTGTCGATATTTCTGTATCACGAGTGTTTAGAAACTCGATATGTTGTGTATGTCGACATTTTAAACTCGATATTCTGTACCCCCAGCACGACCCCCTACACTACCCAAACACCACTGCACTACCCTAAACCCTAAAAACACTACCCCCAGCACGACCCCATACACCACCCAAACACCACTGCACTACCCTAAACCCTAGAAAAGAAACCCCACCTCCATGCCCAATCCCCTTACCCTCACTCTCATGGTTCCTCTCTCCTCGTGGTTCCTGCTTCCACGTCATCTCTGGAGGGGGCGGTGCACGTCGTTGTGAGGAAACGGAACAGCCTCTGTTTCTTTACAACGACATGGATCGTTTACATGTTTTTAGGAACGCATGGTCATTTACCATACATACCTTTACAACAAAATTAGTTGTAAAGGCATGTTATGGTAAATGACCATGCGGTCTAAAAAAATGCGTAGTATTGACTTCGTGATGTACAACGCATGCGTGGTAATGCATGCGTTGTAATGGTATCGCAAAGTGAAAAAGTCGTAACGGCTGTTTATCAATCGAAGCTGGCCCCTGTTCTTCAGTGAGACGTTTATTTGATTAATTAGGAGGAAGGAATGTGGTTTATTTACCGAAAAGTGCATTCCCGGCTGTTGTATTGTGAAAGTGTCCGCGTGGCCTGGTTTCCTACTTCCGGTGAGAGAGTGGAAGAGTCTGTTTGGATCTAAAGGAGTTCTGTTGTTGGACGGGCCGGCGCGACATGTCATCAGAAAACATGGCTAATGGAAAGCGTCCTCCCTGAAGTGTGGAGCAGTGCCATGAGAGGTCAACGAGTGTGCGTCCCACCGCAGTCATGACCGCACCGCGTGACCTATGTGCCGCCTCCAGGGTACGGGAGGCAGAAGCGGCATCGCAGGTCCTCTCTTGAAGACCGTTGTAGCACTAATTCTACATTTGGTACTAGGGCATTTAACTTCGTTGTTCCTGCCAGATACAAAGAGAAGATCCTGTGTTATTCAGTGCCCTCGTTATCTTTTGTGGGTTGTGGTGCTTGTCACTTCGCTGCCCTGCCGGTGCACACGACTGGGCACCCCACCTCGTGTGCCATCTGCAGGGCCTCTGCCCTGGATCACTGGTTTCGCTTCTGGAGTGGCAACATAAACAGTTGCTCCCAAAGGACTAGCCTGAACACTTAGGTGAATATCCCCTGCACCAGCATTCCACGGAAATTCTTTCCTAGCTCTCCCAACATCAACGAGCACGGCTCCGCCGCGACACCGTATGACGTCATCGGAGCCATAAGAGGACCTCGTCGGCGTGCTGACGTCAGTTCCACTCCATTTTTCCTCGTGCCATCGCGAGGCAAACAGGGGACCGAGACATTTTCACATGTATACATAGTATAACAAATATATATATATTCACTGAAAACCATAGGTTTCAAGCACGTTATAGTTAGAAATTAGCATTTAAAACACCTTAGAAATTCACTGAAAAACCATAGGTTTCAGGCACGTTATAGTTAGAAATTAGCATTTAAAAACCTTAGAAATTCACTGTAAAACCATAGGTTTTAGGGGCGTTAGAGTTAGTTGGACATTTCACTGCATAAAACCATAGACTTCCCCCGTTATAGTTAGTTCAGCTAACTATAACTCGCGCGCCCGCAATGCACTGCTGATGACGTCACATATTACATCACTCATGACATGGTCAGTGACATCACTCATGACATCACTGATGACATCATCCAGTGAATGTGTGCTTTTCTGAAAATTAAATATGTTTTATATATGTATATCTCAAGGTCGATGGAAGAATAAATGGGTATATAAGTGTCTAAATGGATGATTTTTTTGTAAAATTGATTGTATAACTGACTAAGTGTATCTTAGTGAATACATGGGTTAGTGAGTAATGTTTAAATATGAAAATATCTGTATCAGTCTCTCACTTTGTGTATAAGTGGCTGCATGGGTTGGGTGGAGTAGCTACATGAGTGTCTATATGGGTTATTAGTTGGTTTTTTGAGTATCAGTATGAGTGTCTGAGTGTCTGTATGGTTCGGTGGGGTATTACTTAGTGCATAGATGCATGAATGAGTGACTCACTGTTTGTATGTGTTGAAGACAGCATGTGTGCAGGACTGTGTAGGTGGATGAGTATGTGTATGTGTATAGTGTTAGTTAGTGTGAGTGAATGACTCTCAATAGTGTCTATGAGTAACTACATATGTTTTAAACTAGTATATGTGAGTATTGGTGTATATAAGTGAGTATATGTAGAGTGAGAGATTGGAAGAGTTCCTGTACAAATAAGTAGGTGTTTCCTATAAGTGATTGTTTAAGAGAGTAAGTATGTGTAAGTTTCTGTAGAAGTAAGTGTGGTAGTGTGTGTATAACTGTATATGCAAGTAAATGGATGTTTGATACTTTGTTTGCATGTGTGACTATGTGTGTGAGTAACTCATGGATGAGTGGCGGTGTGTAACAGGATGTATAGGTGTATGAGTACATATTATGAGTGAGTACATGTATGAGTGACTGTATAGGGACTGTTGGTGAATGAGTGGATGTGTGTGTAGATCTCTGGAATTACTGAATAGGTGTGTTGTAACTGGTATTGGTATGTCCATTGTTTTGAAATGTTTGAGTGTGTGTATCAAAGGTTATATTAGGGTGAGAGGAGGTCTGCCACTCTATCACAAGGATGATGTCATCAGTGATGTCATTTGAGATGTCATCAGTGATGTCATGAGTGATGTCACTGACCATGTCATGAGTGATGCAATATGCGACGCCAGTCAGCAGTGCATTGGTGGCGCGCGTTGTAGTTAGCTGAACGAGCTAGTAACGTGGGAACATTCTCTATGGTTGTGCAGGTCAAATGTCCAACTAACTATAACGCCCCTGAAACCTATGGTTGCTTCAGTGAATTTTGGCGTTTTAAATGCTAATTTTCTACTAGGACGTGTCCTGAAACCTATGTTCTTTCGATTAATATATATATATATATTCACTGAAAACCATAGGCTCAGACACGTTATAGTTAGAAATTAGCATTTAAAACCTTTGAAATTCACTGAAAAAACATAGGTTTTAGGGACAGTTATAGTTAGTTGGACATTTCACTGCGTACAAAACCATAGAAATTCCCCGTTATAGTTAGTTCAGCTAACTATAACTCGAGCCCCGCAATGCACTGCTGATGACGTCACATATTACATCACTCATGACATGGTCAGTGACATCACTGATGACATCACTGATGACATCTCAAATGACATCACTGATGACATCACTGATGACATCATCCAGTGACTGTGTGTTTCTGTAAAGTTTAAATATGTTTAATATATATAGGGAAAGGCGTATTGAAGAATGAGTGGGTGTATAAGTGTCTGAATGGATGATTTAGTACGTGAGTGACTGACTCTACAAGTGAGTGATTAAATGTATCTTACTGAATGCATGGGTTAGTGACTAAACTGTGTGAATGTCTGTATCCGTCTGTCTGTTGGTTTGTAAGCGGCTGCATGAGCTTTCTGAATAGCTACATGAGTGTCTACATGGGTTATTGATTGATTGTCTGAGTATCTGTATGGGTGCCTGAGTGTTTGTGTGGGTGGGATGTGTGTGACTCTGTGCATAGATGTGTGAGTTGGTGATTCACTGGGTGCATGGTTTCAAGAGTGCATCTGTGATGGACTGTATGGGTGGGTGAGTGTGTGTATGGGTGTGTTAGTGATTGAATGTATATCTCAGTGGTACATGTGTGAGTAACTACATATGTGAAAGGCAGTATATATGTGTGTTGGAGTATATAAATGGCTATAAGTGAGAGTGTGTGATTGTGAGAGTGGCTGTATGGATGAGTGTGTACTTGTATCAGTGATTGTATAAGAGCATAAGAATGTGCTAGTATTTGTATGAGTAAGTGAGCTGGTGTGTGTATAACTGTATAGGTGAGTAAATGGGTGTGTGGATTAAGTTTTTGCATGACTGACTAGGTGTGTGAGTACCTCTATGGATGAGTGGCGGTGTGTGAGTGTTTATATAGGTGTATGAGTGCATATGATAGTCCTGTACTGAGTGACTAAGTATGAGTGACTGTACGGGTGAGTGAGTGGATGTGTGTGTAGACCTAAGAATCAGTGAGTGGGTATGTAGTTTTTGGTGTTGGAGTGTCTATGGTTTTGAGAATGGCAGTCTGTAATTTAGAGTGGGTGTATCAAAAGTTATATTAGGGTGTGAGAAGATGCATGAAATTATCACATGGCATTTGAGATGTCATCAGTGATGTCATTTGAGATGTCATCAGTGATGTCATCAGTGATGTCCGACCATGTCATGAGTGATGTAATATGTGACGTCATCAGCAGTGCATTGCGGGCGCGAGTTATAGTTAGCTGAACTAACTATAACGGGGGAATTTCTATGGTTTTGTACGAAGTGAAATGTCCAACTAACTATAACTGTCCCTAAAACCTATGGTTTTTTCAGTGAATTTCAAAGGTTTTTTAAATGCTAATTTCTAACTATAACGTGTCTGAAACCTATGGTTTTTCAGTGAATTTCAAAGGTTTTTTAAATGCTAATTTCTAACTATAACGTGCCTGAAACCTATGATTTTTTAAGTGAATTTCAAAGGTTTTTTAAATGCTAGTTTTCTAACTATGCCTACAGAGGTAGGACATGTGAAGAAAGAAGAAAAACGCACAGAAAGAAGCAAAAGATGTGCAGAAAGAACCAACAAGAGGAGCAGAAAGAGGCCTTGTTGCAAAATCATCCTGTGCCCACAACTTTTCAGACGGGTACTGGTGGTAACTTGACTCTGACTAACCAGAGCCAGTGCTATGCTAAAAGACACTTAGAATACAGTGAAAACACCTACATACACTAGGGAACACTATGCGTTGGAGGTACCCTGTGATTAGCATGACCTCCTCTGCAAGTCCCTAGTACATAATAGGGCAGGGGATTAAAACTACCTCTTAAAAACGCGCTACAGGGCGCGTTTGCACAGTGGTGAAGGGAGGGCCTGAGGTGACATGTGTGCAAACGCACCCCGTGGCGCGTTTTAAGTTGCAGGATTAAGTCCCTTGAATTCTGAGGGTCCTGGGGCCCAGCTAGCCCCCAGGTACCTACAGTTAGGACCACAGAGCTGAGTTGCAGAGAGGCGTTCCGAGGCCACGCACCTTTTTCACCTCTCTGCAATGCAACTCTGTTGTGCTTACTGAAGGTACCTGGTGGGCTAGTTGGCCCCAGGGTCCCTCAGGATTCAAAGGGAATTAATTCCCCAACTTAAAACGCACCACAGGGCGTGTTTGCGCACATGTCACCTGAGGCCCCGCCCCTCCCTTCACCACTGTGCAAACGCGCCCCGTGGTGCGTTTTAAGTTGGGGGATTAGGTCACCTTGAATCCTGAGGGTCCCTGGGGCCCAACTAGCCCACTAGGTACTTCCAGTAAGCACCACAGGCCTGCATTGCACCGCCTGTAACAAATTGTGCAGTTGTGTTTAGGTAGTGAAGAGGGTCGTGCTGGGGGTAGTGTTTTAGGGTTTAGGGTAGTGCAGTGGTGTTTGTGTAGTGTAGGGGGTCATGCTGGGGTAGATTTAGGGTTTAGGGTAGTGCAGTGGTGTTTGGGTAGTGTAGGGAGTCGTGCTGGGGGGTGTTTTAGGGTTTAGGGTAGTGCAGTGGTGTTTGGGTAGTGTAGGGGTCGTGCTGGGGGTAGTGTTTCAGGGTTTAGGGTAGTGCAGTGGTGTTTGGGCAGTGTAGGGGGTCGTGCTGGGGTAGTGTTTCAGGGTTTAGGGTAGTGCAGTGGTGTTTGGGTAGTGTAGTGGTTCGTGCTGGGGGTGGTGTTTCAGGGTTTAGGGTAGTGCAGTGGTGTTTGTGTAGTGTAGGAGGTCTGCTGGGGTGGTGTTTCAGGGTTTAGGGTAGTGCAGTGGTGTTTGGGCAGTGTAGGGGGTCATGCTGGAGGTAGTGTTTCAGGGTTTAGGGCAGTGCAGTGGTGTTTGGGTAGTGTAGGGGGTCGTGCTGGGGGAGTGTTTTAGGGTTTAGGGCAGTGCAGTGGTGTTCGGGTAGTGTAGGGGAGTCGTGCTGGGTGGAGTGTTTTAGGGTTTAGGGCAGTGCAGTGGTGTTCGGGCAGTGTAGGGGGTCGTGCTGGGGGAGTGTTTGAGGGTTTAGGGCAGTGCAGTCGTGTTCGGGTAGTGTAGGGGTTGTGCTGGGGGTAGTATTTTAGGGTTTAGGGTAGTGCAGTGGTGTTCGGGTAGTGTAGGGAGTCGTGCTGGGGGTAGTGTTTCTAGGGTTTAGGGCAGTGCAGTGGTGTTTGGGCAGTGTAGGGGTCATGCTGGGGGTGGTGTTTTAGGGTTTAGGGCAGTGCAGTGGTGTTCGGGCAGTGTAGGGGTCGTGCTGGGGGTGGTGTTTCAGGGTTTAGGGCAGTGCAGTGGTGTTCGGGCAGTGTAGGGGGTCGTGCTGGGGTGGTGTTTCAGGGTTTAGGGCAGTGCAGTGGTGTTCGGGCAGTGTAGGGGTCGTGCTGGGGTGGTGTTTCAGGGTTTAGGGCAGTGCAGTGGTGTTCGGGCAGTGTAGGGGGTCGTGCTGGGGGTGGTGTTTCAGGGTTTAGGGCAGTGCAGTGGTGTTCGGGCAGTGTAGGGGGTCGTGCTGGGGGTGGTGTTTCAGGGTTTAGGGCAGTGCAGTGGTGTTCGGGCAGTGTAGGGGTGCGTGCAGGGGGTGGTGTTTCAGGGTTTAGGGCAGTGCAGTGGTGTTCGGGCAGTGGAGTGTGTCGTGCAGGGGGTGGTGTTTCAGGGTTTAGGGCAGTGTAGTGGTGTTCGGGCAGTGTAGGGGGTCATGCTGGGGTTGGTGTTTCAGGGTTTAGGGCAGTGCAGTGGTGTTCGGGCAGTGTAGGGGGTCGTGCTGGGGCTGGTGTTTCAGGGTTTAGGGCAGTGCAGTGGTGTTCGGGCAGTGTAGGGGGTCGTGCTGGGGCTGGTGTTTCAGGGTTTAGGGCAGTGCAGTGGTGTTCGGGCAGTGTAGGGGTCGTGCTGGGGGTGGTGTTTCAGGGTTTAGGGCAGTGCAGTGGTGTTCGGGCAGTGTAGGTGGTCGTGCTGGGGCTGGTGTTTCAGGGTTTAGGGCAGTGCAGTGGTGTTCGGGCAGTGTAGGGGGTCGTGCTGGGGCTGGTGTTTCAGGGTTTAGGGCAGTGCAGTGGTGTTCGGGCAGTGTAGGGGGTCTTGCTGGGGCTGGTGTTTCAGAGTCTAGGGCAGTGCAGTGGTGTTCGGGCAGTGTAGGGGGTCTTGCTGGGGCTGGTGTTTCAGGGTTTAGGGCAGTGCAGTGGTGTTCGGGCAGTGTAGGGGGTCGTGCTGGGGCTGGTGTTTCAGGGTTTAGGGCAGTGCAGTGGTGTTTGGGCAGTGTAGGGGGTCGTTGCTGGGGCTAGTGTTTCAGGATTTAGGGCAGAGCAATGGTGTTCAGGCAGTGTAGGGGTTTTGCTGGAGGTGGTGTTTCAGGGTTTAGGGCAGTGCAGTGGTGTTCGTGCAGTGTAGGGGATGGTGTTTCAGGGTTTAGGGCAGTGGTGTTCAGGCAGTGTAGGGGGTCTTGCTGGGGTTGATGTTTCAGGGTTTAGGGCAGTGCAGTGGTGTTCGGGCAGTGTAGGGGGTCGTGCTGGGGGTGGTGTTTCAGGGTTTGAGGGCAGTGCAGTGGTGTTCGGGCAGTGTAGGAGGTCGTGCTGGGGGTGGTGTTTCAGGGTTTAGGGCAGTGCAGTGGTGTTCGGGCAGTGTAGGGGTCGTGCTGGGGGTGGTGTTTCAGGGTTTAGGGCAGTGCAGTGGTGTTCGGGCAGTGTAGGGTGTCGTGCTGAGGGGTGGTGTTTCAGGGTTTAGGGCAGTGCAGTGGTGTTCGGGCAGTGTAGGGGGTCATGCAGGGGGTGGTGTTTCAGGGTTTAGGGCAGTGCAGTGGTGTTTGGGCAGTGTAGGGGGTCGTGCAGGGGGTGGTGTTTCAGGGTTTAGGGCAGTGCAGTGGTGTTCGGCCAGTGTAGGTGGTCTTGCTGGGGGTGGTGTTTCAGGCTTTAGTGCAGTGGTGTTCGGGCAGTGTAGGGGGTCTTGCTGGGGGTGGTGTTTCAGGGTTTAGGGCAGTGCAGTGGTGTTCGGGCAGTGTAGGGGGTCTTGCTGGGGCTGGTGTTTCAGGGTTTAGGGCAGTGCAGTGGTGTTCGGGCAGTGTAGGGGGTGCGTGCTGGGGCTGGTGTTTCAGGGTTTAGGGCAGTGCAGTGGTGTTCGGGCAGTGTAGGGGGTCGTGCTGGGGCTGGTGTTTCAGGGTTTAGGGCAGTGCAGTGGTGTTCGGGCAGTGTAGGCGGTCGTGCTGGGGCTGGTGTTTCAGGGTTTAGGGCAGTGCAGTGGTGTTCGGGCAGTGTAGGGGGTCGTGCTGGGGCTGGTGTTTCAGGGTTTAGGGCAGTGCAGTGGTGTTCGGGCAGTGTAGGGGGTCGTGCTGGGGCTGGTGTTTCAGGGTTTAGGGCAGTGCAGTGGTGTTCGGGCAGTGTAGGGGGTCGTGCTGGGGGTGGTGTTTCAGGGTTTAGGGCAGTGCAGTGGTGTTCGGGCAGTGTAGGGGGTCTTGCTGGGGGTGGTGTTTCAGGGTTTAGGGCAGTGCAGTGGTGTTCGGGCAGTGTAGGGGGTCGTGCTGGGGGTAGTGTTTCAGGGTTTAGGGCAGTGCAGTAGTGTTCGGGCAGTGTAGGGGATCGTGCAGGGGTGGTGTTTCAGGGTTTAGGGCAGTGCAGTGGTGTTCGGGCAGTGTAGGGGGTCGTGCTGGGGGTGGTGTTTCAGGGTTTAGGGCAGTGCAGTGGTGTTCGGGCAGTGTAGGGGGTCGTGCAGGGGTGGTGTTTCAGGGTTTAGGGCAGTGCAGTGGTGTTCGGGCAGTGTAGGGGTCGTGCTGGGGCTGGTGTTTCAGGGTTTAGGGCAGTGCAGTGGTGTTCGGGCAGTGTAGGGGGTCTTGCTGGGGGTGGTGTTTCAGGGTTTAGGGCAGTGGTGTTCGGGCAGTGTAGGGGGTCTTGCTGGGGGTGATGTTTCAGGGTTTAGGGCAGTGCAGTGGTGTTCGGGCAGTGTAGGGGTCTTGCTGGGGGTAGTGTTTCAGGGTTTAGGGCAGTGCAGTGGTGTTCGTGCAGTGTAGGGGTCGTGCTGGGGATGGTGTTTCAGGGTTTAGGGCAGTGCAGTGGTGTTCGGGCAGTGTAGGGGGTCGTGCAGGGGGTGGTGTTTCAGGGTTTAGGGCAGTGCAGTGGTGTTCGGGCAGTGTAGGGGGTCGTGCTGGGGGTGGTGTTTCAGGGTTTAGGGCAGTGCAGTGGTGTTCGGGCAGTGTAGGGGGTCGTGCTGGGGGTGGTGTTTCAGGGTTTAGGGCAGTGGTGTTCGGGCAGTGTAGGGGTCTTGCTGGGGGTGATGTTTCAGGGTTTAGGGCAGTGCAGTGGTGTTCGGGCAGTGTAGGAGGTCTTGCTGGGGGTAGTGTTTCAGGGTTTAGGGCAGTGCAGTGGTGTTCGGGCAGTGTAGGGGTCATGCTGGGGGTGGTGTTTCAGGGTTTAGGGCAGTGCAGTGGTGTTCGGGCAGTGTAGGGGTCGTGAAGGGGTGGTGTTTCAGGGTTTAGGGCAGTGCAGTGGTGTTCGGGCAGTGTAGGGGGTCGTGCTGGGGTATGTGTTTCAGGGTTTAGGGCAGTGCAGTGGTGTTCGGGCAGTGTAGGGGGTCGTGCAGGGGTGGTGTTTCAGGGTTTAGGGCAGTGCAGTGGTGTTCGGGCAGTGTAGGGGGTCGTGCTGGGGGTAGTGTTTTAGGGTTTAGGGTAGTGCAGTGGTGCTTGTGTAGTGTAGGGGGTCGTGCTGGGGGTAGTGTTTTAGGGTTTAGGGTAGTGCAGTGGTGTTTGTGTAGTGTAGGGGGTCATGGTTTTAGGGTAGTGCAGTGGTGTTTGGGTAGTGTAGGGGGTCGTGCTGGGGGTAGTGTTTTAGGATTTAGGTTAGTGCAGTGGTGTTTGGGTAGTGTAGGGGGTCGTGCTGGGGGTAGTGTTTTAGGGTTTAAGGTAGTGCAGTGGTGTTTGTGTAGTGTAGGGGGTCGTGCTGGGGGTAGTGTTTTAGGGTTTAGGGTAGTGCAGTGGTGCTTGTGTAGTGTAGGGGGTCGTGCTGGGGGTAGTGTTTTAGGGTTTAGGGTAGTGCAGTGGTGTTTGTGTAGTGTAGGGGTCATGTTTTAGGGTAGTGCAGTGGTGTTTGGGTAGTGTAGGGGGTCGTGCTGGGGTAGTGTTTTAGGATTTAGGTTAGTGCAGTGGTGTTGGGGTAGTGTTTTAGGGTTTAGGGTAGTGCAGTGGTGTTTGTGTAGTGTAGGGGGTCATGCTGGGGTAGTGTTTTAGGGTTTAGGATAGTGCAGTGGTGCTTGTGGTAGTGTAGGGGGTCGTGCTGGGGTAGTGTTTTAGGGTTTAGGGTAGTGCAGTGGTGTTTTTGTAGTGTAGGGGGGTCATGTTTTAAGATGCAACGCTCCAATACCTGACCAGTCTGCACTACATAAAACTACAAAAAACTAAAAATAAAAAGTGTTTTGCACACTTTTGTCATTGGGCTATATGTGGGCTACATCTGGGTAATATTTGTGCTACATTTGGGCTCTTTTTTCACTGGTGGCCATCTTGGAAGACTTCTTTGTTATGAAGTTTCCTAATTTCCTCATTTACTGCAGTCTCCTCAGTAGGAAATGCTTTCAGTTTTTACTTTGATTCCATCAAGAAGGCATTCAGATGTGTCACACATTTGCCATAAATTCAGAATGTTATTACTCTAGTTGTTCATTAGATCACTGTAGTAAAGCTACTGCTCACCAAGGAGTTAACTGGAAGTCTACTGCTGGTATTGAAAGTGATTGTTTCAGTCTGCATGTCAGAATTTTCTAATGAAATAGAAGAGGATTTGAGATCTCACTTAAAACATGCACTAAATTTTCTTTTTGCAGCACTAACCATAATTTCTATGGCAAAATGAACCCCCTCATTTTGTTCCTTTTTAAATTAAATGTTTTAAGTGTTACCAGTTTATTCCAATCAAGATGGCTTCAGGTGTGCCATACTTTTGTCATAAGTAAGGCTGTTAGCACTCTAGTTGTTCTTTAGAACACTCTGGGAAGCTGCAGTAGAACACAAAGGCATCAACTGACAGGCTGCTCCTGTTGAAATATAACAGGAAGATATTTGAGATCTCACTTAAAACATGTCCTAATTTTTCTTTCTACAGCACTAACCATAATTTCTATGGCAAAATGAACCCCTCATTTTGTTCCTTTTTAAATTAAATGTTTTAAGTGTTACCAGTTTATTCCAATCAAGATGGCTTCAGGTGTGCCATACTTTTGTCATAAGTAAGACTGTTAGCGCTCTAGTTGTTCTTTAGAACACTCTGGGAAGCTGCAGTAGAACACAAAGGCATCAACTGACAGGCTGCTCCTGTTGAAATATAACAGGAAGATATTTGAGATCACACTTGAAACATGTCCTAATTTTCTTTCTACAGCACTAACCATAATTTCTATGACAAAATGAACCCCATCATTTTGTTCCTTTTTAAATTAAATGTTTTAAGTGTTACCAGTTTATTCCAATCAAGATGGCTTCAGGTGTGCCATACTTTGTCATAAGTAAGACTGTTAGCGCTCTAGTTGTTCTTTAGAACACTCTGGGAAGCTGCAGTAGAACACAAAGGCATCAACTGACAGGCTGCTCCTGTTGAAATATAACAGGAAGATATTTGAGATCACACTTGAAACATGTCCTAATTTTTCTTTCCAGAGCACTAACCATAATTTCTATGACAAGATGAACCCCATCATTTTGTTCCTTTTAAATTAAATGTTTTAAGTGTTACCAGTTTATTCCAATCAAGATGGCTTCAGGTGTGCCATACTTTTGTCATAAGTAAGGCTGTTAGCACTCTAGTTGTTCTTTAGAACACTCTGGGAAGCTGCAGTAGAACACAAAGGAATCAACTGACAGTCTCTGCCCTTGTTGGATGTACATGTTTTACTGAGAATGTCAGACTTCATTCTCACATGACTGAGAAAGATAATGTGAATTTACAGAAAATATGCTCTCATTTTAGCTTCTGGAGCACCTTCCAAAACTGTATGGGACAAGCATGTGAAAATAGTTTTCTCTCAAACATGATTCATGATATCCCAGCAGAAGGTTTTTCACAGGGTAAAATCACCTTAGAACACACCACAATTCCTGAAATTAGTATGGTACCATCAACAAATGAATTCTAATGTAACTAAAGTCTGTTATCACCCTTTATAGTTCTCCTTTTGGTAACCCTCAAAATCTTCGATTCACTACAATGCATTTCAATGGGGTACTATCATTTATATTGGTCCCAAGATGGCTGCCAGCAATTCCAGGATGAAGTGCTGACAGCCAATCAGATCTCACGATGACATGTGTGGTTAGGCTCCGCCCAGATATATATGTGTTTTTACTTTTGATTTTCTCAGCAACTACTGAACGGATTTACACCATTTAACAAAAAGGGTTCTTTTTGAACCAAGAACTACCTCTTTGCCAAATTTGGTGTAATTCCGTTCAGCAGTTCGAGGCTGTAGCCTTGCATAAAGTTTCCTATGGGAAATTGATTTTGACTCTTATTTTTTAATTTCTCCGCAACTACTGAACGGATTTACACCATTTAACAAAAGGGTTCTTTCTGAACCAAGAACTACCTCTTTGCCAAATTTGGTGTAATTCCGTTCAGCAGTTCGAGCTGTAGCCGTGTCTAAAGTTTCCTATGGGAAAATGAATGGGGAAAACACGTTTTGGGACCCCCTTTTTCTCGGCCCCGCTTGACGAATCACCCTGAGACTTTCAGGGTAGGAGCGGACCGGAGCGGGCCATAAAGTTTGAAAATTTCACGAAGATTCGTCAACCGACGCTAAGAGTTATTTCAAATAGAATGTCGCGGATTTCCTATGGAAAATAGGTCCTAACTATAACTATCTACTGGCGACCGCCAGTAGATAATATATATATATTATTCTACTGAGCGGTCGCCAGTAGATAGTTATGAGTTAGGACCTATTTTCCATAGAAAATTCACGACATTCTATTTCAAATAACTTTGGCGCCGGTTGACGAATCTTCGCAAAATTCTCAAAACTCGTGAGGCGCTCCGGTCCGCTCCTATCCTGAAAGTTTCCGGGTGATTCGGCAAGCGGGGCCGAGAAAGAAGGGGGTCCCAAAACGTGTTTTCCCCATGCAATTTTCCATAGGAAGCGTTAGACACGGCTACAGCCCGAACTGCTGAGCGGAATTTCACCTAGATTTGGCAAAGATGTAGTTCTTGGTTCAGAAAGAACCTTTTGTTAAATGGTGTAAATCCGTTCAGTAGTTGCTGAGAAAATCAAAGTAAAAACACATATCTATGGCCGCGGAGGGTCCACGCACCCTCCCGATCACGAAGCTGTATGCTAATTGGCTGTCAACACTCCAAACCAGGAAGTGTTGGCAGCCATCTGTGCCCCCGGCAGAACCGAGGCACAAGAGAATCAGAAAAACAATTGCGAAAAGCAAAAAGGGGCAGGGTAGAAACACCCTGACCCCTAGGCCTTGCTCAGGGGGTCCCACAAGGACTCCCAGGGCAAAAAAAGCATATTTTTTTTTTTTAAATCTGCCGGGATGCGCTTTAGGATGCGCGGATCCCGCACAGTAAAACCGAGCGCGGTCTCTTGCGCTTCGTTGTTATTTGCCCCCGGGTGGGCCAAGTCCTGAGAGCATGCGGGGTTAATAAAATGGTTTGGGGGCCTCTATGGCCCCGGCAAGCCCTGGGGACCACCACCTCCGGGCTTCTTTTTATATTAAATTACCTGTGTGGGGAGCTCGAGCCCCCACACGCCCGGGGACCGCCACCTCTCCGGGGCACTAAGAATTTTAATGTGGGGGTCCGTTCTCGAGCCCCGGGGCAATCCACCTCCCCCAGGGCTTTGCATGCTGGGAGGGGCGCGCGACCCCCTCCTGGAGACTGTGATGTCATCAGTGATGTCACTGACCATGTCATGAATGATGTAATGTGACGTCATCAAGCAGTGCATTGCGGGGGCATGAGTTATAGTTAGCTGAACTAACTATAACGGGGAATTTCACGGGTTTGTACGACTGCAATGTCCAACTAACTATAATCTTTCCCTAAAACCTATGGTTTTTCAGTGAATTCCTAAGGTTTTTAAATGCTAATTTCTAACTATAACGTGCCTGTAAACCTATGGTTTTTTCAGTGAATATATATATATATATATTCACTGAAAACCATAGGTTTGTAGGGACAGCTATAGTTAGTTGGACATTTCACTCGTACAAAACCATAGAAATTCCCCCGTTATAGTTAGTTCAGCTAACTATAACTCGCGCCTCCGCAATGCACTGCTGATGACATCACATATTACATCACTCATGACATGGTCAGTGACATCACTGATGACATCACTGATGACATCTCAAATGACATCACTGATGACATCACTGATGACATCATCCAGTGACTGTGTGTTTCTGTAAAGTTTAAATATGTTTAATATATATAGGGGAAAGGCGTATTGAAGAATGAGTGGGTGTATAAGTGTCTGAATGGATGATTTAGTACGTGAGTGACTGACTCTACAAGTGAGTGATTAAATGTATCTTACTGAATGCATGAGTTAGTGACTAAACTGTGTGAATGTCTGTATCCGTCTGTCTGTTGGTTTTGTAAGCGGCTGCATGGCTTTCTGAATAGCTACATGAGTGTCTACATGGGTTATTGATTGATTGTCTGAGTATCTGTATGGGTGCCTGAGTGTTTGTGTGTGGTGGGGTGTGTGTGACTCTGTGCATAGATGTGTGAGTTGGTGATTCACTGGGTGCATGGTTTCAAGAGTGCATCTGTGATGGACTGTATGGGTGGGTGAGTGTGTGTATGGGTGTGTTAGTGATTGAATGTATATCTCAGTGGTACATGTGTGAGTAACTACATATGTGAAAGGCAGTATATATGTGTGTTGGAGTATATAAATGGCTATAAGTGAGAGTGTGTGATTGTGAGAGTGGCTGTATGGATGAGTGTGTACTTGTATCAGTGATTGTATAAGAGCGTAAGAATGTGCTAGTATTTGTATGAGTAAGTGAGCTGGTGTGTGTATAACTGTATAGGTGAATAAATGGGTGTGTGATTAAGTTTTTTGCATGACTGACTGGGTGTGTGAGTACCTCTATGGATGAGTGGCGGTGTGTGAGTGTTTATATAGGTGTATGAGTGCATATGATAGTCCTGTACTGAGTGACTAAGTATGAGTGACTGTACGGGTGAGTGAGTGGATGTGTGTGTAGACCTAAGAATCAGTGAGTGGGTATGTGGTTTTTGGTGTTGGAGTGTCTATGGTTTTGAGAATGGCAGTCTGTAATTTAGAGTGGGTGTATCAAAAGTTATATTAGGGTGTGAGAAGATGCATGAAATTATCACATGGATGATGTCATCAGTGATGTCATTTGAGATGTCATCAGTGATGTCATCAGTGATGTCACTGACCATGTCATGAGTGATGTAATATGTGACGTCATCAGCAGTGCATTGCGGGCGCGAGTTATAGTTAGCTGAACTAACTATAACGGGGGAATTTCTATGGTTTTGTACAAGTGAAATGTCCAACTAACTATAACTGTCCCTAAAACCTATGCTTTTTCAGTGAATTTCAAAGGTTTTTAAATGCTAATTTCTAACTATAACGTGTCTGAAACCTATGGTTTTTTCAGTGAATTTCAAAGGTTTTTTAAATGCTAATTTCTAACTATAACGTGCCTGAAACCTATGATTTTTTTAAGTGAATTTCAAAGGTTTTTAAATGCTAGTTTCTAACTATGCCTACAGAGGTAGGACATGTGAAGAAAGAAGAAAAAAACGCACAGAAAGAAGCAAAAGATGTGCAGAAAGAACCAACAGAGGGAGCAGAAAGAGGCCTTGTTGCAAAATCATCCTGTGCCCACAACTTTTTCAGACGGGTACTGGTGGTAACTGACTCTGACTAACCAGAGCCAGTGCTATGCTAAAAGACACTTAGAATACAGTGAAAACACCTACATACACTAGGGAACACTATGCGTTGGGGTACCCCTGTGATTAGCATGACCTCCTCTGCAAGTCCCTAGTACATAATAGGGCAGGGGATTAAAACTACCTCTTAAACGCGCTACAGGGCGCGTTTGCACAGTGGTGAAGGGAGGGGGCCTGAGGTGACATGTGTGCAAACGCACCCCGTGGCGCGTTTTAAGCTGCGGGATTAAGTCCCCTTGAATTCTGAGGGTCCCTGGGGCCCAACTAGCCCCCCAGGTACCTACAGTTAGGACCACAGAGCTGAGTTGCAGAGAGGCGTTCCGAGGCCAGGCACCTTTTTTCACCTCTCTGCAACGCAACTCTGTTGTGCTTACTGAAGGTACCTGGTGGGCTAGTTGGCCCCAAGGGTCCCTCAGGATTCAAGGGAATTAATTCCACAAACTTAAAACGCACCACAGGCGTGTTTGCGCACATGTCACCTGAGGCCCCGCCCTCCCTTCACCACTGTGCAAACGTGCCCCGTGGTGCGTTTTAAGTTGGGGGATTAGGTCACCTTGAATCCTGAGGGTCCCTGGGGCCCAACTAGCCCACTAGGTACTTCCAGTAAGCACCACAGGCCTGCGTTGCAACGCCTGTAACAAATTGTGCAGTTGTGGTTTAGGTAGTGAAGAGGGTCGTGCTGGGGGTAGTGTTTTAGGGTTTAGGGTAGTGCAGTGGTGTTTGTGTAGTGTAGGGGGTCATGCTGGGGGTAGATTTAGGGTTTAGGGTAGTGCAGTGGTGTTTGGGTAGTGTAGGAGTCATGCTTGGGGTAGTGTTTTAGGGTTTAGGGTAGTGCAGTGGTGTTTGGGTAGTGTAGGGGTTCGTGCTGGGGGAAGTGTTTTAGGGTTTAGGGTAGTGCAGTGGTGTTTGGGTAGTGTAGGGGGTCGTGCTGGGAGTAGTGATTTAGGGTAGTGCAGTGGTGTTTGGGTAGTGTAGGGGGTACTGCTTGTGGTAGTGTTTTAGGGTTTAGGGTAGTGCAGTGGTGTTTGGGTAGTGTAGGGGTACTGCTGGGGGTAGTTTTTTAGGGTTTAGGGTAGTGCAGTGGTGTTTGGGTAGTGTAGTGGTTCGTGCTGGGGGTAGTATTTAGGGTTTAGGGTAGTGCAGTGGTGTTTGTGTAGTGTAGGGGGTAGTGTTTTAGGGTTTAGGGTAGTGCAGTGGTGTTTGTGTAGTGTAGGAGGTCGTGTTTTAGGGTTTAGGGTAGTGCAGTGGTCTTTGGGTAGTGTAGGGAGTTGTGCGTGGGGTAGTGTTTTAGGGTTTAGGGTAGTGTAGGGGGTCATGCGGGGGGTAGTGTTTTAGGGAGTAGGGTAGTGCATTGGTGTTTGGGTAGTATAGGGGGTCATGCGGGGGGTAGTGTTTTAGGGTTTAGGGCAGTGCAGTGGTGTTTGGGTAGTGTAGGGGGTCGTGCTGGGGGGAGTGTTTTAGGGTTTAGGGCAGTGCAGTGGTGTTCGGGTAGTGTAGGGGGTCGTGCTGGGGGGAGTGTTTTAGGGTTTAGGGCAGTGCAGTGGTGTTCGGGTAGTGTAGGGGGTCGTGCTGGGGGAGTGTTTGAGGGTTTAGGGCAGTGCAGTCGTGTTCGGGTAGTGTAGGGGGTTGTGCTGGGGGTAGTATTTTAGGGTTTAGGGTAGTGCAGTGGTGTTCGGGTAGTGTAGGGGGTCGTGCTGGGGGTAGTGTTCTAGGGTTTAGGGCAGTGCAGTGGTGTTCGGGCAGTGTAGGGGGTAATGCTGGGGGTGGTGTTTTAGGGTTTAGGGCAGTGCAGTGGTGTTCGGGCAGTGTAGGGGGTCGTGCTGGAGGTGGTGTTTCAGGGTTTAGGGCAGTGCAGTGGTGTTCGGGCAGTGTAGGGGGTGGTGTTTCAGGGTTTAGGGCAGTGCAGTGGTGTTCGGGCAGTGTAGGGGGTCGTGCAGGGGGTGGTGTTTCAGGGTTTAGGGCAGTGGTGTTCGGGCAGTGTAGGGGGTCGTGCTGGGGGTGGTGTTTCAGGGTTTGGGGCAGTGCAGTGGTGTTCGAGCAGTAAAGGGGTCGTGCTGGGGTGGTGTTTCAGGGTTTAGGGCAGTGCAGTGGTGTTCGGGCAGTGTAGGGGGCGGTGCAGGGGTGGTGTTTCAGGGTTTAGGGCAGTGCAGTGGTGTTCGGGCAGTGTAGGGGGTGCTGCAGGGGTGGTGTTTCAGGGTTTAGGGCAGTGCAGTGGTGTTCGGGCAGTGTAGGGGGTCATGCAGGGGGTGGTGTTTCAGGGTTTAGGGCAGTGCAGTGGTGTTCGGGCAGGTGTAGGGGTCGTGCTGGGGCTGGTGTTTCAGGGTTTAGGGCAGTACAGTGGTGTTCCGGCAGTGTAGGGGTCGTGCTGGGGCTGGTGTTTCAGGGTTTAGGGCAGTGCAGTGGTGTTCGGGCAGTGTAGGGGGTCGTGCTGGGGCTGGTGTTTCAGGGTTTAGGGCAGTGCAGTGGTGTTCGGGCAGTGTAGGGGGTCGTGCTGGGGCTGGTGTTTCAGGGTTTAGGGCAGTACAGTGGTGTTCCGGCAGTGTAGGGGGTCGTGCTGGGGCTGGTGTTTCAGGGTTTAGGGCAGTGCAGTGGTGTTCGGGGCAGTGTAGGGGTCGTGCTGGGGCTGGTGTTTCAGGGTTTAGGGCAGTGCAGTGGTGTTCGGGCAGTGTAGGGGTTGTGCTGGGGCTGGTGTTTCAGGGTTTAGGGCAGTGCAGTGGTGTTCGGGCAGTGTAGGTGGTCGTGCTGGGGCTGGTGTTTCAGGGTTTAGGGCAGTGCAGTGGTGTTCGGGCAGTGTAGGGGGTCTTGCTGGGGCTGGTGTTTCAGAGTCTAGGGCAGTGGATTGGTGTTCGGGCAGTGTAGGGGGTCTTGCTGGGGCTGGTGTTTCAGGGTTTAGGGCAGTGCAGTGGTGTTCGGGCAGTGTAGGGGGTCGTGCTGGGGTAGGTGTTTCAGGGTTTAGGGCAGTGCAGTGGTGTTTGGGCAGTGTAGGGGGTCGTGCTGAGGCTAGTGTTTCAGGATTTAGGGCAGAGCAATGGTGTTCAGTGCAGTGTAGGGGGTTTTGCTGGAGGTGGTGTTTCAGGGTTTAGGGCAGTGCAGTGGTGTTCGTGCAGTGTAGGGGGTGGTGTTTCAGGGTTTAGGGCAGTGGTGTTCAGGCAGTGTAGGGGTCTTGCTGGGGTTGATGTTTCAGGTTTAGGGCAGTGCAGTGGTGTTCGGGCAGTGTAGGGGTCATGCTGGGGGTGGTGTTTCAGGGTTTAGGGCAGTGCAGTGGTGTTCCGGCAGTATAGGAGGTCGTGCAGGGGGTGGTGTTTCAGGGTTTAGGGCAGTGCAGTGGTGTTCGGGCAGTGTATGGGGTCGTGCTGGGGGTGGTGTTTCAGGGTTTAGGGCAGTGCAGTGGTGTTCGGGCAGTGTAGGGTGTTGTGCTGAGGGGTGGTGTTTCAGGGTTTAGGGCAGTGCAGTGGTGTTTGGGCAGTGTAGGGGGTCGTGCAGGGGGTGGTGTTTCAGGGTTTAGGGCAGTGCAGTGGTGTTTGGGCAGTGTAGGGGGTCGTGCAGGGGGTGGTGTTTCAGGGTTTAGGGCAGTGCAGTGGTGTTCGGCCAGTGTAGGTGGTCTTGCTGGGGGTGGTGTTTCAGGTTTTAGTGCAGTGGTGTTCGGGCAGTGTAGGGGTCTTGCTGGGGGTGGTGTTTCAGGGTTTAGGGCAGTGCAGTGGTGTTCTGGGCAGTGTAGGGGGTCTTGCTGTGGCTGGTGTTTCAGGGTTTAGGAGCAGTGCAGTGCAGTGTTCGGGCAGTGTGGGGGTCGTGCTGGGGCTGGTGTTTCAGGGTTTAGGGTAGTGCAGTGGTGTTCGGGCAGTGTAGGGGTCGTGCTGGGGCTGGTGTTTCAGGGTTTAGGGCAGTGCAGTGGTTTTCGGGCAGTGTAGGTGGTCGTGCTGGGGCTGGTGTTTCAGGGTTTAGGGCAGTGCAGTGGTGTTCGGGCAGTGTACGGGGTTGTGCTGGGGCTGGTGTTTCAGGGTTTAAGGGCAGTGCAGTGGTGTTCGGGCAGTGTAGGGGTCGTGCTGGGGGTGGTGTTTCAGGGTTTAGGGCAGTGCAGTGGTGTTCGGGCAGTGTAGGGGGTCGTGCTGGGGCTGGTGTTTCATGGTTTAGGGCAATGCAGTGGTGTTCGGGCAGTGTAGGGGGTCGTGCTGGGGGTGGTGTTTCAGGGTTTAGGGCAGTGCAGTGGTGTTCGGGCAGTGTAGGGGGTCATGCTGGGGGTGGTGGTTCAGGGTTTAGGGCAGTGCAGTGGTGTACGGGCAGTATAGGGGTCTTGCTGGGGGTGGTGTTTCAGGGTTTAGGTGCAGTGGTGTTCGGGCAGTGTAGGGGGTCTTGCTGGGGGTAGTGTTTCGGGGTTTAGGGCAGTGCAGTGGTGTTCGTGCAGTGTAGGGGTTGTGCTGGGAGTGGTGTTTCAGGGTTTAGGGCAGTGCAGTAGTGTTTGGGCAGTGTAGGGGATCGTGCAGGGGGTGGTGTTTCAGGGTTTAGGGCAGTGCAGTGGTGTTCGGGCAGTGTAGGGGGTCGTGCTGGGGGTGGTGTTTCAGGGTTTAGGGCAGTGCAGTGGTGTTCGGGCAATGTAGGGGATCGTGCAGGGGGTGGTGTTTCAGGGTTTAGGGCAGTGCAGTGGTGTTCGGGCAGTGTAGGGGTCGTGCTGGGGCTGGTGTTTCAGGGTTTAGGGCAGTGCAGTGGTGTTCGGGCAGTGTAGGGGTCTTGCTGGGGGTGGTGTTTCAGGGTTTAGGGCAGTGGTGTTCGGGCAGTGTAGGGGGTCTTGCTGGGGATGGTGTTTCAGGGTTTAGGGCAGTGCAGTAGTGTTCGGGCAGTGTAGGGGGTCATGCAGGGGGGTGGTGTTTCAGGGTTTAGGGCAGTGCAGTGGTGTTCGGGCAGTGTAGGGGGTCATGCTGGGGGTGGTGTTTCAGGGTTTAGGGCAGTGCAGTGGTGTTCGGGCAGTGTAGGGGGTCTTGCTGGGGATGGTGTTTCAGGGTTTAGGGCAGTGCAGTAGTGTTCGGGCAGTGTAGGGGGTCATGCAGGGGGTGGTGTTTCAGGGTTTAGGACAGTGCAGTGGTGTTCGGGCAGTGTAGAGGGTCATGCTGGGGGTGGTGTTTCAGGGTTTAGGGCAGTGCAGTGGTGTTCGGGCAGTGTAGGGGGTCGTGCTGGGGGTGGTGTTTCAGGGTTTAGGGCAGTGGTGTACGGGCAGTGTAGGGGGTCTTGCTGGGGGTGATGTTTCAGGGTTTAGGGCAGTGCAGTGGTGTTCGGGCAGTGTAGGAGGTCTTGCTGGGGGTAGTGTTTCAGGGTTTAAGGCAGTGCAGTGGTGTTCGGGCAGTGTAGGGGTCATGCTGGGGGTGGTGTTTCAGGGTTTAGGGCAGTGCAGTGGTGTTCGGGCAGTGTAGGGGGTCGTGCTAGGGGTATGTGTTTCAGGGTTTAGGGCAGTGCAGTGGTGTTCGGGCAGTGTAGGGGGTCGTGCAGGGGTGGCGTTTCAGGGTTTAGGGCAGTGCAGTGGTGTTCGGGCAGTGTAGGGGGTCGTGCTGGGGCTGGTGTTTCAGGGTTTAGGGCAGTACAGTGGTGTTCCGGCAGTGTAGGAGGTCTGTGCTGGGGCTGGTGTTTCAGGGTTTAGGGCAGTGCAGTGGTGTTCGGGCAGTGTAGGGGGTCGTGCTGGGGCTGGTGTTTCAGGGTTTAGGGCAGTGCAGTGGTGTTTGGGCAGTGTAGGGGGTCGTGCTGGGGCTGGTGTTTCAGGGTTTAGGGCAGTACAGTGGTGTTCCGGCAGTGTAGGGGTCGTGCGGGGGCTGGTGTTTCAGGGTTTAGGGCAGTGCAGTGGTGTTCGGGCAGTGTAGGGGGTCGTGCTGGGGCTGGTGTTTCAGGGTTTAGGGCAGTGCAGTGGTGTTCGGGCAGTGTAGGGGGTTGTGCTGGGGCTGGTGTTTCAGGGTTTAGGGCAGTGCAGTGGTGTTCGGGCAGTGTAGGTGGTCGTGCTGGGGACTGGTGTTTCAGGGTTTAGGGCAGTGCAGTGGTGTTCGGGCAGTGTAGGGGTCTTGCTGGGGCTGGTGTTTCAGAGTCTAGGGCAGTGGATTGGTGTTCGGGCAGTGTAGGGGTCTTGCTGGGGCTGGTGTTTCAGGGTTTAGGGCAGTGCAGTGGTGTTCGGGCAGTGTAGGGGGTCGTGCTGGGGGTGGTGTTTCAGGGTTTAGGGCAGTGCAGTGGTGTTTGGGCAGTGTAGGGGTCGTGCTGGAGGCTAGTGTTTCAGGATTTAGGGCAGAGCAATGGTGTTCAGGCAGTGTAGGGGTTTTGCTGGAGGTGGTGTTTCAGGGTTTAGGGCAGTGCAGTGGTGTTCGTGCAGTGTAGGGGTGGTGTTTCAGGGTTTAGGGCAGTGGTGTTCAGGCAGTGTAGGGGTCTTGCTGGGGTTGATGTTTCAGGGTTTAGGGCAGTGCAGTGGTGTTCGGGCAGTGTAGGGGGTCATGCTGGGGGTGGTGTTTCAGGGTTTAGGGCAGTGCAGTGGTGTTCCGGCAGTATAGGAGAGTCGTGCAGGGGGTGGTGTTTCAGGGTTTAGGGCAGTGCAGTGGTGTTCGGGCAGTGTAGGGGTCGTGCTGGGGGTGGTGTTTCAGGGTTTAGGGCAGTGCAGTGGTGTTCCGGGCAGTGTAGGGTGTTGTGCTGAGGGGTGGTGTTTCAGGGTTTAGGGCAGTGCAGTGGTGTTTGGGCAGTGTAGGGGGTCGTGCAGGGGTGGTGTTTCAGGGTTTAGGGCAGTGCAGTGGTGTTTGGGCAGTGTAGGGGGTCGTGCAGGGGGTGGTGTTTCAGGGTTTAGGGCAGTGCAGTGGTGTTCGGCCAGTGTAGGTGGTCTTGCTGGGGGTGGTGTTTCAGGCTTTAGTGCAGTGGTGTTCGGGCAGTGTGGGGGTCTTGCTGGGGGTGGTGTTTCAGGGTTTAGGGCAGTGCAGTGGTGTTCGGGCAGTGTAGGGGGTCTTGCTGTGGCTGGTGTTTCAGGGTTTAGGGCAGTGCAGTGGTGTTCGGGCAGTGTAGGGGGTCGTGCTGGGGCTGGTGTTTCAGGGTTTAGGGTAGTGCAGTGGTGTTCGGGCAGTGTAGGGGGTCGTGCTGGGGCTGGTGTTTCAGGGTTTAGGGCAGTGCAGTGGTTTTCGGGCAGTGTAGGTGGTCGTGCTGGGGCTGGTGTTTCATGGTTTAGGGCAGTGCAGTGGTGTTCGGGCAGTGTACGGGGGGTTGTGCTGGGGCTGGTGTTTCAGGGTTTAGGGCCAGTGCAGTGGTGTTCGGGCAGTGTAGGGGTCGTGCTGGGGGTGGTGTTTCAGGGTTTAGGGCAGTGCAGTGGTGTTCGGGCAGTGTAGGGGGTCGTGCTGGGGCTGGTGTTTCATGGTTTAGGGCAATGCAGTGGTGTTCGGGCAGTGTAGGGGGTCGTGCTGGGGGTGGTGTTTCAGGGTTTAGGGCAGTGCAGTGGTGTTCGGGCAGTGTGAGAGGTCATGCTGGGGGTGGTGGTTCAGGGTTTAGGGCAGTGCAGTGGTGTTACGGGCAGTATAGGGGGTCTTGCTGGGGTGGTGTTTCAGGGTTTAGGGCAGTGGTGTTCGGGCAGTGTAGGGGTCTTGCTGGGGGTAGTGTTTCGGGGTTTAGGGCAGTGCAGTGGTGTTCCGTGCAGTGTAGGGGGTTGTGCTGGGGTGGTGTTTCAGGGTTTAAGGAGCAGTGCAGTAGTGTTTGGGCAGTGTAGGGGATCGTGCAGGGTGGTGTTTCAGGGTTTAGGGCAGTGCAGTGGTGTTCGGGCAGTGTAGGGGTCGTGCTGGGGGTGGTGTTTCAGGGTTTAGGGCAGTGCAGTGGTGTTCGGGCAATGTAGGGGATCGTGCAGGGGGTGGTGTTTCAGGGTTTAGGGCAGTGCAGTGGTGTTCGGGCAGTGTAGGGGTCGTGCTGGGGCTGGTGTTTCAGGGTTTAGGGCAGTGCAGTGGTGTTCGGGCAGTGTAGGGGGGTCTTGCTGGGGGTGGTGTTTCAGGGTTTAGGGCAGTGGTGTTCGGGCAGTGTAGGGGTCTTGCTGGGGGTGATGTTTCAGGGTTTAGGGCAGTGCAGTGCAGTGGTGTTCGGGCAGTGTAGGGGTCTTGCTGGGAATGGTGTTTCAGGGTTTAGGGCAGTGCAGTAGTGTTCGGGCAGTGTAGGGGGTCATGCAGGGGGTGGTGTTTCAGGGTTTAGGGCAGTGCAGTGGTGTTCGGGCAGTGTAGGGGGTCATGCTGGGGGTAGTGTTTCAGGGTTTAGGGCAGTGCAGTGGTGTTCGGGCAGTGTAGGGGTCTTGCTGGGGATGGTGTTTCAGGGTTTAGGGCAGTGCAGTAGTGTTCGGGCAGTATAGGGGGTCATGCAGGGGGTGGTGTTTCAGGGTTTAGGACAGTGCAGTGGTGTTCGGGCAGTGTAGAGGTCATGCTGGGGGTGGTGTTTCAGGGTTTAGGGCAGTGCAGTGGTGTTCGGGCAGTGTAGGGGGTCGTGCTGGGGGTGGTGTTTCAGGGTTTAGGAGGCAGTGGTGTACGGGCAGTGTAGGGGGTCTTGCTGGGGGTGATGTTTCAGGGTTTAGGGCAGTGCAGTGGTGTTCGGGCAGTGTAGGAGGTCTTGCTGGGGGTAGTGTTTCAGGGTTTAAGGCAGTGCAGTGGTGTTCGGGCAGTGTAGGGGTCATGCTGGGGGTGGTGTTTCATGGTTTAGGGGCAGTGCAGTGGTGTTCGGGCAGTGTAGGGGGTCGTGCTAGGGTATGTGTTTCAGGGTTTAGGGCAGTGCAGTGGTGTTCGGGCAGTGTAGGGGGTCGTGCAGGGACTGGTGTTTCAGGGTTTAGGGCAGTGCAGTGGTCTTCGGGCAGTGTAGCGGGTCGTGCTGGGGGTAGTGTTTTAGGGTTTAGGGTAGTGCAGTGGTGCTTGTGTAGTGTAGGGGGTCATGCTGGGGGTAGTGTTTTAGGGTTTAGGGTAGTGCAGTGGTGTTTGTGTAGTGTAGGGGGTCATGTTTTAGGGCTTGGAGTGCAGTGGTGTTTGGGTAGTGTAGGGGGTCGTGCTGGGGGTAGTGTTTTAGGATTTAGGTTAGTGCAGTGGTGTTTGGGTAGTGTAGGGGGTCGTGCTGGGGGTAGTGTTTTAGGATTTAGGTTAGTGCAGTGGTGTTGGGGTAGTGTTTTAGGGTTTAGGGTAGTGCAGTGGTGTTTGTGTAGTGTAGGGGGTCATGCTGGGGGTAGTGTTTTAGGGTTTAGGATAGTGCAGTGGTGCTTGTGTAGTGTAGGGGGTCGTGCTGGGGTAGTGTTTTAGGGTTTAGGGTAGTGCAGTGGTGTTTTTGTAGTGTGGGGGTCATGTTTTAAGATGCAACGCTCCAATACCTGACCAGTCTGCACTACATAAAACTGCAAAAAAACTAAAAATAAAAAGTGTTTTGCACACTTTTGTCATTGGGCTATATGTGGGCTACATCTGGGTAATATTTGTGCTACATTTGGGCTCTTTTTTCACTGGTGGCCATCTTGGAAGACTTCTTTGTTATGAAGTTTCCTAATTTCCTCATTTACTGCAGTCTCCTCAGTAGGAAATGCTTTCAGTTTTTTACTTTGATTCCATCAAGAAGGCATTCAGATGTGTCACACATTTGCCATAAATTCAGAATGTTATTACTCTAGTTGTTCATTAGATCACTGTAGTAAAGCTACTGCTCACCAAGGAGTTAACTGGAAGTCTACTGCTGGTATTGAAAGTGATTGTCTGCATGTCAGAATTTTCTAATGAAATAGAAGAGGATTTGAGATCTCACTTAAAACATGCACTAAATTTTCTTTTTGCAGCACTAACCATAATTTCTATGGCAAAATGAACCCCCTCATTTTGTTCCTTTTTAAATTAAATGTTTTAAGTGTTACCAGTTTATTCCAATCAAGATGGCTTCAGGTGTGCCATACTTTTGTCATAAGTAAGGCTGTTAGCACTCTAGTTGTTCTTTAGAACACTCTGGGAAGCTGCAGTAGAACACAAAGGCATCAACTGACAGGCTGCTCCTGTTGAAATATAACAGGAAGATATTTGAGATCTCACTTAAAACATGTCCTAATTTCTTCTTTCTACAGCACTAACCATAATTTCTATGGCAAAATGAACCCTCATTTTGTGTTCCTTTTTTAAATTAAATGTTTTAAGTGTTACCAGTTTATTCCAATCAAGATGGCTTCAGGTGTGCCATACTTTTGTCATAAGTAAGACTGTTAGCGCTCTAGTTGTTCTTTAGAACACTCTGGGAAGCTGCAGTAGAACACAAAGGCATCAACTGACAGGCTGCTCCTGTTGAAATATAACAGGAAGATATTTGAGATCACACTTGAAACATGTTCTAATTTTTCTTTCTACAGCACTAACCATAATTTCTATGACAAAATGAACCCCATCATTTTGTTCCTTTTTAAATTAAATGTTTTAGAGTGTTACCAGTTTATTCCAATCAAGATGGCTTCAGGTGTGCCATACTTTTGTCATAAGTAAGGCTTGTTAGCACTCTAGTTGTTCTTTAGAACACTCTGGGAAGCTGCAGTAGAACACAAAGGAATCAACTGACAGTCTCTGCCCTTGTTGGATGTACATGTTTTACTGAGAATGTCAGGACTTCATTCTCACATGACTGAGAAAGATAATGTAAATTTACAGAAAAATATGCTCTCATTTTAGCTTCTGGAGCACCTTCCAAAACTGTATGGGACAAGCATGTGAAAATAGTTTTCTCTCAAACATGATTCATGATATCCCAGCAGAAGGTTTTTCACAGGGTAAAATCACCTTAGAACACACCACAATTCCTGAAATTAGTATGGTACCATCAACAAATGAATTCTAATGTAACTAAAGTCTGTTATCACCCTTTATAGTTCTCCTTTTGGTAACCCTCAAAATCTTCGATTCACTACAATGTATTTCAATGGGGTACTATCATTTATATTGGTCCCAAGATGGCTGCCAGCAATTCCAGGATGAAGTGCTGACAGCCAATCAGATCTCACGATGACATGTGTGGTTAGGCTCCGCCCAGATATATATGTGTTTTTACTTTTGATTTTTCTCAGTCAACTACTGAACGGATTTACACCATTTAACAAAAGGGTTCTTTTGAACCAAGAACTACCTCTTTGCCAAATTTGGTGTAATTCCGTTCAGCAGTTCGGGCTGTAGCCTTGCATAAAGTTTCCTATGGGAAATTGATTTTTGACTCTTATTCTTTTAATTTCTCCAGCAACTACTGAATGGATTTACACCATTTAACAAAAGGGTTCTTTCTGAACCAAGAACTACCTCTTTGCCAAATTTGGTGTAATTCCGTTCAGCAGTTCGGGCTGTAGCCGTGTCTAAAGTTTCCTGATGGGGAAAACACGTTTTGGGACCCCCTTTTTCTCGGCCCCGGCTGACGAATCACCCTGAGACTTTCAGGGTAGGAGCGAACCGGGAGCGGGCCATAAAGTTTGAAAATTTTCGCGAAGATCTCGTCAACTCGACGCAAGAGTTATTTCAAATAGAATGTCGCGGATTTCCTATGGAAAATAGGTCCTAACTATAACTATCTACTGGCGACCGCCAGTAGATTATATATATATATATATATATATATATATATATATATATATATATATATATATATATATATATATATATACATATATATATATATATATATATATTATCCCAGTTTGGTTCATCCTTTCGCCAGACCCGATAACGCTCAGGATGGGTGCGAGCTCCCGCGGCTGAACCACGCCACTTAACACATCTACCAAATCCTCTTTCCAGAAGAAAAACGGTCCGCACTCTTGCAGGTTTTGCGATTTTTTATTTTTCTATCTCCTTCGTTAGATGTTCATATATGCAAACAGGAATACAGGTGAAACAAAAGAGCTACGCGTTTCGGTATTACAAATACCTTGCTTAAAAAAAAATATATATGTATATGTAGTACTGTGGAAAAAGTCAGAGTATGTTGCCTGAGGCGATGTAAAACAATTGAAAGACACAGCCCGGTTACCACTGCAGTGACCTTCCAACCATCACAAATCAAATAATGAATTCCATATGAAACTTGTCGCATGGAAAAATATAGGGCTACTCACTCTGGAAGAATTCAAATATATCAAGAATGAAAACCAGTGACTCCGGTCCTATACTTCATCCCGAAGATTCACAAAAATGCATTGATACCGCCTGGCAGGCCGATTATATCAGCTCGCAATAGCCTGTTGGAGAATGCTTCAAAGCACATTGATTACTTTCTTCAGGAACATGTGCAAAAATCTGGACTCATACATTAAAGACACAAGTGACTTTCTAACGAAATTGATGAAGTGTCGATGGCAAGCAGGATGGTTGTTGATTACATTAGATGTGACATCTCTATAGACATCCAATTAATCACAGGAGAAGGACTGGGAGCCTTAAGACACTGTCTAGCTAAAAGGGGACAGGAATATCTACAACATAACATAATGCTTGCAGAAATGGTGGAATTTTGCCTCAACAATAATTTTTTCCTGTTTCACAATGTAATTTACCAACAGCTACGGGGGTGGCCATGGGGGCCAGCTTCTCCCCCAGTTACGCTTGTCTCCATATGGGCTGGTGGGAGGAGCTGGTCCTCCTTAAAGAACATGAACAGATGGTCAAAACCCATATTCAGGCTTGGTGGAGATACATAGACGAGCCTCTTTGTAATTTGGGAGGGTACAACCAGTGAGGCAAAAAGTTTATTGATACTCTCAACAACAACTGTCTTAATTTACATTTCACAGCAGCCATAAGTCCTGAAACTATTAATTTTTCTGGACGCCGAGGTTTTTGTCAGAGAAGACAAATTAGAGACAAGATTACACAGGAAATCTACGGCCGGCAATGCAATTCTACATGCAAGCAAAGCCCATCCACAGCATCTCATCCACAGCATCCCATACGGGGAAATGTTGAGGTTGAGACGCATTTGTAGTACTGATCAGGATCTGTTGTTGGCCCAAACAGACAGTAAACTCAGATTCATAGATAGAGGTTACACTACAACATGCATTGATAAGGCAATTGCTAAAAGCAGAGCCAGATCAAGAGGCACCTTATTGTCTGCTCCCACACCAGCCTCCTGCACTACAATTGCCAATGCGACAATTCAAACAGCTAATGATTTTAGATTTATTCTCAGGTTTAACAAGCAAGAGAAAAATGTGAGGAAATTGATAATGAGAAATTGGCCCTTAGTTCTTAGTGATCAAATCATAGGGCCTACACTTCCCAGAAAACTGTCAATCACATACAGCAGGTCAAGATCCATGAAAGATCTTTTAGTCCATAATGATCTTAGCACTTTTAATCCTGGTTCTTGGTTAGTCCAAAGAAAGGGGTTTTACAAATGTAAAACATGCAAGGCGTGCCAATTTGGCTGCAATAAGACAACCTACACAACCCCTTTTAGCCAGGAAGAATACCCGATCAATGTGTCTCTCAATTGTAAATCTGAATATGTAGTCTACGTGCTGGAGTGCTCTTGTGGGCTCCAATATATTGGAAGCACGATATTGCAGGGACACAAGAGGGTACTCCAACACATTAGGGCCATAAAAAATCAGGATCAGAATTACCCAGTTGCCAGACACTTTAGCGAGGTCCATGGAGCAGATCCTAGCGGTCTCACAATACTATCTCATAGATACAGTACCCCCGAAGAAAAGAGGGGGAGATAGAGAAAGACATCTTAGACTGCTAGAGGCTCAGTACATCATTAACCTCGATACCAAACAACCAAAAGGTCTGAATGCTACGGAGGAGTTACACACTTGCCTTTAATAATTATACATCAGTTTTTATCATATTTGTTTTGCCCAGTAGTAAACATGACATAGCAACTTAAATGACACTTGTTGCTTAGTGAAGGTTTGCTTTTCTAAATGAATAGATTAACATCCTAAACAGTTTTCCTGCTGCTTGTTAAAAAACATTTTCCTTGTCCAATGCTGCTAATTTCAGATTTAGACATTACAATTTTACAATTTGTTTTTATTGTAGATTTCACACACAGGGTTAGGTAGTTTTTTACATTAGGTTTTTAGGATTGTATACATGGGTTTTTAGCACTTTTTAGAGGAGATTATATACACTTTATTAACAGCAGGTGTTAAGTAGACAGATATTCAAAACAATTGGTGCTATGTGGCATTCAAGCCGGTATTTTTATATTTGGATTTTTTAACAACTACCTAAATCCTTTATTTCTTACCTCAGTATTATTATTCAAAACCAGATGTCAATGAGAGGCAATGTTTACACATCATACGGAAAATAGCACATTTTATGGCTAACTGAATGCTTTGATGGTAGACACATTGTCTCTGTGTTTATGTATAATGACACAGCCTTGAAACAATTGTGTATTATACATTGAAAATTGTATTGTATTTGTAGCAGGCTTCAATCAAAACACATCACCTGGTTTAATATAAATAACTGTTTATATTTTGTCTATATCTATGCATTTTAACTTAAACACCTGTCACTTTAAAAGTTTCACTAGCAAAAAGTATTAAAAAATCCACTTACCTGACAGAGCGTGTCATGTGATCAAGGCCCAGGCAGGGCTGAAACGCGCCATGGCTGTAGAGGTGTTTGGGGAACAATAAAAAAGACACTGCCAAGATAACATGTGGTCCGTGCTCCGTTTTTGAAAGAATCAAGCTACAGCGGAGTTTTCTGGATATGTATATGTATATATATATATATATATTTGCTCTTTTTGTTTTTCAGCAACATCAAAGTAAGAACGCTCACTCAGGGGATCAGTTTGTAAGCTTAGATTTTAATCCAGTAACGCGTTTCGGAGAACACAGTCCCCTTGTTCACACACTGGGTAGTTTGACAAACCACTCCATTTGAGGCCGTAATCAAACATAGACAAAGGACAACTGGTTTCTACATCCTGTTTGTAGTATAGTTACTGTGGCATCTATTTTGTAATGTATACTCTTACATACATGGCATTGCAAAATATATCGTAAATGCAAAAAATTGTGAGACAACAGCCTTGATACAAATCTCAAGTGATAATTAACTCTGACCAACAACAGGCAAGTATCCGTAGGTGCTTTGTTTAGTAACTTGCTTGCATTGAGAACTTGCTTCCTTTCATTATTGTAATGACGACCTCGTGTCGACGAACACAATACACTGGTGGTCAGCGGCGGTTCTGGCGGACATCCACTAAATTTTCCACCAAATGCCACAAACGCTGCCGAACAACTTGCGGGCGGGTGCCTCCGTCGTGACTTAACATGCCAGGTGTCTCGGATCCTCCCAGGATCCTCCCCAGATTCAGGTGGATTCCCCAATTTAAAAAAAACATACACTCACTCACAGATCCACACACCCACACACATACCCATACAGCCGCTCAAACACCTACTCACCCACAAAACCACTCACACAACCACACAGCCACTCACACACCTACACATCCACTCCCACACCCACTCACAGACTCACACAGCCAGTCACACAGGCACTCACACACCCACCATACACTCACACTCCCACTTGCTCAACCACACAACCACTTCCACACCCACACACACACCCAGATTGTAGGGAGATTATAGTTAGGAAATAGCATCAAAAAAACACATAAATTCACTGAAAAAAGCAAAGGTTACAGGGACGTTATAGTTAGGAAATAACATTTTTTTAAAAACCTTAGAAATTCACTGGAATAAAACCAAAGGTTACAGGGATATTATAGTTAGGCTCAGATGTCACTCGCACAAAATCATTGAAATTGAGCAGTTATAGTAGGAGTTATCTCTAGAAACTATAACTTGTACCCTAAGGTAACTATAACTCGTGCCCTTGCCATGCACTGCTACTTACCCCACATATTTCATCAGTCATGACATCTTCTATGACATCCTTGATAATATCACTGCAACATTTGCTGTAAAAATATTGTGAGAAAACTGTGCATGTCAGGGGCGCAAGTTATAGTTACCTTAGGGCACGAGTTATAGTTACTTGAGATAACTCTAACTATAACTGCTGAATTTCAATGTTTTTTTATGAATGGAATATGAGCCTAACTATAACGCCCTGTAACGTTTGTTTTTTTCTAGGTGTAGTAAAAGTCAAATATTAAGACTTACAAGATTTATTTTAAGGTAAGAGATATGGTATTGGTATGGAAAGTAGCAAATCAATTGATGAAAAACATTTTAACAGTCATTTTAATACATTTTTGGGAGCCGCAACCTCATTGCGTACCATTGTGGAACGTATTTCTGGGTGAGTGGGATTTGTGACTTGGTGCATGAGTGTATCAGTGGGTCTCTGAGTGGGTGTATGAGTGTCTAAGTGGGTCTGTGAGTGGATGCAGGAGTGTCTGAGTGGGGTCTGTGAGTGGGTGCATGAGTCTCTGAGTGGGTCTGTGATTAGGTGTGTGCGTGTCTGAGTGGGTCTGTGAGTGGATGCATGAGTTTCTGAACAGGTTTGTGAGTGGGTTTATGAGTGGGTCTGTGAGTGGGTGCTTGAATCTCTGAATGGGTCTGTGCGTGGGTGCATGAGTCTCTGAGTGGGTCTGTGGTTGGGTATGTGAGTATCTATGTGGGTCTGTGAGTGGGTACATAAGTGTCGGAGTAGACATTGGAGTGGGTGTGTAACACTAACTGGGTCTCTGAGGGGGTGGATGAGTCTTTGACTTGGTCTCAGAGTGCTGCATGAGTCTCTGAGTGTGTCTGTGAATGGGTGCATGAGAATATGACTGGGTCTGTGAGAGAGTGCATAAGTCTCTGAGTGGGTCTCGGACTGGCTCCATAAGTGTGTCAGTGGGTCTGTGTGTGAGCATATGAGAATGAGTGGGTCTGTGAGTGGGTGTATGAGTCTCTTCCTAGATGTGTGAGTGGTCTGCATGAGTGTCTGAGAAGGTCTGTGACCGGCTGCATGAGTCTCTAAGTGGCCTTGTGAGTGGCTCCATAACTCTGTGTGGGTCTGTGAGGAGGTCCATGAGTCTCTGAGTGGGTGCATGACTCTTGGAATGGCTATATGAGAGAGTGTGTGAGCATCTGAGTGGGTCAGTGAGTGGGTGCATGAGTCGCTCACTGGGTTTCTGACTGACTCCATGAGTGTGTCAGTCAGTCTTTGTGTGGGTGCATGAGAATATGAAGGGGTCTGTGAGTGGGTGCATTAATGTCAGTGGATGTCTGAGTGGGTGCATAACTCTGACTGGGTCTGTGAAGGGATGCATGAGTCTCTGACTGGGTCTCAGAGTGGCTACATGAGTCTCTGAGTGTGTCTGTGAGTGGGTGCATGAGTCTCTGACTGGGTCTCTGAGTGGGTAAATGACTCTTTGAATGACTATATGAGAGAGTGCATGAGTCTCTGAGTGGGTCTCTTACTGACTCCATGAGTGGGTGAGCACATGAGAATATGAGGGGCTCTGTGAGTGGGGGCATGAGTGTCAGAGTGGACGTCCGAGTGGGTGCATAACTCTGAGTGGGTCTTTGAGGAGGTGCATGCATCTCTCCCTGCATGTCGGAGTGGCTGCATGAGCCTTTATGTCTGTGAGTGGGTGCATGAGAATATGAATGGATCTGTGAGTGGGTGCATGAGTCTCTGAGTGGGTCTCTGAGTGGGTGCAAAATTGTATGGATGGGTCTGAGAGTGACTGCGTTAGTCTCTGAAAGGGTCTGTGAGTGGCAGCATGAGTGTCTGTGCTGGCTGGACAGTGGGTGCTTGAGTCTCTGACTGGGTCTCAGAGTGGCTGCATGAGTCTCTGAGTGAGTCGGTGATTGGGTGGATGATAATATGAGTAGGTCTGTGAGTGGGTGCATCAGTCTCTGAGTGGGTCTGTGAATGGGTGCACGAGTGTCTGTGGGTCTGTGAGCGGGTACATGAATCTCTGAGTTGGTCTGTGAGGAGGATTATGAGTGTCTGAGTGGGTCTGTGAGTGGGTGCATGAGTCTCTGAGTTGGTCCGCATGTGGGAGCATGAGTGTCTGAGTAGGTGCATACGTTTCTGAGTGGGTCTGTGAGTGGGTGCATGAGTCTACGAGTGGGTACATAAGTCTGTTACCACATACATTAATCTGCAAGTATATGAATAAATGTTTTTATACATTTTTACTGAGGTTCGCAACTCCACAGCCATGCTACACAGGAGGCTACCCTGAGCGCCGCAATGGAACTGCGACTCCAACCATGTGAAGCAAAAAAACATTTTTGGGTGTTTTAAAACTCATAACGGGTCCCACTGGGACCCCTACAATGTAGCCATGGGGTTAGAATACCCATACCCTGACCCCTTGTATAGTTTCTTATCTTTATTTCCATCCCCTGGGACTGTGTCCCGCTTCGTAAAATGGCAGATGCAACTTTCTACACAAGTTGAGGCCAGCCAATCACAGCACTGCTCCTGGTACGAGGGGTCGCAAACCTTTGCGTAGGTGTCACGAAAGCATTGTAGCCCTAGATATACAAATTTGGAATTCTTTTAATAACTCTAAAACTACTGAATGGATTTACACCAAATAAGCAAAAGTACTCTTTCTCGACCAAAAGCTAGCTTTCTGACAAATTCGGTGTAATTCCATCCAGCGGTTTGATCTGTAGTCCTCTTTGAAATCCCTATGGGAATTAACATTGGAAAAACACAGAAACTTTCCAAGTTCAACAAAAATCACCGGCGCACTTTTGAAAAAAAAAACATGAAGATTTGTCAAACGGTGCCAGAGATATAGGCAAGTCAAAAAGCGTTTTTTTTTTTAATGGAAACTAGGTCCTAACTATAACCACCTACTGGCAACCGCCAGTAGGTAATATATATATGTATATAAGCACAGACACACATAAATATGCATGTGTTTAAGATATTTCACACGGTGGAGGACCTGAGGGACGGCAACCTGAATCCGGTCATGAGATCACTAAAAACATGTGTCCATTTTTGGCGCTCGCTGAAGTTGCCACTGATGGCCTGCATAGCGCTGTCAAAAATGATCATGCTCCCCAGGCACACTATTTTGTGAACCTACCAGTGGTGGTCATGTCCTCATGGTTTGCGGGCCTAAATCATTTACTCCTGGAGCTGATCTGGGATGGTGGACGGAACAGGTTCTCGTTGGCGGTATTGGAGAGGGCGCCAGAGGTGGGGGGATTGGACGCCCCTGAGTTTTAACAATTCTACCTAGCCGCACAGCTTCAATGGTTAGCTCAATGGTTAGACAGCAGGAGCCTTGAGCTGCTGGGGCCAGTAGGCCTGGTAGATAATCAGGGACTACTGCTGTCCAGGCTCCTGCACCCGTTGGTAATTACCCCAGAACCAGGGGTGCTGTTGCAGACGGCTGTGTGCTGCTGGAGGAGGTGTCTTGGATGTATGGCCGGAGCTCACCTCTACGCACCAGATTTGCTCCTAATTGGCCTTCCACATGGTGTCCCGCTAGCCCCATTCTCGAGTGCTCAGCTGTAGAAGTGGACGACCGCAGGGTTCATCATAGTGGGGGATTGCTTTCACCATGGGATATTGATCCCTTTGGACAACTTTCTATCTCAATATGATCTACCTCACTGACAATTCCTGACTTACCACTTGATGCTGCTAACGTTCAGAGACTTGCGGCAGAACGGCCGGCAGGAACCGCAAACCCATGGAGTCCAACAGACGCTGGTAACTTTAGGGGCAGCCAGACTTTTAGTGAAGTGGCTTTATAGAGCATTGCTAGAGATGGTGAAAATGCCTCCCGATCAGATGCAAGAGAGGTGGGGGGTGATATTAGGAAGAGATCTAGTGGATAAGGAATAGGCTTCAGTCTTGAGGAGCCCCAAACGGGTGTCTAGAAACACCAACTTTAAGATTATTCAATTGAATTATATACATATGCTCTACTTGACACCTCACATGCTAAACATTATGCATGGAGGAGAAGTGCGTGGCTGCCCCAGATGTGGACTACGTGACATATGGTTCGCCCACATGACATGGGGATGTGCGCGCCTAATGGGGTTCCAGGGGCTAATGTTGACCCTGGTCAATAGGACCCTGGCTTGCACACTTCCCTGCTCAGTGGAGGTCTGCCTCTTGGGGCTGTTCCCCAGACCTAAGGCAAGAAAAGTGGGCAACAGATTTGCTGATTTAGCTTTGATCCTAGCGCGAAGACAGATAGCACTGACATGGAAGACAGCGACAGGCCCTACAGTGACAGCCTGGAAAAGCAATATAGACACATGGGCCCGGGCAGAACAGAGGGCACTGCAGAGGGAGGATGCCCGAGAGAGCTGTCGACACCTTTTGGCAGGTCTCTGGACGGAAGCGTTGAGCGCTTGGGAGGTCAGGCATGAAGTACATTCATGAGGCAGTGCGGAGACTGCAGGAGATGTGGAGGATGATCAATCTTGATCTGGGGAGCTCTTAGGGGTGTGCCTGGGGGCCTGCTGCTTGGGTGGGACACTCCCTCCTCCCCTGGTGAACCACATGGATCCTAGTAAATGTGTTATCGCCGTGCACTCTTTTCTCCAAATTTCGCCTTCTTTATTCTGATTAGTTTAAAGTTGTGCTACTCCATCATTAGCGCTGGGTCTGTCAGCGCTATGAAACATACAATGTCAAGAATGTCAGGTTTGGAAGACCAATCCCTGGCTGATGGGTGCACTTTGACGTTGAGTATAACTTTGAACCGGGGATTCGTTTCACTTCGAAGCTCCGGCGCGTTTTCACCATAGAACGCGGATCACTTCTCAACATAACGGACCCCTGATGAAGGGTCACCCTAGACCCGAAATGCATTGGGCTTGATGAGTGATTGCATTGAAAAATACAGTCCATGTAATGGAGAATGCAATGTAAAAAGAAATATTAAATTCATGATTTAATCATATGAAATGGGATTAAAGTGTTTTCTGTGAGACCAGCAAGACACATACAACATTGGAGGAGAAACTACCACGTTTCAACATCAAAGTGCACCCATCAGCCAGGGATTGGTCTTCCAAACCTGACATTCTTGACATTGAACCACATGGATCCGGCATATAGAAATGTATATATTTTCACCCCCATTGGGACTGTCCTCTGCTGTATCACGGGGCAGCGGTACACTGGACAATACGCTATTACGGAGTTTCCCAGAGTTCGAGATATAACTTTTTATTATTGTTAGATTGATATGTCTATATGATTGATAGATGCTTGTGACCTCCTAGAGTACACATAGATAAAAAGTAAAGGGAATATTTGTGTGGTACCTTATGATTGTGGATTGTACTGCCACCTACTTTGGTTGACTGTAGCCTAAATGCCATTTTTATTATACCTTTGATAGTGTCAACTATTCCTGCTGTGATTTATAGGGACACTTATTGATGGATACCTTTATTACGCCTGTACATGTAAACTACTATAATACTAAAAATGCCAATAAAGACATATTTAAAAAAAATTATATGTTTATATAATTATATATTTATATATAGCATTAAATATTTGTGGAATGTATTTATTTAACATTATATTAAAGTTATATATCAAAATATTTAAGATATACTAGTTTAAACTACTATATATAAATATATATATATATATAAAAAACAATATTTTTGCATAGTTTTTGATGAAATTAGTGTGAATCAATTTTTCTTATATTTTTGTACTTAAAAGTATAGGGACACCATATTTTGGTAAACAGTATTTTTGCCATGATATTTGTGTCAAACAATATTGATGACTTCGCTATTGCGTCATTGATCCTTTATGTAGGTGCAGGATCGGCTGGTCAATTCTTTTTTCTCTTGAGCTGCTAGTTTGGTTACTACATTTAGGTGGTTGAGCAGTCTCTTGTCAATGATGAATGGTGAACATCTAACTGACTGTCCAAACAGACCATCCTGAGAGAACTCTGTTTACTTCGCATATTGTTTCCAACTAACATGATGCTCTCATGCGGAGTCTCCGCCCATGTGCAGATGCTCTCATCCATGTGCAGTGCAGAGACTCTGCACTCAAGGCCAAGACCTCGCACCTTGGGCAGTGATCTCTACCTACCACAAATAACAGGAAATGATTTACCGGAACAGGAAGCTGGACATTTTATTTTCATTCTGCACCATCCACAAGAAGCTTCCTCCTCCATCCTCATGCTCGTTGCAACAATCTTGCCTCCAGCACAGTTGAGGGACTTGAAGAGAAGGCCATCCCTTTTCTGAATCAGAATTGGGTATAATCACAGGGGGAGTTGTAGCCAAATACCCTCAGCTTTATGAGGAATCTGATAAGCAGCTAAGCAATTCAGCGTGGGCCCAAATCTGGCGGGACATTGCCACATGCTGCAATGCAGTGAGTATCCACACCAGGCGAGGAAAGATGTGCTGCAAGTGCTGGGAGGACCTTTATTGCTGGGCCCGTATGAAGGCCCAAGACATTATGGGCTGGTACTCCCAGCTACATACACAGTACCCCTGCATGGCACACCGTACCAGAGGGTACTGAAAGCTGCTGATCTGACTCTTCCTTTTCAGCTGAAAGAGTTTGAGCAGCCAAGAGACAGTAAGTACATGTATAGTAGCATTTGGAAAATAGATGCGTGTGAGTTTTAAGAGTGCTGTACTGTCATGTTCACTGTGAACTTTGTCATAACCTGACATGCTTTTTAACATGTTTTATTGTTGTATGAAAGTTTTGAAAGTTGACATGTAATAACATGCATGTGTATTGCTTGTTTTCTTTGCCTTGACTACTAATCTGTTTTTGACATTATGGAAATTCTGACATTATGTACCTTTACACAGAGACATTCTAAGGCATGGCAAAGTGGGCAATTGCCCACGGCCCGCACCTTCCAAGGGGCCTAATGGTTACATGATCTTTCTCTTACTCTATCACACTTTTGTCAATTTCTCTATTAGAACGTCTCCCTGTTTCTTTCTACCTCTGACTTACTCTACCCTGTGTCATTATTAGAAATATTTGAGATCCTGGAAAGACTTTTTTTAAGCAACAGTTAAAGTACAATTCAATATTGTTTAGCACCGTGTAGGCTTAAATTAGTAGAAAGTAGGTATTAAAAATCAATTTGTTTCCAAACATGGGGTCCCAAAATATTCCTTTGCCAGGGCCCCAGAAATCTTTAAGATGACACTACCTTTAGCTATTTCTCTAATCATCATACATTTCCTATGTTTTACTTCATACGCTGCAAACACAAGGAGATGATGGACGGAGCGCTGAAACTTTTCAGACTCTCACCCCCCAGTCACAGATCTGGGTTGAATCCATCATCGTTCTTTAGCTCACTTCGCCACCCCAGGTCAGATACAGCTATATGCAAATCAGTCTTGACCCTGTGCGTCATGTGAACAGCCCAGACCGAACTGCCAAGCCATGTCTTCCCTGGACCGGAAACAAGCATCCTGGGACCTGTTTCAGGCTAACAGCCCTCATCAGCCAGGCTAGCTTGAATCCAGTGGCAAAGTGAGCAAGGGACCCACGTCAGGGCATACCCTGCCAACTTAGGGCTAACAAAGCAAACACAAGGGGATGATGGACGGAGTGCTGAAACTTTTCAGACACTCACCCCAGTCACAGATCTGGGTTGAATCCATCATCGTTCTTTAGCTCACTTTGCCACCCCAGTTCAGACACAGCTATATGCAAATCAGTCTTGACCCTGTACCTCATGTGAACAGTCCAGCCTGAACTGCCAAGCCATATCTTCCCTTGACCAGAAACAAGCATCCTGGGACCAGTTTCGGGCTAACAGCCCTCATCAGCCAGGCTAGCTTGAATCCAGTGGCAAAGTGAGCAAGGGACCCATGTCTGGGCATACCCTGCCAACTTAGGGCGAACAAAGCAAACACAAGGAGATGATGGACGGAGCGCTGAAACTTTTCAGACACTCACCCCCAGTCACAAATCTGGGTTGAATCCATCATCGTTCTTTAGCTCACTTCGCCACCCCAGTTCAGACACAGCTATATGCAAATCAGTCTTGACCCTGTGCCTCATGGAAACAGTCCAGCCCGAACTGCCAAGCCATGTCTTCCCTGGACTGGAACAAGCATCGTGGGACCGGTTTCGGGCTAACAGCCCTCATCAGCCAGGCTAGCTTGAATCCAGTGGCAAAGTGAGCAAGGGACCCACGTCTGGGCATACCTGCCAACTTAGGGCGAACAAAGCAAACACAAGGAGATGATGGACGGAGCACTGAAACTTTTCAGACACTCACCCCAGTCACAGATCTGGGTTGAATCCATCATCGTTCTTTCGCTCACTTCGCCACCCCAGTTCAGACACAGCTATATGCAAATCAGTCTTGACCCTGTGCCTCATGGGAACAGTCCAGCCCGAACTGCCAAGCCATGTCTTCCCTGGACCGGAAACAAGCATCCTGGGACTGGTTTTTGGCTAACAGCCCTCATCAGCCAGGCTAGCTTGAATCTCCTTGTGTTTGCTTACTTCATACGCTAACACAATTACTCAATAATGTTTTGGAACTTTGATATCCAAAATATAAATGCATTCAACCTCCTTTAAAATGCTTTGTGGGCTGGTGGTAAAAATATATTTTCGAAGACAACCAATGTGTGGAACCCGTTGTGAACTTTCATTTCCACTAGGCATACAATTATTTTTTACATAAGCCCTTTCACCTACTTTAAATGACTGACACCACAGTTAAATTGTGAATAAGCAACTTTAAGGTCTGTAAATTCCTAAACATTTTAGTATGAAGAAAGCACAGGATATTGAGATTTTTGGTAAAGTCCCAGCTTTGCCAGCTGAAATTATGTAGCTATGCATTATTGACCCAATGATTTAACAAAATCTCTTGTTTTAAATTCCTTTTCAGCTGACCGAGCCGGCCAACAAAGAACAGTGCAGGACCAGGGACGAGAACAGACTTCCTTGACTGAGAGGCAGACACAACCTTTTGAGACGACCAGCGCGGAGGAGGAACCCACCACCAGCAGGGGTAGTGCACCACCTGAAGAGTTACTTGAGCTACCTTGAAGAGACTCTGACGAAGGTTGAAGAATCAACTAGGGGGCAGTGGATGTGGGCAGCACCAGATACGAGGAGGGAGTTGTTAGTTCTCCTCCTGGCCTTGAGCAAGTAAAAACAGTGATCTCTGAAGAGCAGGCCCCAACCCCATTGGGGCCTGCCCCCAGACCCTTCGCAACTCCTGAGGCCCCCTTTGGGGCCTCCAGCTGCACCTCCTGCATCACCTCCTCCTCCCAGTGCCCACCCAGAAGTACTAGAATCAAGAGACACTTCTGCCCCTGAACTCCACACCCCTCTTGTGCTGTCCAGTTTCTTTCTCCAAATTCTATGTCTGTGGCTGCATTCAAGGAGATCCTGATGCCAATTTTAGAGCCTCAGGGAATGCTCTCTCTGGAAATCCAGGACTTAATTGGAAAGGCCTGGGTACTCCAAGGGATGGTCTCTGGGCAACTACAAAATGTAACTGGCATAATGACCTCCTTGACTGCAGCTATTGTGTATCGTCTGCCTCCCCAACCTGCCCCACCTCCTATCGTCCCATCACCCAATTCTTCTTTCCTCACTATTTCCCCTGCTACCCCTTGTTTTCTTTCATCTTATGGGGTGTCTAGTCCTGTCACAGCTAGCCAGTTTAAATCTGCGTTAGAGGATCTCAATATCATTGTGAACCTGAGAGTGAGGATACTGAGTGACTTTTGCACCCAAGCCAGTAACTTGAGTCTAACACATACTCTGGCTTGGTGATCTGTTTTTAGTTTATTTTTTGATAGTAGGCTCTTGTTTGTGGAGTATTTATGGATTATAGGCTTTTTTTTACTTTGTATATATACTTATTCTTATCTTTTTGGGGGTTCAATCCAGCTCAGAGTCACACAGTCAAATCTCTTGGTTTTACGCTAAACTCCACACTGTCTTTGTAAGCACAAGTGAACAAAATGGCACAATCTGCCAACTTCGACCTCCACCATCTTAAAACACTCAAATATCTTCTCTCCTAAGACCAGTTAAGATTGCAGGCCATCTCAGGAATTGACGCAGACTAAGCCAATTTCCTAGTAGGAATTCTCATATCAACATTGGCTCCACTCAAAAACTATCTTCCATTCTTGAAATGAAATGACAGAATAATCTCGGAGAAAAAAGATTCAACCATATATTCCCAATTCTGAGAGACCTCCATTGACTACCTCTCGAGGCGCAAATGAAGTTCAAGTTAGACTGCATCACCTTCAAAGCCTTGCACTGTAACAGACTTACATATTTAGCCAACCAACTCATGCTGTCCATAGAAAAAGGACTATCTTGAAACAAGATCTCCTTAACTTTAGAAATACCCACATTCAAGTCTGGTTTAGCACTGAAGCAATCCTTTTATGAAGCAGCACCCGGTGTATGGAATGCCCTACCTCTTGATCTAAGACACAGCCGTAACATCCTTTCTTTCAGGAAAGGCCTCAAGACTTACTTCTTAAAAATTTTCCTCTGCAATGACTAAACAAGCTTCTCAGCAGCTTACATAGACTACCACCTTCAATCTGCCTTCATGTGTTGTTTTCACTGTCATACCTGAGGAGATACACAACTTTAATCCTGCTGTTTAATTTTTTTGACCTCATCTGATTCCATTTTGCCATCCCTTCCACTCAAGCCTCTCTCCCCTCCTCGTGTTCTTGGTCTTCCTTAACATACTCATGTAAACTGTTTGGATCTATGTAAATCACCTTAATACTAATCCGCCAACAAGGCGTAATATAAGAACTTCAAATAAATAAATGGATCAGTTCCTTTGATGCTTTCTGATGTGTATTAATTATTTGCCCTACCCCCTCCAAGTTAGCATTTCCCCTCTGACCTAAGTCTAAATTTTTTCCTTTTGGCTCCTTCCCAAGGACAGTTTTTCTTTATCCTAGAAATATAAGCTTTTGTCTAAAAATATTATTGAATATATATATATAGATCTTTTGAACTCTAACAAAAATCTTTCTTGCATTTACGAATCATGCTGTATGATGGACTGTATGTCAGGGAAAGGAAATGTTTGGTTATTTGAAGATACTTTCAATATCTCAGTGCAATTTGTAAAATTCCTTACAGTTTGAAAATGAACAATGAAGAAACATACCACTATCTTATGTGATAAATGCAACAGAAAACATTCAGCACGAGTGAAATGTCGACACAGGTTTGCATTGTAAAAAGTGTACCTTGTTTTATTATTAAAAAATGATGATAATAACAAGTGAACACACTTATTGCGAGGGTTTTCTCCAACAACTCCTATGCTGTGCTTGTGGTGAGAGTCTTTGAGACTGTGCTCGTTTTCTGAGTGGTTGTGCACGTGGTGATACAGGTTGTGCAGATGTTTGTGTATAATCTCCTGCATGCGTTGGCTGTGAAGATTGACTTTGACATTTTTAGCTGACTGCCTCTATCATCTTCATGCCCAACGAATGGTGTCTTGTGCTCTATTCCTTAAACATTCTTAGATGGTCGTAGTGCATCTTTGCCATGTCTTGGTGATATTTCGCATCATATTCCAAGGCACAGGTCTGCCTGTCAATCATCTGAGGTGGCCCTTTAAGTGAGTCTGCAATGTCACACAGAGTAGACACCATTACATGACAATCCTGCTGCACATCACTTTGTTGCTGGTAAAACCGATCCTCCCAGTGGTCAGCATTGGCCCAAGCCAGCCCCCCTCCTCCACCCACCGCATGCATGGCTGTCTCAAATGGCCAGGAGGTTGACCAGCACAGTGAGGGGTGGCACCTCTGAGTTTGTGGGGAGCAGATTTATGAATGGGGGATACCTGCTCCTCACTAGTGGTGTGCTCTTCCTGAGATGATTGAGAGAAGACCAGAGATGCACCTTCATGGAAAGAGTGTGTAGGACATTGTACAGAGAAATCTGTGATGTGAGGGCTGTGTGGACATGAGTGCTGCGAAGGTGGGCGTAGATTCTGTGGCTGCTTGGCTAATGGCTGGAGACTTCTAATTTTCATAAGGTATTTAAGCAGTGCTTAACTTGTGAAAGGATGAGGGCTCTGCTCAGAAGTTCACAGCTGGTGAAATTAAATGTTGGCACGCCGAATACTAAGGCTACTTAGCTCTAAATCCACCTCATGCCTCTTTAGTTCACTACCAGACAGTCCCTGCCCCTTTATCTTACTATTGTTGATTCTTGCTTTCTCTTTTTGTGACAGTTTTTCCATCTTCCTTTTCCTCCGTCTTTCCGCATTGTTTGTTTCCCTCTGATCTGATGCAGGAAAAATCAGTGCCGGTCCCCAGAAATGAGTGCCAGTGGCCCTCACCGGCAATTCAACTCAAATGAAGCACTGGATTTAGGAGGAACTCTGCTGGCCAGCTGTGAAGAGCCCTTCTTTAAGGTTTTATGTGTGTGGCAACAATGCTCTCTCTTCTCCAGGTCCTTCTTCTCCTGAACTAGCTTGTGCTCCTCCTCCTCTTTCTTCTCCTTCTCCTCTTCCTCCTCTTCTTGGTGATCAGTACTAGCCACAGATAGTATTGCTTGAAAGAGGATTGAAGCCTTTCCTCATATTGTCTGCCATCCTCCACTTGTAGATGGTTCAGCTTCATCGTACGGCTCAATACCCGAGTACCTGGAAGAAGATTTCAACAGATTAAGTCAATCACATTCAGTTTTGTGTCCAATTCTTAATACTCTACTTTAATAAACATTGTCCTGCAAATAAAGAATAAAGTTAGTACCATGAGAGCTTAAGACAACATATGCTATTAAGAGTTGATCCATGGATGAGATTATTATACATAAGCAATGTACACTCAGCAGCTCCAGCCACAGAGAGGACTGTTTTGGTGATCCACGTAAGGTCAGATGCTGAACCTGGGTCCTTGTGGATGGTGTTCCCAAATGTGCTAATATCCAGCAGCTTTAGATATCAAATGTAGGCTTAGTTGATATTGTCAATTTATATAAGTCATCATAACCAGAAAAACAGTTACATTAGAGAAACATACATGAATTTGTTCACCATGAGTTTAATCAGTAAACATTTAATAAACTAACAAAAAGGAGAAAAAAGAATTAGTGAAAGTACAAATGAATATGAATAAGATCATGGGTTCACAGACTACCTGATGGACAGTAAAGGGCCTGATTGCTGCTGCCAGAATGTCCCTTGGTATCTGAGTTGAGGATGTTTTAAAGGTTGACACCAGGGGCTGCTGTATGGCAGAATCTATGGTTCACTGTGGCTCATTTATAACAATCTCTTTTGCTTTAAAGTTGAATACATATTTACACAACTTGTTGCCAATGAGTGGTCAAAGAAGAAGAGAAAAAGAGCAACCAGCCTCTCATTTGGAGTAATAATATTTAATATTTCTCAAGTATTCATAGCTGAAAGAACATATATATTATTCAAAGAAGTGCAATGTACAGCATCTGCAAAACATTTACAATTCAAATGCTAAGTTCATTGCATAACATAGAGAGCGAAATGTTGTTGATAGCATAATAAAGAGACTCTTTTTTGTGAAATATGACTATGTTGCTACAGAAATAAGATTGAACAAGACACACAACCCATTTAAATTCCATGTGTTTTTGGTTGGTATGTTGTTGTCAATACTGGGGACACTTGACAAATATTAAATATTATTTCTCCAAACGAGAGTCTGCTTGCTCTTTTTCCCTTCTCCTTTGACCAGTTATTTGTAACAATATGTGTATTGTGTATGCAACTAAAAACAAAAGTGATTGTTATAAACGAGTGCCATGCGGACCACTGTATATGTGCAGGTTCCCTTTGGGCAGATTGCGTTGCTCTTGCATCCATTTTGTATGTATGACAGAATCTGACAGGAGAGAGGGGAGTAAGCCATTGTGAATTGAGCAAGGTGGTGCTAAGTACATGTTTTTACTACACATATCAGAGAAATTTGAAAACAAATATGCTGCCATTTTGAGCATGGTGCCAACAGGGATGTGTGCAAAAGCACATGTAGTTACCCTCTTAGTCATAAATAAAGATATTAGTTCCCTAGGAAAAAGAGCAAAGATTGACCTTACCAGTCTGTACCATAAGTCTGCTGAGTGGTGCCAGACCCGGAGATGTAGCACTGCTAGGAGCAACAGAAGTCGATATTGTGGCAGGTGGTGGAGGAAACATCAACACACAGGGGTCGATTCCGATCTCGGGCCGGTAGGGCTCCGAATCGGACTCGGCATTACCGGATCCGATTCGGAGCCCTGTTTCCCGACCAAGTCGGACGTGCGTCCGGGCGAGCGAGTACGATGCGAGCGGACGCGAAATCGCCGACCGACTCGTTTGCGGGACTCAACCGCTCCGACCGACTCACTCGGACACGGCTCGCACCGCGCAATGGAGACGTTCCCCAGCCGGGTAAGTACGATGCGCGCCACGAGCAGTCTGACTGACTCGCGCCGTCCGGCTCAAAAGAGCAGTCGGAGTCCGCACTTTGGGGTCCGTGTCGGACCCCCTGTATGCGTAGCCACGCGGAGTCGCACACAGGGGGACCCATGGGTCCCCCCTACCTGTGCATGTATGGCGCGACCCGCTTCGACGCGCACCCGCTGTAGGGGGCGCCCTTGTTCGCCTCGCACTCCATTGAGTCAATGGGAGCCCGCGCACGCGTTGCAGCGCACCGGCTCCCCATTGACTTCAATGAGAGTCCGACCGAATCGAGTCGGGCAGCATACGGCCGCATCGTACTCGTTCGGTCGGACTGCTAGGGTCCGATTCGGTCGGAAATCTCTCCGGGTCCGGCTCGGTCGGAGAGATTTCCGGCCTGAATCGGAATCGGCCCCACAGTCTTAAAATTAAAAAGAAGTACATTACTATATATTAGTGTAGCAGTATACATGACACAGTAAGATTTGAGTACCATTAAAAGACATGGCACAACATATTAACATCTGTGTTTTGGATACCAAAACAAGTGAGAATAATTTTCTATAGGTTGTTTAAAAGTCATGGCAAAACAACATACTGACATTGCTAACTTGGATACTAAAACAAGTCGAACGATCCTCGATATTCTGGTTTTAAGACATATGGATAAACACATATTGACATTTCTGTTTTTATACCGAAACCAAGAGGAAACAATCCTCTATAGGCTGCTGTTAAAACACATGGGAAACCACATATTGACAATTGTTTTTTTGGATACCAAAAACAAGTGAGAACAATCTTCTATAGCGTTAGTCAACTTTTCTGCAGATTAAAATATGTCACAGTGAGCATGGGATCCAATCCTGGACCTACCTGTCGCACTTAGGGCAACTGCAACAACAACACAGTGATTGATGGAATGATTGAATTAACCTCAGACACTGCCAATCACTCAGGGCCACCCAGACGTAGGTCCCGGACTGACTGTGCCAAAGGGCTCAAGCTGTACCTGACTGATGAGAACTAACTAGGTCGACTGGTTGTTCTGGGGTGGCTCGTAGTCCCTTCTGGATGGGGCCTTGCTTGGGAGTTCGGGTGGGACTGTTCTCATGAGGAGCATGGTCGGCACTGATTTGCATAAGGTGGGCCATTGTCTTGAGTGTCACAGTGGGTAAAAAGTGATGAACTGGAATTTGGCCTGAGTGATAGCCAGTGGCTGAGAATAATTCAAGCATTCCACCCATCAGGTTGTTGTTGCAACTCCAGATTTAAAAGACATTTAGTGAATCAGGTAATAGCCATTTATAGGCTTAATCATGTAATGCTCAGTGGGTTGCAGACCATTGGGTTTTCTTCTCATGTTGCTACTTTGACTAAGTCTTTGTTGCCTAAGGCTCTAGATAACCCTTTACTGGGATGTCACAGGAAGAACTGAAGCTGTATTTAAATTGTTCAGAGTGCATGCGCATTATGGCATTCTAGTGTAGTGCATACTTCCAATGGACAATGTCTCTATGGTGCAATATATAAACTGTCTAAGAAGCCCAAAGTACTGCATGTTGACAGAGCTTGCTCTCGATTTTTGAAGTTTTTGCCTTGAGAGGAAAATTTAAATTGTAGCAGACTATCCACTAAAGAAGAAAACATGGTAGCTGACTAGAACTCCAGATACTTGTAGCTGTATGCTGGATCAGAGAGTTTTCCCTAGTCTAATGGCATGATATGGCCCTACAAAGCTGTTTGCCTTAAGAACAAGTGTGTTAACTCCCAACACCCTGCAGTTGGAGACCGGATCCAGAGATCTTCAGATTGAACGTCAGCTTGCAAGACTTGAAAGAGGACCCCTATTAAACCTTTTCACCTTTCTTGTACATCCTAGGGGGAATTTGCAGGTGAGGTGACAAGAGGCAGATGTGATTCAAGTGACAACAATATGGATCTTAAAAACTATGTTTCCAGTTCTACTGGAACATTCTTGAAGTTCTTCAGTTTCCTGCTGACTACTTCTTAGCCATATTGGTGGGTAAAAAGGGGGGCTTGTCACTGCTTTTTGATATAAGGCCTCCTAGGGTAGGCAATGTGGAAAAATGTTGTAAAAAGTGGCTAGTGCCAGGAATTCCAGCAAAAGCTGTGTAGTACATTAAGATGTCATGCACTACACAGCCCGGGCTGGTTGCTGTGCAGAATGAATTTGGGGTTTTGGTCCTTTTAATCAAGATGCAGTGGACACATCGAATTTCTTAGCACACTGTGAGAAGATGATAAGGTCTACAAAGCAACAAATGTGTTCAGGAAAGCCATTTTAGCAGGACACAACTCAGCAGAGAGTACTCTGGTGGGAGAGCATACTCTTGTCTGTTGGCTCCGGATGAGAGTGTGACTAACTGTTCCATCAAGAGTAGAATATTAAAAATGATGAAATGTTAATAAAGTGTTGGCTGTGTTTCAGTGCTAGCTGCTGATAAAAGAACTTTCCTGCAAGGCCCTGTTGGTTGGACTGTTGATGTTGCATTGACTGATTTCATGTAAGAGAGTATTGGATGTACAGACCTTGGATCTGGACAGAAGAACATCTACTGTGGTAATGTCCAAAGTATCCCAGAGGATAAGTCAAGCACACGCTGTGTACAAATTTGTGTGTGGTACAGTGGTTAAAAGCTTACAAGGCAGCCATATAGAACGTCAACGCAACTTTGGGCAGACATCTGTAAATCTCAATTAGTCCTTTATCTGCCCCTACATTAGTCAGAGGGGGCAGGTGGGATATGCAACTGCCAGAACTAGACACCTTTAGGTTTTGTGCACCTTCTGCAATGGGGGCTGTCATTTCTAATGCATCCCTAGTGTGGATCCAACTCAAGGATTTGAAATGGAATAAAAACAGAAAAGAAGTTGCAATCCACACAGACAGAGATTTGTTACAAGAGGCAGATTGGGATATATATAAGACAAGCAAAAATGATGTATTTTTTTGCAAAATATAGCTAATGATTACCTCATGATTACAATAAATTAACAAACGTATTTAGTATGGTAGATTTTTTTTTGCAAATCTGAAGGCCTGCACCACCTCGATTAAACAGTCTCAAAACTCGGTTAATGCTTTATCTAGCTATATCTATGACAAAGTGCAAGGTTTTCGAAGTTACATCAGGGCTACAGTAGATTCAGTATCACTCAGTGAATTTTAGGCTCAGCCTGTTCCTCGTGTGGGATTAAATGCCTTGTTTTTCGAATTTTAAAACTTCAGAACTAGAAGACTTTGAGAAATGTTTCTCCACCACCACGCCATCTAGCTTCCCTTCTGATCCATGCCTTGTAGGAATTCTTTGGGAGCCAACTATGCAGTTAGTCTTCTTTTAAGACAATTTCTAAAGTCATCTGTGGTATATGGTCCGATTCCTCGGCATTAGAAAACTGCCATTGTTCATTCTAAAGAAAGCTACTTTGAACCTTGAAGAACTACCCCATTTTTGCCTATTTTGACAGTTGCCATTTACCTCTAAGCTGGTGAAGAGAGCAATAAGCTTGCAGCTGCAGGAAGTTGTGGAGAATTACCTCTCTTCTTCAGGTTTTTGTCCAAGCTTGGCCATTGAATTTAAGGTAAACTCAGCTATATATGATTTGAGAGTAAGGCATGTGACAGTGGTGTTGGCCCTGGTAGTGTTGTATTTATCATGAGCATTCACACTGATTGCTTATAACATTGTGCATCAAAGTTTGGCAAATCTGCAAAGGAACTGTGACTCAGTGGGCAGAATCCTTTCAGAAATATCCCAGGTTATTCAGCTGGGAAAGTTGTCATCACGTTTTAACCAGTGCCTTGCGGATGTCCATCAGGGGCCATTTATCTCGACTTTGTTCAGCAATCTGTATCTCCTCCCTTTAGTTCATTTGCTATATAACTAGGCCTGGATATTTACAGGTGTGTAGTCGACATGCATATTCTATTCAATATCAACAGTGAAGAGAGTGAGAAAAAGCAAATCCCTCCTGGAGCACAGGACATGGTCTGAGTGTAGATGAACAAAAATTGTTTAAATCTCAATCCATCAAAGTCTGAAATCATATTTATTGACCAAGAATCGACCGAGTAGCTGGGAACCTGGGGGCAGTTTTATCATAGCGTTACATTGCCCTTCCGTCACGCAAGGTAATGCAAGGGCAACGCAACACTAAGTTTAGATTTACCTGCTTTCGCAGCACATAGAAAGAGAGGAAAAAGCCCAAGATTTTTGTGTGCAGGAAGGTATCCTCCGCACAAAAATTAATCCTGCCTGCTACGCAGGGGCAACCTTGTACCGCAGGTGGGCGGTGCAAGGCAGCACATTGTGCACCAGTGCAAGGAGAGGACAGAAATGCACCATATAATGTTAATAATGGCGCACTCCTGCCCTCTTCACATCACACAACACAACACGGTTTCCTGCAGCATTGCATTGCGTGAAGGTTTGATTAATCTGGGCCCCAGGCTCTGGACAGCGTCTATGGGTGATTACCCAAATCTAGGGATTTTAGTCTGGAACTTGGGAGCATGTCATGATTGCCAACTTTCATTGACCTATTAAGTCTTTCTAGTCACACGATCCTTTTTCATTGCCTTGTGGTTTTTTGACGTACCATCCCTGTTCAAGGCTTTCTTTCTTTCTAGACTTGCAATTCCATATATACCTGTCACTCAGCTTAAATCAACTGAAACATCAATACATTCAAAACTCAGCAGCCACAGCAATGTGTGTGGCTTAAAGAAATTTGACCATGCCTTTGTGGAACTGAAACTATTTCATTAGCTGCCTATTTGGGAATACTTTGGCTGCACAGAGTTTACCACTGTAATAGATCTCACTTTCTTGCTAAGAAATGTACCAAACATGGCCTCATCAAACCTTACGATCTGCTTCAAGATCACTGTTTCAGTCTCTAAAATAAAGAAGACATCTATGGGAGGTAAAAGTTTCCTTTAGATCAAATTTAGAGAGGGATCCAGTTTGCTAAGCTGTATGAAGAAATTAAAAATGTGGTTGTTTGATGAGTAGTCATTTTTAATTGTTGCTCTTCTGTAGTTGTCGGTAGCACCAACGAGCCTTTTTTTATGGGGAAAATGTGTTTTAAAATCGGCAAACAGAAAAGAGCGAGGATTGTCCTACTGCTAAAGAGAACATTACATTGATATCAAGCTGGCATCTGCTTTACTAGTGATGTTTAAATTCTTTTTTTGATATAAGATTGTATTGGCTGTTTGAATGGCTAATGATTAGTTAATTTTGCAGCGCTGCTGGCGTACAAAGTTTGAAGTATCAGTCGAAAAAGCTGTGATTATGATGCACTGTTTTTCTCTTTTACTCTCCTACTGTTTGATGGTAATTCGAATAATAAATATTGTTATTTCTGATCACTGAAAAGAGAATGGAATTTTCAGAACTGTTTTCCATTTGTTGCAGGGTTGGAAGTGAAAATCAGAGGATGCTGGGAACACAAAAGATGCTGGACTTTAATACGAGTTAGACGGTGCTGTTTGGGCTGCTATCGGTTTAAATAAATAAATAAGCATAACCCTTGCCTCCTTGCCCTTCATGTTGACTACTAAAATTCACATTATAACTAGCACATAAGAGCTCTGTCAGTGAGAAGGAAGCTCTCAATCCATGTGCCTGAGGAACAAAACATCCACATACACCATTGTAGAAAAAACATCAATATTAAACATCAGCTTATGTCTTCCAAAACAAACCTGCGATACCACAATCTATCCGAACAAAACTTTACCTACGACACTCAGGGGCATATTTACAGTTCTCTATCGGCACCGGAGCCGCCACTTTGATCGCCCGCTGGCGTAGCACCATTTCCATATTTACAAGGTGGCGCGTTCACCACGACTTAACGCCACCTGTAAGTATGCCCATCTGCCACAGTCCTCTGCGGCATTAGGGGCAAGCATTGGTGTGCTGCTGTGGTGTTCCACAGCAACACCATTGCTTTTTTACACTGCCCCAGAATCATAAGGCTGAGGCAGAGCCAAAAACTAACGCCATACGAGGAGAAATTATGAATTTCTCCTCCTGTTTTGGTTTTTCTATGTGTGCTGCATTCTGCAGAACACATAGGAAGAACAAATCGCCATTATTTATTGTTTATGTGCAGGAAGGTGTCCCTTCCTGCACAGAAAAAATTGCTTCTGCAGCACAGGCACCCTTGCAACATGGCAGCAGGGTGCCTGCGCTGGCTCTAGGCAGCTCTTTTTGCGCTAGGGGAAACACAAGGTTGCGCTGTATTCTTGTGAAAAAGGCGCATCCCTACATTTTAAAAATGTTGGAGCGCGGCGCTGCCAAACTTCTTTCATGTTAATGTAGAAAATAAGGGGCATATTTATGAAATATCATGAAGCACAGCAAGCCACCTTGCTGCGCTGCGTGACAGGGAAAGGGCAGGAATGCATTTAACAATATACAGCGCATTCCTGTCGTTTACCAGCGCTGCGCACAATGTGCTGCCAAGCGCCAATGAGGGCACCCTTGCACCACGCTGCAAGGGTGCAATGCCCTACGGGTCCCCCGAAGTGTCACTTTAGGGGAGATCTTTTGTTTTTAAGCTGTATGGTGAAAGGTGCAAGTTTGACGGTGTCCTAAATGTGTGGGATGATGGTCCGTGTGAAGATAACTAATATAAAACTGTCTAGGAGATATCAAAAGAATCTTTAATGTGGGGATCCTCCTGACAGGGTACAAAAACCATTAAAAGGTTGTTTTACTATAGGAGTATGTGATGTACCTGGTAGCAAACAGAATTATGTGTGGCGTTGTAATCAGTCAACATGTTTCATGTCTTACGGTCTGAAATTGAAAACATGGCGTCACAGACCCGAAAAAGGAGGTAGCAGCTCATCTGCACACTTGTTGTGATGTGTCATGAAGGTATCTCAAGTAGAAAATACCTGATTTAAAGTTTTAAAATGGTCGTCCAAACCTAAGAGGCAGAAAGGAGAACAGAGGAACATTCACGCACCACCCATGGAATGCCTCCCTAGGGCAGAGTAACGCAACTCAGCGATTTGACCTGCGCTACTTCAGATTTATGAAGCCACTCTGGGCCATGCAAGGTGGCCTTGCGCGGCTTAATAAATTGCACTTAGTAATTGCGCCGTGCTTGCACATAGCTTCATGATGCAAGTGCGTTACAACTACTTGATAAATATGGCCCTAATTATTCTATGGTAGGATCAAGAGGGTCTTATTGAAGTTGTTTTATGCTGATGCAGCACTACCAAGCAGTCTGTTCTGTAGCTTGCAGTAGTCAGCAAATCACCTTACCAGTTTGAGAGCTTTAAGGTTTTCTACAACCTAGGGACCGTAGCCTGATGGCAGGTGCGCAGTCATGCAAGAGTGAGCTCTTTACAGTCACTTAATTTCTTCATAATCCTGTCTTTCATGGCATTTTGTAGCTGACTGACTCCATGATGTGTTTCAATAAGTCTTTGTGACTCCAATGTTACCAGTCTTGTGGATCCAGTGAGTCCTAAGTTTTGTCAGCCCTCACGGGCATTTGCTTTTACGTAGAGCTGTGATTGAAGGACAGTTCACCTTTTTGAGCTCCGGAGGTTGTCTGGGGGAAGCACAGGAGGCCCCACATGTGAATTGTTCAAGACTTGTTTATAACTGCTGCTAATAGGTGCTTTATACCAGGAATCCTGTACAATATTCCCTAAATGGTTCGGGTTCAGCAGCAAATAGGCCAAAGGTCAGGCAGTGTTGAGGTTTGGCCTTGATGTGCCCTGCCTTAGATATTCTTTGGGTAGGTGTTGCTTAAGCCTTCATTACCTTTTCCCCACAAAGGTATTCACAACAAATGTGCGTCCTTTTTCCCAACATTTTGGGTTTTCTAAAAGTATTGAGGGTTTGTGGAACTCTGAATAATCCAAAATATAGCCAAAATATAGAAAAACATTTTTTTCTTTTCTAAAATGGGAACAAAGTTCTGTGCAAAAAGTATGTTTTTGTTTTCAAAATGACATCAACAAAAGGTTGCTGTGCTAAGACCACCATCTTCCCAGATTTCAGGAACAAACAGAGTTGTAATAGGAAAACATGTATTTACCTCAGTTTTTGATTTTCCAAGTGACTGGCCATTTTTTCTATTTTTTGTGATTTTAGCCGATGTACAGTTTGTCTTGGAAACGGGTGTGAAACCCATGGGTGAAGGCAGAAAGCTATACATTTCCGAAAACTAAACAACATTCTCAATTTAGCAATGGGTCATTTGTGCAAATTGCTCATGGTTTCCCCAAATAAACTAATCATTGAAATAAAATATAATTAAAATAAGTAGGGAAAAATAGCAATTGGTGACATTTTCAATTGTAAATTTGTGCCCTGATGGTCAATTTACAAAAGTTAAATACTGTTATGTCCAACAGACCTGGTCACAGGAATACATAGTATTTGTTAGTTGTCCAAAAACATGTGATACCCAGAGTCAACATCTGAGTTGCTGCTTATAATGATTTTTCATTGTGTACCGACTCATGAAGCAATTCATATGGTAAAACCTCATGAATGAAAAATGGAAATGAAGAAAATTTCTTTGTTTTTGAAATCTGCACAAGAGATTGACCCTTTTCTTATCATGTCTATTCGAATTGATGCAACACAGGGAATAGGTTATTGTGGATCCCCACAGCTTCTGGAACTTTCCCTCACAAAAATGTGAGTGAAAAAGTGTCATTTTAGCCAAAGTTTGAAGTCTGCAGCACGGTGTAGATTTTTAAATGTAGTTGGATCCATGCAAGTCAGACCACCCTGGACTCCCCTGTGTCTATTTTTCTGAAATGTCTGGGTATGGTGGTTTACCCGGTTGCTGGCTTCCCCTGGATCCGAAATACAGCCATTCAGCAAGGCAAGTGCGAGGAAATTGGGATTACTTCCACTCTCCTGGCCATGTCAAAACGTGCACCCAAAAGAATCCAAATGTTCTCATTTACCACTGGGATGGGAATGCTCAGTGATGTCATCAATGATGTTAATTTAGCATGTCATAAGTGATGTAATATGTGAGGTCACAAGCAGTGCATGGTGGAGGAACTTTTTATGGTTAGCTCAGTAAACTATAACTGTTGAATTTCGGTGTTTTTTGGGTTGTTAATGTTAGTTTTTGTATTATTTCAGCATCTAACTATATTGTCACTTCAACCTTTGGTCTTTTCATTGAATTTCTAGGCTTTGTTTTTATGTAATCTCAAATCTCATTACCATACATAACTATGATGTCACTTTAACCATTGTTTTTTCAGTGACTGAGTTTTTTTAAAACATACGATCATATTACCATACCTAACTATAATGTCACTTTATCCTTTGTCTTTTCTGTGAATTTCTAGGGGGTTTTTTATCGTAAAGGAAGATCTTATTACCATACCTATTTCTAACGACACTTGATCATATTTTTTTATCATATTCACTCAACTCACGAACTGAGCACAGCTTTTGGCTGTGAGCAGCAGTGGTTACGCACAAGATCTGACCTCTTTACAGGCTCTGCACCCAATCCCCTGCCAATGGCCAATCTCTCACGAGTACTCAACCACGCTGTGCACAGGCTTTGGCTGTGTGTGGTGGGGGTAAGCCGTAATGCCTGGCCTGAGGTCCGGCCCTGTTACCAACCCCTGCCAGGCACCTAATGCCCCACTGTGCATGTGTAAGTTTGGCTGCAGGGCCTCACCTGTGACCAGGTTTTGTGCCCAACATTCCCGGCAGCCAATTCCCTGTGGACTACCACCCCACATATGTTTCCCAGATATTTTGGTACTGCAGGACAGTGCTAGCCAGTGAAGTTTGCACAGTCCTGTGGTACGCCTCCTGTAGAAGTACCATCAGACCGCATGGAAGGGCCATGCTGGGTCCCACAGGAATACTCTGTTACTCGTGGCATGAATTTCTTTTATTTTTGGCCCCTGGGGGGCGATCCTTTGAGTATCCTCAAGAAGTGGCTGGGGGTCAGGGTATCCCTACCCTGCCTCCTTATATGTTTTTATTTTCTTCAACTTCAGGACTTGGGGACCAAGTCCCCAAGTCCTTTAATGACAGCCATTTCTGTACAAGCTGTGGCCAGCAAATCAGATTGCTTGGTCCAGCAGGGCTGGTAACAGTCCAAAGGGAACAGAGATGACTGATGGCAAAAAAATCTCACTTGGCCAATCAGATCATATTTTCTTAATTTACAGTACTGCAGGAGTCCCCACAGGACCAACCATCTATATATACCTATTTTGTTAATCCTTTCAAGCCCACCCGGACCACCTTTTAGATGTGAATTTCTCAAAAACGGAAACGGGTAAACGGATTTACATCAAATCATGAAAAGCACGCTTTCTGAGTAAAGTTCTAACTTTCTGTCAAATTTGCTGTAATACCATTCGGCCATTTTTTTGTATCACTTCTCAAAATTTTCTTTGGAGATTAATTAACATATATATATACATTTATGACACAGTGGCGGTCGTCACTATGTAGTTATTTTTAGGTCAGAGTTTTGATAGGAAGTATGTTTTTTGTTTTGCTAATAACTTTGGTGCAGTTTGAATATCCATCAAGCAGAGTCTGAGAAAAAAGTGATCCCAAAGCTCTTTTTCCTCATGCAGTTCCCATTGGCATTTATGCCGCGGCTTAGACTTTCAGTAGGGTTGCCGGATCATTGGACTCGACTAGACTGGCAGTATTTATCTCCTTCGGCCATTTGATCTCTTCGTAAAGTAACAAAAATTTTATCAGCTTACAGGTCAATTGGGGATCTGTTGTACCTAGACCTTTAATGATGGCCGATCTGCAGGTTCGAATACCCCTATCGTTAAAAGCTTTTTTTAGTAGCAAAACCCGGATGGTTTTTAAGGAGGGGCAAACACAAATGAGGTGAATAAAATCTTGCCATGCTGCGCCACATAAGCTACATGTTTTGGGGCCTTTATACTTCCATGCAGGTTGATCGGCCAAACTTGGTAATATCTCCAAATCTAATCACCATTAGCTTTCGTTTCAGGTGAGATGAATATGTTGTACTTAAGTATTCTGCCGGCCGTATTGATGTATAGGATTGAAGAACCATCCAGACATGGGACCGTTTAGCTAATGTACTTTTGTCTTCAAATAATGAGTGAAGCTTGGCCGCTTTGTTTGTCACTCCGCGGAAGACTTGGAAGGAGGGGTTCTGAGCCCAGAGTTCTGTTATATTGGTTTCCTTCAGTGCAGTTTTCAAGAATTTGCCGTAACTTGAACTTGGATCGTCTTCCTGGGCTCTCCACAGGGCATCATTTAAAACATTTGATCGGTTCAACCAAAGTTTATACCAGGTTTTAATTGCGGCGTATTTTCTCCCTTTCTCCTGTTGGATAAGACCGAATTCCAGTCGGACCTGGGCCTGGGATGCATTCTGAAGTAGGCAAAATACTTTTTTATATGTCTTCGTTTGCAGAGAGTCTAGAAGTTTTGCATCCTTGCCATTCAATGCTACACTTGCGTAGGTTACTGCTGGTAATAGTTTTGCAGCCATCACTGCTAGTAGCAGCCTAAAAGATGGGCCCTGTAGTTTTTTCCAAGTATTGTTTATGAAATTGGAAATTCAATCGATTGTCTATGTATATCCCCAGATATTTATATGTACTAACTGTTCCTATGCTCGTTTCTCCCAGCTTGTATGGATGTTGGCCTCCTGGGCGATTCGTAATTGACATAGTTTTTGTTTTTGTGATGTTGATTTCCAGAGCATTAGCCTTGGCGAACATTAATAATTTGCTCTTTGTAAGCTAACTCTGGTTAGACTAAGCAGGACTATATCATTTGCATATGAGAGGTGCGTTGTGGGCAATGTACCCAGGCGCGGAGGATGTGAATTAACCTGGTCCAATCGTGGTGAGATATCCTCCATGAATAGATTAAATAGATGGGGGGCTAATACGCAGCCTTGTTTTAATTCGATCTCTGTTTGTATTTTCCTTGACAATTTTGTGCCACTTGCTATTTTTACACGGACCCATGGACCCATGTACAGTTGTATTATGGGTCGTAGTATTGTTTCTGGGAGGCCCAGTTTCTGTAATTTACTCCAGAAAAAACTACGGTTTACACGGTCGACAGACACCCACACCCCATTAGGTGGCAATGCCACCACTAACCACAGGCTACCCCTTGTACGGAAGACCTCACAGAGAGCCCACTCCCTTTAAGCACCCACTCCCCATTAGGTGAGACAGCTTCTTCTACGCAGAGCCTTCACTCTGTACCAGACCCTATATGGATAGATGACCTCTTGGGCACAATCAGTGATATCCGACTAGCCAAGTCTTTACGGTGCACAGTCTCCACCTTCTACTAAAGACTTCAAGGAGAACCTACCCCTTTCAGACACCCATACCCCATTAGATAGCCATGCATACAATACTCACAGGCTACATCATGTACATAAGACCTCACAGAGAGCCCACTTCCTCCAAACACCCACACCTCATTAGGTGTACAAGCTCCTACTATGCACAGGCTTTTTCCTGTACCAGACATTTTATGGGTAGTTGCTATCTCGGGCACAATCAATGAAATACGAGTGGCCAAGTCCCAACAATGTACACCCTATGCCTTCTACTGAAGTCTTCAAGGAGAGGCTAATCCCTCCAGACACCAACCTCCCCTTAGGTGGCCATGTACCTACTATGCATAGCCTACACTTTGTACAGGGGACCTCACAAAGAGCCAACTTCCTTATGCACTCACACCCCATTGGCTGCACACCTTTTGCCTTGTACAGAAGTCTTTGCAGAGAGGGCACTACCTTCAAACAGCCACGTCCCATTAGGTGGCCAAACCCCTTCTTTGTACAACCTAATCCTTGCACAGAAGACCTCATGGAGAGTCCACTCCCTCCAGACACCCAAGCCCCCTAAGGTGTGCTAGCTGGTACTTTGCACACCCTTTGCCCTGTACCGAAACATTTATGGGGAGGTGATCTCTTAGCCACCATCAAAGACATGCAAGTGGCCAAGCCCCTACAATGCACATCCTATGCTTTCTACTAAAGTCTTCAAGCGTGACCCTCCACCCTCAAGACACCCATGCCCCCTTAGGTGGCCTTGCTCCCTACTACTCACAGGCTTTGCCTTATACAGAAGACCTCATGGAGAGACCACTCCCTTCAGACACCCGCCACCGATTAGGTGTGAAAGCTCATACTACCCACAGGCTTTGCCCTTTGCCAGATCCTTTATAGATAGGTGATCTCTTGAGTGCTAACAATGAGATGCAACTTGCCAAGCCCCAACAACGCACAGCTTATGCCTCGTACAGAAGTCTTCACAGATAGCCCACTCCCTCCAGATACCTTCACGGCCTTAGTTGGCCAAACCCCATCTAAATCCCTATGCCTTGTACAGAAGACCTCACAGAGAGCCCACTTTCTCTAGACACTCAAGCCCCATTGGGTGTGCAAACCCCTTCTACACACACACTATGTCTTGTACAAAGGTGCTTCTGGTGAGTGCACTCCCTCCACACACGCATGCTCCATTAGGTGGGTAAGCGCATGGTATGCAGAGCTTTTGCCCTGTATAGAGCTCTTTGAGCAGAGGCCTGTCCTTATTACACCCAAGCCCCTTTATGAGTGCAAACCCCTACTACACACAGGCTTTGCTCTATTGAGTGAGAGGTTAGGGAGCAACAGATATATTTTAATCTGAAATTGGTCCCACCAGACTCCAGTGGGACCAGTTAAATACCCATAAAATGGGTTATTTACCTGCTTGCATCCCTCAGAACTAGTAAAATAATATATAAAGAATATTTTTCTTGAAATAATTGCTATAATTGGGTCAGAGGGTGGCTCTGAAAAGAGCTTGTTGTGTTAACAGGGTGTTGTGCATGCTTATAGGTAGAGCTGTATACATTTGTTAATGTTGTTAAGGAAGACCCTGTTCTCTTCTGCTGTGAAATGGACTCCATCCCTACAATAGACCAGAGGCGTGTCAAAGCGGATGTTGTTTTAGTTTGAAGAAACCATACCATGGGGACAGAGAAATGCTGACATTGCTCTTTTGACATGTTTCTGGGATTTCTGAATCTTAAGACAAAATTTGTTTGACCGCTACCACTCCTGCCTTTGACATATGTTAGACTAGACAAAGGCAGTGCGAGGGAAGAGAGTCCTCAACTCTGCCAAGGTTTCCTTCATTCAAATTTCTAGAGCTACCCCTGTGCCCCAATTGTTGCCCCCACAGTGCAAAATCTTCAGATCAGGGTGCTCAAAATTCAAAATGCATTTCACCATAGGTAAGAGTTGATGCCATTTCAAACCTCTATGGCCAATACCAGTAATGTCCACTTGGGCAAACCCTAGATCCCTATCACTGTCACAATTTTTGATAAACCCTCTAGCCCCAGAAGATAAAGGAGTGGACAGAATCCACACTTTACCCATGTGGCCCTTATATTGGAGAAGGACATAAGAGAAGTGAGCAGCAAAATGTGTAATATTCTGTAAGAGCATGCAGGAAAAAGCCTTTTTCAGCCTTCGCTTTCTGACTGTTACTGTTATTGAGGTAAAACAGTGGGTTAGGTAGTCAGTAACTGTTTTTTGTGATTTGTGATTGGAAAATAGGCACGCTTAAGTGTAGTGCTTGCTGTTATTGGGTTACAGGGTCTAAGAGAAAAAGCAGAGTACCAATGGGAACTTATACAAGTATTCCATTTGTAAATGTTTGAAATGGTGTCAAGCTTGTATTGAGCGCTAACATGGTTTCCTAGAAAACTGCTCTACAGTACTGGCAGAGGGGACGGGTTCATTGCCTCTTAAAAATTAAGCTTTCTGTGTTTTTCCTCAATATGAATAGTTAACTTCAAGTTTATAAAATCTCATCAACAGACATCTCCCTGTGCGCAAGGAACCATTCATGCGTATACAGTTGTACCCTTCTTGGAATAAAAATTGAAATGGGTGAGCGAGCATATGCAATGCACAACCTTCACCTTGTACAGAAGTCACCATGGATAGTCCACTCTGTCCATATGCCCAAACCCCCTTAGATGGCAAGTTCATACTATGCACACCCTGAGCCTTGTACATCAGATTTGACAGAGAGCCCACTCCCTCCAGACTCCCAAGCCTTATTAGTGGGCCAAGCCCCCACTAAACACATACTACACCTTGTATAAAGGTCCTGACTGAGAGTCCACTCCCTCCAAACACCCATGTCCTAATAGGCATGTAAGCCCCTACTACACATACCTTTCACCCCGTCCTAGACCTTTTTGCAAGTGGGTGATCTCTCCGGCACAATTAATCAGATGTGACTCGTGACGCTCCTACAACTCACAGCCAGGGCCGGACTGGGAACCAAAACCGGCCCTGGCAAACTGCTCGGCTGGCACCCCCTGGGGCGAGGGGGGTGCAGCCGAGCAGTTTGCGAGGGCCTGTTTCGGCCGATTTTGTTACAGGGGGCCGATATTTCCGACCCCCGGTAACAAAATCGGCCCCCAGGGGCCCAAAATCAGCTCCCACCCTAGCGGCCCACCGGGGAAACGCCTGGTGCCCGCTACGGCCAGTCCGGCCCTGCTCACAGCCTATGACATGTACTGATGTCTTCTCAGATCGACCACTCCTTCCAGACTCTCACATTCATTTAGATGACTAAGCGTTTACTATGTACAGCCTACATTTTCTACAGAATCCTTCACAGGGAATCCACTCCCTTCAGACACCCGAGCGGCACTGGGTAGCCAAGCCCCTACTATGCACACCCTAGAATCTTGTACAAAGGAGCCCACGGAGAGCACACTCCCTCCACACACTCTTGCCTCATTAAGTGGATAAGCCCTTAGTGTGCACAGACTTTGTCCTGTACAGAGCCCTTTATGCAGACAACAGTCCTTCCCCACACCCAAGCCCCATTATGTGGGCAAGCCCCTACTATGCACAGGCTTTGTCCTTTTAAGGGGAGGTTAGGGAGTAATAATTATTATTTAATCTGAAATTGGTCCCGCCTGACACCTGTGGGACTGGTTGAATACTCATAAAAATTGGTTATTTGCCTGTTTCCATCACACACCCTAGCCTTTTTTTTTAGAAGTCCTCATGAGCATCCACTCCCTTCAGACATCCAAGCCCCCTTAGGTGGCCCACTCTCTACTACGCAAACCCCACACCTTATATGAAGTTCTCATGGACAGTCTTTTCTCTCCAAACATCCAAGATTCCTTAGGTGGCCCAGGCTCTGCTACGCACATCCTATGACTTGTACAAAAGTCTTCAACGCGAGTCCACTTACTCCAAACGCAAACCCCCCAGAGGTGGTCAACCTCCCACTACCCACACATAACACCTTATACAGAGGTCCTCATGAAGAAGTCACTCCGTCCAGCCCCCTACACCTCATTATGTGTGCAAGCCCCTACTACGCACAGCTTTCATTCTATACCAAACACTTCGTGGGAAGGAGATCTGTTGGGCACAATCAACGTGATACGAGTGGCCAAGCCCCTACAAAGCACAGACTACATCTTGTAAAAAAGTCTTCACTAAGAGCCCACTCCTTTCAGACACCTATGCCAAGTAACTTCCTGTATGATAAATACACCATGGACAGCACAATGCTTAACTACACACAACGTTATTAAGTAATGTATGTATTCAAGTCTCATCTTTGACCAACTTTGTAATGAACCCAAATCGAAACCTTTTTTCCTCCTCTTTCTCCCTAGGTCCCTTTGGAGTCCTGCTGCTCACAGCACAGACCCCGTGCGCTCAAGCCAAAATCCCATGAGACCAAGTAGTAGGCTTCACTGCTTAATGCTTGCAACCTGGTCCCACGGTATTCCCTCGGAGGCATGCTGGGGTCCGAATTGAGTCCCTCTGGACCTAAAGGAGGTGGGGTAAAATTGGGGAAATGTGTCTTGCCCCTCAAAAACAAAACAGTGACAAAACGGGGACAAGAAATTGTTTCTTTGCCTCCCTATATGTTATTTTGAGAAGAGCAATTGCAGGCTGAAGTATTGCACTGTAGTATGCTATCTTTAGAAATCAGCGTTTACTACAGTGGTCTTTGATGTTGATAGAAAGCTGCAGAGAGGTTATATTAAGTTCAACCAATAGTTGACGTTCCCTCTATATTTTTTTAAAACGCTTCAATTTTATTGGGTACAGGGGTTGAAGCCCTGAGATATATATATCTCTTACATAGCCTCTGCCAGCTGAGTTTATCTCTGGTTGGAGTGCAGGTGCAAGAGGTGAGCTCTCTTCTAATCCTTAGAGGCTTCCTATTTTGAGTGTGTCACAAGCACTTAATCTATTTTCAACATACAGCTTCTTTTAGAGGCAGTGGAAGATATAGTGATAGTAATTTTCAGTGTATTTGAGTGAGCAATTAAATATAGTACAAAGTTGTATGTACATTAAGATTGCGTTTATTACTGTTCATATTGAAAATGTAAGTGTGGGTAAACAATAATGTAATTAACATGTTCTATATTTAAGACAGTTTGAAATATGTGCAGATTAATATAGTAAAATAATTAAATATATACAGAATGTTTACATTTTCCTTTGAACCAGAAAATATATAACATGGTTTATTTACATGTGATTACAAAGAATATACATTTATTTTATTTGAGAAACAAATTAGATCAATACATTGTAGCACTTGACATTGGAAAATAAGTGAGACAAATGGTATATTTATGTTCCACTGATGTGGTAGTGATTATGGTTGGTGTCAGAGTTTGGATGTTACATGAACTTTAAGCTCCATATATTCTACTATTGCAGCTGTGTTTCGACTTCAGTTGAGCTTTTATGCATTATATCCAATTTAGGATATTTTTGGTTTGTTTGTGAAAAGTGCTGGAGAGCATAGACAAATAATATAGATGTGAAAAAGTGTTTTCATTAATGCTAGTTGAATGCTTATATTAAATTGTTATGTAGATTCTTCAGTGAAACCTGTTGCATAATGGCTACCTACTAGACACTATAGATAACATTCAGAAGCATATCTGTGGTTTGAACAGTGAAAAATGATAAGCTGTATTAATATTGTTATTTGTGCTATAGCATGTTGTTTTCACAGCTTTGACACGTGAAAATGTAGTACAGCTATTAATGTAGACAAATGGATGGTGTCCAATGTAAGTCCATATTTTGATAGTATAATGTGTGGTGTGGTTTTAACAATGTTATTTGCATTCATATGTACTTTCTGACCTTTTCTTTCCTGTGTTTATTTTATAACGTTTATGGTGAGCTTACATCCTCCAGACACCCAAGCCTCATTATGTGGCTATATTCCTACTATGTAGCGTCTTCGCTCTGTGCACACCCATTCAGAGAGATGGCAGTCCCTCGGGACACCAAAGCCATATTAGGTTGGCAAGCCTCTACTACGCACAGCCTTTACTCTCTCTCTCTCTCTCTTCAATCTTTATTTCGGTTTAGTTTAAACCATAAAAGATACACATGTAGCAGGTCACACACCATAATGATAAAGAAATATACAGAGAATTGTGCCTTTCGAAGGTACCACTTTTAGACCATTTACCATAAAAGAAAGGAAAAAGAAAAAATTCACAATTTAAATACAGAATTCTAAAAACAAAAAGAATAAAAGGAACCGATCATCTATTTAACAGTTTAAATATAATAAATACATTAAAAATGCTAGGCATAGTTGAGTTTATAAAATGCATTAGAGTAACGTAAATCAAATAACATTACCAACAACCAGGAATGTAGGTGACTGTCTATACATCCTTTAAGTGCAGCTCTCTGGTAGGAATCTAATCAAAAGTGCAAATACTTTGAGTGCAACAAATATGACTAACAGAACATTCCTCTTAATCTATCATTAATTTATAAAGCGCAAGTGCAAGGCTAATTGGCGATATAATTCCAAATACACATGTACATAAGATCACTAAAATTTCAAGCCAACCTTTACTCTTATTATACCCACATCAAACAAGTATCTACTGACACTGAAAACAATTTTTTGAGAAATGTCAGTTTTCAATATTCTTTCTGCCTCAAGATAGGACATTATACCCATATTTCGGCAAATGGGTTTGATCCATTTCTTCCTAGGTTTAGCATAAGCAGGGCAAAAGAATAATATGTGCATGGTCATTTTCTCGAGTATCAGATTGGCATAATACATAGCACTCAATACTGTTCTCCCTTTGTTTACGGACCCATTTCGATGTGTTCGAGTTGGTTTGCAGAACAACCATATCTAAATTTCATGTATAGTGATTTTGCTAACTGTGGCTGCACTTCATCCAGAAATGGCTCAAAACTCTGGAGTTGGCCTCATAAGAAGAAATTGAGTTGTTAGTGTGCCGATAGCAGAGTTATGGGACACACTGTTTTGGATGTACGCCCAAAAGGTGGATTTTAATATTTCCTTAGAAGCCAATGTCAGTTGAGCAGGTTTTTCCCAAAAGTGCTTCAGCCCTAATTTACAAAACCAACAGAAAATATGCTTGAGCCACTGGAGACTCGTACTTTGATCAAACCTTAGAATTTCTTGTAGGCCATCTTTATAGTGGGCAAGTTCTGTTGTAGACCACAGTCGCACCCAAAACAATAATGGTCTCAATATGGCCTGGTGATCTATACGTTTAATGTTTAGGTCCATAACAATAGGGATTAGAGGTGTGCGCACTGGGAGGTGTAATAACTTCCTGAAAAATGTATTTTCTCCTACCGCAGTGGTATTCTTACATGATGGCCCCCATAATTCTGCCCCATAAAGGGATGCCGATTGTGCCCTGTACTTGTATACCTCAAGGGCAGGGGATACTGCCTTAGAAGTACTACTCTCGTGTTTCTTTAATATCGGTAGGGAATTTTGGAGCAAGACAGTCTTGCTTTTCTCCAATTGCGGTTTCCAGATCATTTTAGTATCCAAGGTTATACCTAAATAATTAAAATTCTGCACATATTCTAGCTTCTGATTTTTAACCGTTAAATTATTTTAAAAGATTTATGTGGATTAACTGCCATGTATTTTGTTTTGCTAGAATTTATATCTAGGCCCATTAATATCACAGTATGCACCCGAAAGAGTTTATTAGACATTGTAGACCCTTTGGGGTTTGGAATATTAAAATAGTGTCATCTGCGAATAAAAGGGCTGGTACTGCCGCCCCCCCTAACTTGGGTGAATCATGTGCACAACCCAATAAATACTCTGGGATATCGTTTACGTACAGTGAGAATAGGGTGGGCGCCAACACACACCCTTGCCTTACGCCCCTTTTTACTGGAATTGCCTCAGTGAGTTCGTCCCTCGGACCCCATCTAACTTTTTGCATAGTTGTCCCCGTGCAATCTTATTATTTGCACGAGGAGTTCTCCTGGTACCCCTTGATCTTTTAATGATTTCCAAAGTAGAGTTTCTAGGGATGAGGCTCGAATGCGGCCTTCAGGTTGACAAAGGCAATATACAGATGGCCCTTTCTTTAAATTGTATATTTCCAGCTCATACAGAGAAATCTAAAGACCTGGTCAGATTGTGCTGGTTCTGACTCTAAATCCAGCCTGATATTTTGAAAGAAAGCAGTTCTCCTCAATCCAGTCATTTAATTTTGTAAAAATTTGCCTAGCATAAATTTTTTGTAAAATATCTATTAAACTAATCGATCGGTAATTTGAAGGGTCTTGACGGTTACCTCTTTTAAAAATAGTGATAATTTCGGCCCCTTTCCATGATTCTGGGATTGGTGCACCTGCAGCTACTGAATTACAAAGAAAATTAATGTAAGGGCCCCAAGCAGTTTTGTCATGCCTCAGTAAGTCTCCTGGTATCTTATCTGGGCCTGGTGCTTTCCCCGGTTTTACTGCATCAATTGCTGTCAGAGTATCTTCCAAACTAAAGTGCAAGGGGGCTATGCCAGGGATGATTACATAATCTTGCAGGTTGTGTGTTATTTCAGTTGTAGATATGGAATCAAGACGGGAAAAGTGATTGACCCAGGTGTTGGTGTCTAAAAAGAGGTCTTTACTACATCTTCCCGTTTTATTGCCTTTGGCTATCAAGCGCCAAAAACCGGCATGATCTTTAATTTTGCTGCTGTAACTAATCAATTCTGTCCAGATATTATCATCCCAGTTTTTTTTAGTTTGTACAAGTAATCTTTTGTACTTAATCCTTTTCTCCTTAAGGCCACGACATTGTCGATCTTATAGTTGCCAATATCGAGTTATTTTTGCCTGCGGCACTCCTTGTTGTACCAGGATTAACTAAATTGCTTGTATCCATTTTCCCCCTCTAAGCGTTCTTTAGGATCCTACTCAAAATAGGTTTTAATGCATCTACCAATGCATGGTGTATAGATCAGTATTGGGAACTCTGCAGCAGACAGATCTGGTATATGGAGAAATGACGCCTGCAAGGTGTCAGTACAATCTGCGCTATAGCCTCGTTATTTCCCACTATGGATGTGGCCATTTTAAGGCTCTACGGTTGTTACTTACATAAGGGTTCAGTCCGAGATAGAGTTAGTGTCTCCATTGCTCCAAGAAGTCGGTTGAAAAGGGTGAGCTGCTAATGTCAAATGTAGGGGGTAATGATCACTATCAGTTCTAGCATCAACTACCAAGTCATGTACATTTGGCCAAAAGCCGATGGATGTCAATATGTAGTCAATGCAACTCTTACAATTGCCCCTATTAAATGTAGCAGCATTTGGACTATCAGAAGGCAATCGACCATTGCAAGCTCTGAGTGCATGCCCTGAGTTGGGCAACTGCAACTGAGCAGGGTACTGCCGGACTACCTTCCAAAGAGGGGATATTATTTGCCATATCTTCCTCTTCAAAGATGTTTTCAAGTCCCACAACTGGTTCAAATTTGCGATTAAAGTCACCCCCCACAATTACCATTGCCCTCGGGTCAATTGAACCTAAAAACTGATCTAGCTGGTCTATCACCAAAGATTCCTTGCTGGAAGGGCTAGGTCTACTGTAGATATTTATTAAGTATATTTCAGTTTTATCCCATGTATGAATCTTCACACCAACTATATCCTGTGATGTAAAATCCAACTGAGTTATGTCAATACAAAGGGTGATTTTACCCATATAACAAGGCCGCCTGAGGGCCTACACTCTAACCGAGGGGATAGCATTAGCACTATATGTTTTGAACCCGATCCTTGTGGGGAGTTTCCTAAAGCCCAAGTTTCTTGCAAAGACATATATCCCTTTGTTCAATGTACTCCTGCCATTCTACATCACTTAGGTTCCTTTTCAACCCCGCCATATTCCAAGAAGTAAGCTCGAATTTCTAGTTGTCGCGTTTTCCCTTATTCCCTGATTGAGTGCAGTTTCCATCTCAGTCCGAGTTCCCTGAACTTCATAGTGTTCATTGACAAAATCGGGGGGGCACATTACGTTATTATATAATAACGGGTATGACTCAGATGCGATCACTTGTTCGCAGGGCCCGGGCACCAATGGTGCATCTAAGGTCTCTTGGGGCGTAGCTGTGTCCTGTTCATTTATTATACATAGCCGATCCGGGTCACCAATCCCCGGCTGGAGACCTGCTACACTGCCGGAAACTAGAGAAGAAATGGCACAGTGATAAGACACCGGACAGCCACGCAGCCCACAAAGACGCCATCCGTAACCACCACCACCTCATCAAGTCCACCAAGACAATCTCCTTCAAAGACCGCCTCGACAGATGGCAGAGGGTCCTTCCGGATGACGTCAAATCCGGGGCGGGACATTCCTCCTAACCAATCACACGCTTCATGTGTCGGTGGCACAGCTCTCCACGCTGGAAACACCGCTTCCCTGCGGACTTTAGGGTCTCTGTCGGGGCCCGAGGAATGTGTATGCAAGTGGGTTGATTATATCCAAGATGTCCATGTGAGTAAATACCCACCCACGGTCTCTTGCAGTCGCCTGCTATGATTGAAGTGGTGGCCAAGTTGGTCCGAGGGCCTGTGTTCCTGGCGGGTGAAGTTCTGGAATGTGTCATCACCTTCACTAATCCCTTGTCGTCACTTTCAACTTCAGCAACCAGTGAGATCTTGGCATGGGCCAGTGCCCAGATTCACTGCCAGTTTCATGCCAGCGAGAACCGGGTGGTGCTGCCTCCTTCTGAGAATACGAAGCATGACGTGCAGGCTGAGAACGAGACTGTCTTTGTCCCAAACCGAGGTGAACGCGGTCAGTGTATCCTCTCAACTCCCCCAAAGATCCTTTTCTGTGACCTGCGACTGGATCCAGGAGAATCCAAATCTTACTCGTACTGCGAGACGGTCCCCGTGGATGGCCCGCCGTCATTCCGTGGGCAGTCCGTCAAGTATGTGTACAAGCTAACCATCGGGTGCCAGCGTGTCAACTCTCCAATAAAACTGCTGAGGGTGCCTTTCCGAGTTCTGCTTCTTCATGGGCTGAAGGACTACCAGTTTCCGCAGGATGAGGAAGTGGCTCCCTCCAACCCTTTCCTTGAGGAAGAAGAGGGAGTAAAGAAGGACTCCAGAGTTGTGGATCTTGCCACTTAGCTGCTGATGGTGGCAACATCGAGGCGCAGTCTTCATCTCTATAACATCAGTAACAGTCGTGGGAAAGTTGGCACATTTTGCATTTTTAAGACCGTATATAAGATTGGAGAAGATGTCATTGAGATCTTCAACTTCTTCGAAGGAGACATTCCCTGCCTACAGTACTCTGTTAGTCTACAGACTGAGGAGGCCGTACAGGAAGAGTTCCAGCGGCGACGTGGTCAACCAGTATCATTCAGCACGCATGCCCGGCACCAGGAGTCTTGCCTCCACACTGCCAAGAGCAATTTCAGCTTACCTATTCCACTAAGCTCTGCACCAGGATTTTCAACTAACATTGTGTCCCTGAAGTGGCAGCTTAACTTTGAGTTTATGACCTCCGGTGAACCAGTAGAGACTCCGACCGTTCCAGAGAACCAGCCGGAGACCATTACCTGGACGGGGGCAGAACAGATCGACGTGGACACCTTCAGCTGGGATCTGCCCATCAAAGTATTGCCGACCAACCCAGTCCTGGCCTCCTACGTATCCCAGTTCTCCAGTTCCAACTCGATTACAATTTAAGAAAAGGATTCAGATGTCCCAGTGTCCCCCTGAGTTTCAAAACACACACACGCACACGCATCACTTGCTCTTCTTCAGTAGTGTTGTGAAAATGTGGTGTCTCTTTGGTATCTAAAAGACAAGCAGAAAGGTCCTTGCTCTGTGGAACATTCCTACCAATGTGTCTTCATCATTCCCATCACATCTGCTATCTTAGGCTGGTGTCTCTTTGTCTTCCGAGATGAGTGCTTTTGAGATGGGAAAGTGACTAGTTCTGCAGATGTAATGCCTTTCATAAGCTGCTTATCCTAAAAGCAAAGATGAATGACTCTCAGTTCCAAGGACTTCCATGACTGTGCACCTCCGGATCTCTTGTTCTAACCTGGAACTATTTGTTCCAAGCATACACTGTGCACACATTGTCATACTGGGGTTCCAGGCCTCTGTGGTGAATGGAGCTCCAAGAAACAGACGAAGCTCGTGTTCTGCGTTTATAGTAACTCTAACATATATTGTCGACTTTCAGAGACTTAAAGTGGCTAAATTTATAGAAGTCAGTGGCTTAGGAGCTGCATTATTTCCAGAAATCTTGGATAATGCACAGCATGAGAATCTAAAGTAGCCTTAAGTTTCAAAACTATTCTTACAGGTAAGTAAACATTTTCTTTGAGATTAGTGGGAAGTATTGCAGCTTCTAAATCACAGACGCTTGATGATTTAATCACTTTTGTATTGGCTTATTTTATAGTAGAAATTAGAGAAGGACATTTTATTGATCTGCTCTACTCCTGTATTCTAAACTGAGAAGTAGCAATGTAAATACTTAAATAAACAATATATTTGAACTGGTAAAAAAATTAAAAAAATAAAAAAAAACAAAGACCGCCTCGACAACAACGCACACAACAGCAAGGAGCTCTTCAACATCGTGAAGGAACTCTCCAACCCCAGCTCCAACACCAACGACATCCCGCTGGCCACAAGCCCTGTGCGATTCCTCGCCACCTTCTTCCACCGCAAGATCGCCGAAACATCCACGACAGCTTCAAACACCCAGACAGCCCCAACTAAGATCGATGCACCAGACCCGCCGCACACCATAGACCACGACCCCTGCCAGCCTGGGCCAGCGTGAACATCGATGCACACCATCAAGACCATGAGCACAATACACTCCGGCTCCCCGTCAGACCCTTTCCCGCACCACATCTTCAACAAAGCCAGCAGCTCCATCGCACCCCACCTGTGCAACGTCATCAATCTCTCCTTCGAGACCGCGACCTTCCCAGAGAGCTGGAAACACGCAGAGATCAACGCCCTACTCAAAAACCCAAGGCGGACAAGAGAGACCTCAAGAACTTCCGGCCCATCTCCCTGCTTCCGTTTCCCAGCCAAGGTCATCGAGAAGATCGTCAACAAACAGCTAACCCGATACTCCTCAAGAAAACAGCATCCTGGACCCATCCCAATCAGGGTTCCGCAGCAACCACAGCACTGAGACTGCCCTCATCGCCGCCACCGACGACATCAGGATCCTGCTGGACAACAGTGAGACCGCAGCCCTCATCCTGCTGGACCTCTCCGCCGCTCGACACTGTCTGCCACCGCACTCTACGCGCACGCTCCACGACGCAGGGATCCGAGACAAGGCCCTGGAATGGGCCACCTCCTTCCTCACCGGCAGAACCCAGAGAGTCCGCCTCCACCATTCCGATCCGAAGCCTCCGAGATCATCTGCGGCGCACCCCAGGGATCATCCCTCAGCCCAACACTGTTCAACATCTACATGACCCCGCTCGTACGCATCGCCAGACAGCACGACCTCCAACATAATCTCCTACGCCCGACGACACTCAACTGATCCTCTCCTCACCAAGGACCCCCTCGCCGCCAAATCCAACCTCCATGAAGGAATGAAGGCCGTCGCGATTGGATGAAGATCAGCCGACTAAAACTGAACACGGACAAGACAGAGGTCCTCATCCTCGGCTCCAACCCCCCAGCCTGGGACGACTCCTGGTGGCCAATCGACACTGGGAGCAGCCCCGACACCCACCGACCACGCACGCAACCTGGGAGTCATCCTCGACTCAACGCTCTCCATGGCCAAGCAAGTCAACGCAGTCTCCTCCTCCTGCTTCAACACTCCTCCGCATGCTTCGCAAGATCTACAGGTGGATCCCGACAGATACAAGAAGAACAGTCACCCAGGCCCTCGTCAGTAGCAGACTTGACTATGGGAACGCCCTCACGCGGGAGCCCCGGCCAAGCTCATCAAGCGACTGCAACGCATACAAAACGCCTCCGCACGCCTGGATCCTGGATGTACCACGCCACAGCCACATCACCCCCCACCTGAGGAACCTGCACTGGCTCCTGGCCGATAGGAGAATCTCCTTCAAACTCCTCATCCACGCACACAAGGCACTCCACAAGACTGGCCCAGCTTACCTCAACAGACGACTCCTCTTCTACGTCCCCAACTGCCAGCTCCGCCTCCGCCGACCTCTCCTCGCCACCGTCCCTCGCATTCGAAGAACAACCACCGGCGGCAGATCCTTCTCCCACCTCGCCGCCAAGACCTGGAACACCCTTCCACTAAGCCTACGACAGACCCAAGACCTGCTGACCTTCAGGAGGCTACTCAAGACCTGGTTGTTCGACCAGTAGCAGCACCCCCCCCCTTTTTTTTCTCCCCAGCGCCTTGAGACCCTCACGGGTAAGTAGTGCGCTCTACAAATTCTGTGATTGATTGATCTGTGGCCTGCGAAAATTAATCACTACGCAGTCGCCATCAATACTCTTTGGGGATTGACCAACCCACCCAACTCTACGGACCATAAGGATCTCTTTCATATCGGATGGGTGGAATCTTTTGTGTTTTATTAACCAATCCACAGTCTTATTACGTAGGTCAGCCCAGGACTCCTTCTGATCCCCTTTAAGGGTGGGGACACCAGCCAAAATTAATACGTAGGGACACGTGGCTGGAGGTAGGCTCAAAATATCAGTATTAAGTTTTGGGCAATTGTTCCTTGCGCCATCTATAGTGCTCCTATTCGGGTTACTTGATGTAATGCCCGAAAGTGGGCGTTCGGGATACATGCTATGTGAACCCATCTCACTTTGTATTAAGATCCCGGACACTTCCTGTGTATTTCCTCCCGATGCTAGGTTTCAGTATAGGGTGCTCTTTGCTTCTACGGCTTATACTACAGGAATTAACAATTAAATTAGTATCTACTGATGTTGACGGACTCTCCCCCTCAATGACATCAGAGTGTGAAATTACATTACTGCTCTCTTAAATTGTCCATAACAATGTTCACCCTGTTCTAACTTTTCCCAAAGAAGAGTAAAGTTCTTATCGATTAGTTCTTTGATGTGGGCTAACGCAGTTCCCAAAGCAGTCTCCACAACGGTGGCAAGGGCCGCGTCCCCAATACTCTCATGTCTTGGTAAAGGGGAAAGCAGACCCACATCAGTCTGTGTGCTAACAGAGCTGGTTGATGGTACTACAGGATCAATTACTTGATCTATTACATGATCGGCGGGTTGAGATCCTTTTGTGCTCTTGATTTTTTGAGCGCCAACACCCCGCTTTCGTTTAACTGGTGGCTCTCTCACCTTGTTCACATCTGGTGGTTTGGAGACCCGTGTTCTAGTAGCTATACTTGTCACAATTGGGACAGCTATTGGAGGTATGACCAAAGTTGACAAGGGGGCGGTCAGGGGCACATTTTGGGGCGTAGTGGACATGCACGTTTGTGGGAAGTCCTCCGGGTTGGAGATACCTAATGATGCGCGTCTCTGTAGTATTGATGGATCTAAGGAAAGTCGCCGCTCTGTCATTTCGATCTCATGGGTCAACAACGATTCTGCCCTAACAATAAATGCATCTAAGGTGCCCGCTACTCCTTTACGCTTGCTCATGTTGGAACTGCGAGTCTTGAAAAGTTCAGTAATTCCACACAATATTGCGATGCAACACAAGTACGAATATCAGGGATAAAAGTGTGTACGACAGTACCTGTATCCTGGAAAATACAGTCAAGGACCGATGACCAATTATATGGGGGGGTGCCAAGCCCAGCCTCCTCCGGGCTCTGATGGGCGCAGACGGGCCTGCCCTTGGCCCGGGCATGCCCGCGCGCGTCCCACGCTGCGGGAGCCCTGTCGTCCTTTTAAGCACCTCCTGGCGCTGACCGGTGGCGTGGGCGGTGTGCGCGCCGCTAGGGCTGCTGGAACGTGTCGTTTCCCTGGGCCAGGAACCGGGAATGGCCGCAAGTATCTCCGGTGGCGGTTATTGACTCTGGCGGCGGTGGCGGCAAGGACGGTTCAAGCAAGTAGCAAGGGCTCCTTTACTCTATGTACCGCTGTTCATATTGAGTGCACTCCTTCCAGACACTCAAGTCCCATTAGGTGGGTAATCCTCTACTGCACACAGTGTTCGCTGTGTGTACAGATCTTCACGGAGAGGCTTGTCTCTCCACTCAAATAAGCCCCAATGCATAGCCAAGCACCTATTATGCACAGAGTTTTCCCTATACATAGCTGTTCGTGGAGAAGCTAATCCCTTCAGGCACCCAAGCTCCATCATGTGGTCAAGCCACTTCTACGTACAGTGTTCTTCCTCTGTGCAGCTTTATCATGGTGAGACTAGGTGCTCTACAGATACATCCCCATTAGATGGCCAAGCCCATTCAATACACAGCTTTACCCCTGTTCACATGACTTTTCAGAGAGGCCACTCCTTCCAGACAATGAAGACTCATTAGGTGGCCAACTCCCTACTACTCACAACGTTTCCCCTCTGTACAACTGTATATGGAGAGGCCAGTCTCACTAGACACTGAAGCCTCATTAGGTGTCCAAGTCCTATATGCCGAGTCTTCGCCCTATGCAAAGAACTTCACAGAGAGACCAGCCACCCTCCTGCTACACAAGCCCTATTAGGTGGAGAAGGTTTACTATGCACAGCCTTTACTCTGTGTATAGCTCATAAGAGAGAGTCCACTCCCTTTAGACACAGAAACCCCATTAGGTGGGCAAGCCTCTGCCATACACAGTGTTCACCCTGTGCATAGATCTTTACAGCGAGGCCAATCCCTTCACACAGCTAAGCCCCATTACATAGCCAAGAACCTTATTTTGCATAGACTTCACTCTGTACACAGCTCTTCATGGGGAGGCCAGTCTTTTCAGACATCCAGTCCCCATTATGTGGGTAAGCTCTTCTATTAATAAAATTGGTCCTACGCACAGCTCAGTCATGGAGAGGCCAGTCCCTCCAGAGACCTAGTACATTCCTAAACCCCTTCGGTTTGGCCCTGTGCTCAGGCTTCACAGAGACACCAGTTCCTTCAGACAATGAAGAGCCATTAGGTAGTCAAGTCCCTACTATGAACATCCTCTACCCTCTGTGCAGCTGTTTACAGAGAATCCACTCCCTCCAGACAACAAAACGTCATTAGGTGGCCATTACCTTAATACACGCAACCTATGCCTTGTATCATGGTCTTCACAGAGAGTTGAGTTCACTCCAACCAGACACCTAAGCCCCATTACTTGTTCAAGTGACTACTACACACACCCTTCTCTTTGTATGGAAGTCTTCACAGAGAGCCTAGTCCCTCCAGACACCCAAGCCCACTTAGCTGCCCATGCCACTACTACACACAGGCTATGATGGCTTCTATAGTAGTCTTCACAGTGAGCCCTCTCTGTCCAGACAGCTGAGCCCCGTAAGGTGGTCAAGCCCCTACTACATACACCCTACACTTTATACAGAAGTCTTCATGAAGAGGCCACTCTGTCTAGACACCCAAGACCAATTAGGTGACCAAGCCTCTACTACACATACCTTTTGCTTTGATCAGGAGTGTTGACAGAGAGGCCACTCCCTCTAAACACCTATGCCCCACTAGGTGGGCAAGACTCTACTACAAACAGTCTTTGCTCTGTGCATAGCTCATTATGGAGCGCGCACTCCCTTCAGACACTCACACCTCATTTGTTGGGAAAACCCTACTAAGCAGACTGTTTGCTCTGAATATAGCTCTTTATAGAGACACCAGTCCCCCAGATACCTAAGCCCCATTAGAAAGCCATTAAAAGAACAACAAGGGAACCCTACTCACTGGGAGCCTGGGTGAATAAATTACAAGCGTAACAGTGGCTCCTGTGAACTAGTAAAAATAGTAATAATAAAGATGCACACAATGGCAATGTACAGAGTCACGTTGATGTCAGAGAGAGAAGCTAACCACAGACACAGAAGTGTAGGTGTATAACTGCTTTTATAAATTTTTGTATGTAAAATACAAAGTATATAAACTAAAAATACAAAAATGTTTATGTTTGGAAAACAATAGTTTACCAGGTAGTGAATGCGTGTCCCAGTGAAAAAACAGTAATAAACCTAGACAGATAGTAGACGTAATGCGTGACTGATGTACAAGGTTTTAAAACAATAGGCGACCATTTGTAGTTTTTACAATATAAACAACACTAAATACAATCATCAATGTTGGATCAAGGTTCGCCCCTGTTTAACAGTCGACTGCGTTTCGAATTCTGTTTTGAATTGTAGGGTCTCTTCAGGACCTGGAAATGTGGGACACCTAAAAACAAGTGAGGGATAACGTCAGCGTATTGCCAGCGAGCACTATCCGTATGGTATCGAAACGTTCATTCTAAATGTTTATGTACCTGAAGGGCGGTAGATCCTGCCTAACGTGAAGAACAGTGCCACCATGTGATAGGGAGAAGGGGGAGAGAAGGATAAGGCTACTAACAGGAACCTGTCCGGGTGCTGTGAAAGAATGACAACCTACGGGGTTAGCTTGAGTCACTAGTAACAGGAAGGCAGGGCTGCTAGTATGTACTCTACACCGTAGCCTTTCAAAGCCGCACTTACCCCATGTGAGGAAGGAGTGTAGTAGACAAGACTCTGAACTCAAGACCTGGAATTCCTCAGCAATACTGCAGGCCCTCTTTTTAATCTTTAGTTTTTGCAATCTAGAGATAACGACAAGAATAATTGGCATATAGCATTGGAAAATTGCAATGCTAAGTGTACAATGCCTTTGCTATGTGAGGATAGACATACCTTAATTGTTGCAAGAATCCGATGTATGATTTCCCTGGGTCTGCTGGAGTGAAGGAGCGTACGTCTCCTTTGGTGCAATGTACATCTGTTTAATGAAAAGCCGGTAGCTTTTGTAAGCGTGTTTCCCGCCACATGATGGCAGTATAGACTAAGCTGTGGGATCTGGAGCCTAGAGCTGCTCGGTAGCTTTGTGTGCTTAAATGAAAATAAAGAATAGACCCTACACTCGCAATGATGCAGTGACAATTGTTGGAAGAAGGGCCGGTAATATTAATGGGCATGCTTATTCCACGTTGTGGTGTTGTAGACCTACGCTATTGGATCTGTAGCCTAGAGCTGCTTCGGTAGTTCTGTATGTTCGAATATAAATAAAAATAAAGGACAGATCCAGTGCTTCGCATAGGACTCAATAATCCAAACTCATTTCAAAACAATACTTCTCATATAATACTCTAATAATTCTTTCAGTAGCGCTTACAAAACGTAAAATCATAAATTTAAATAATTCCTTTGTATAGCAAGGACAGTCCATATTATAACAATATATATAAAACAAAAAGGAACAAGCTAAAAAGTAATAACGTGGTGTAATACATTACTTATACCAGTAAAAAATCGACCAGGGTATCTAATATACTCATTTTGTGCATGCTTGCAGATCACTATTAATATTAGCATGGGGAAACGTCACAGTTGTCTATAATAATATGATTGCATGTTGCAGCCCAAAAGTCGAAACGACACCAGAACCATTCACAGTAACAGGTTAAAAACACTCCTAACAAGCAGTTTATCAAAGCTGTCTATATATGTGCAATACTAACATACATACATGTTAACTGGCCATAGAGTTAGTGCAACATTCTCATTACTCAATTCGGCGAAAGGCATGTTGTATAGTTTGCAACTGGAGGCATACTGATTAGTATAATGGGTCATTAGTCTACTGCATTCTTTCAACTGCTCATTGAGGTAATGAAACAGCGCCATTCTTCTGCGGAATTTAACCCTCGTGTAATTGAATTAGTGCGTTCAATCCATCGGCATTCTGAGCGTTGCAGAATCTCCGCTAGATCTCCTCCCCTTGGTGGAGTGCATAGCTTGTCTATGACTTGCCATTTAATATCGTCAGCTGTGTGATTTTTCTCCAGAAAATGATTGACTAGCGGGGCATTGGGCACCGCATTCCTTATTCTACTGCGGTGTTGACCTATTCTGGCTTTCACTGGTTGTTGACGTTTGGCCAATGTAAGGTAGTCCACAGGGACATGTAATGCAGTATACTACATTTCGCAGTATTGCAATTAGCAAATAATTCTAGTGTATGTCTGACATTGCCATGATCGAAGGTCTTAGTATTCGAGTGAAGACACATGCTACACAATTGCCACACTTATAATGTCCTTTAACTTCCGGGAGGCCCCAGGTGGACTGCAATGAATTGTTAGTCTGTGATGATTCTTCAAGAGAGGATCTAATCAGGTGATCTTTTATATTTTTGCCTCGCTTGAATGCGAACATGGGGACTTCTATATTAGGATCAATGCTTTTGATGATATTCCAGTGTTTTGTAATAAGTTTGCGAACTTTAGTTGGTATGCGTACTGAACGTGGAAACACAGATCAATTTGTCATTGTTAGACTTTTCTTTCGGAACCAATAAAGTTTCCCTCGGGCAAAACCAGGCTCTCTTTAAAGAATTCTTTACAAGCTTATTGGGGTAACCTCTCGCCTTTAGTTTTTCTCTGAGTGTATTTGCTTCTTTCATATAGTCCTCTTTTTAGTACAATTGCGGCGCAGTCGGAGAAACTGCCCATATGGAAGTCCATCTCTAAGTGCACGTGGGTGCTGACTTTTTGTAGGCGAGTAGAGTGTTACGCTCTGTTGGTTTTCTATGCAAGGCAGTGTAGAGTTTGCCATTTTCATGTTTGATATTTAGATCCAAAAAGCAATGCTAGATTTATTTATAGTAGAGGTGAAGGTAAGATGTTGTTGAATGGTGTTAAGATATCTGTTAAAGTCATTGAATTCAGAGTTAGTACCTGATCAAATGAGAAAATGTCAGTCTATATAACGATTCCAACATACAATCTTGGAACGGTATATATTGCTGTTGATGCAGGACAAATTTGTGCTCAATATGGTCCATGTATATATTCGCTAGATTCGAGGCGAAAATTGCTCCCATGCTGGTCCCTGAACATTGTTGGTAATAACTACCTTCTGATATGAAGTAGTTATGTGTTAATGCAATCTCCAAAAGTGATATAATAAAAATGGTAGGCACCAGAGTAGGTCTTGGTCTACTATCCAATAGATCTTTAATCACCTGTATGCACTCTGCTTGAGGTATATTCGTGTATAACGGAGGGGAGGGGGGCTGGCTGTCTTGTTCAAAGACCATTTTGCCTGTCTCCACCCTGAAGTGGTGCTATTGGGAGAGCATGAAATACTAACGTTTCAGGTATCCAGTGAAGGCCACACTTTGCTTGGGGGAGCCGTAATCTCATAACCCTCCAGGTCACCAAACCGCCAGACTGAGTGCCAAACTTTTCACTCAACTTTTCCCTTTATGCCTGAAATACAAACACTACCAAGTTGTAGGAGACTTTAATGTACACTTCGAGGAAGTACACAGCATCGCAGCAAGTCACCTCGAAAGGGATATGCAGATCCTCCAGCTCAAGCAATGGGTTAAAGGCCCCACACATAGGGCTGGGCACACTTTAGACTCTATTATTCTCTAACATAGAGTCCACAAATATCCAGGAGATTACCCCGTATCTTGGACAGACCACTCACTCATATCTTTTACACTCAACCTGCCGGCGAATGCAACCAAACCCCCTCAAGATTGTACAAGTGGCAAACAGAGCCTGAAATTGGTCACCCAGGACCTGTTCCAAGCCCATTTTCCCCCAGATAACCTAACCACTCAAGATATTCTTCCAGCTAATGCGAGCTAATAAAGCTTGAAGCCGAGATCACTAGGTACTCTAGATACCTTTGCTCCCAACTTAAACCTAAACTAACAAATAAACCTCGATCTGAGAAGTGGTATTCACAGGATCTTAAAATATTGAAAAGGAAGTGTAAATCATTAGAACACTCCTGGAGGCTGTCTAAACAGGAAACAGACAGAACAAGCTACAGGGCAGAATTAAGGATCTATAATAATGCCATCAAGAAAGCAAAGAAGACGTACTTTGCACAACGAATAAACGAGAATAGCAACTCGGCAAAAGAATTATTCAGAGTAGTGAAGGAGCTCTGCAAACCAGCCAGCTTGTCTCAAACTCTGTCTCCTTCTGAGGAAAACTATGAAAAGATCAGCAGATTTTTCGCTGATAAAATTAGCAAAATCTACTCCTCATTTGACACTAACCCGTCTTTAGCCGTAACTAACTGGGAACACTTACCCCCACATCCAGATGTCACAATACAGATGGGCAACTTCTCCCCTCTTACAGAATTAGAGGTTGAGAGAGCCATGATGGAAGTAAAATCTGGATCCCCCCTCGACCCATGCCCCCACTTCATATTCGCCCCAGATTACATCAATAATATGCCCTTATGTCACTCACCTACTTAATAGATCCTGGACACATGCAGTATTTCCAGAAATATGGAAACAGGCTGTAGTGACCCCTCTGTTGAAGAATGCCGGAACAAATGTTCATAACCCAGAGAACTACCGGCCCATTTCTCAGCTTCCATACCTTTCTAAGGTCTTAGAAAAGCTGGTGAACAGACAACTATCCAATTATTTGGAGGTTAACGAATTACTGGACTTTTCTCAGACTGGCTTTAGAGCCACCAACAGTACAGAGGCTACTCTCCTAGCCGTCCTAGTCGACATAAGATCACTGACTGATCAAGGAAAGACCGTTGCCCTGATTTTATTGGACCTGTCGGCGGCGTTCGACACGGTCTCACACAATCTCCTGTTGGAAATTCTCTATGAAAGGGGAATCCACGCCAAAGCTCTTCAGTGGCTTAACTCCTTTCTGAGGAACAGAACTCAGATGGTACAAATGGGCCAGTTCTCCTCGAAACCTAAAAACATTAGCTGTGGTGTTCCACAGGGAGCCTCCCTGAGCCCAACGCTTTTTAATGCCTATGTGTCATCTTTGGCACTGATAAGCAGAAAGTGGGGCTTCAAGCATCTGCTCCCTACGCGGATGATACACAGCTGATGATAACCATTGAAAGAAAGGCATGAGGACACCAGGGTTAAGTTAAACAACTGCCTCTCAGAGATGGCAACCTGGATGTCCGAACATTGCCTTAAGCTAAACGCAGGGAAATCTGAAATACTGCTTTTCGGAGGAGCTAACTTAATCTGGGATGCCACTTGGTGGCCACAATCCTTGGGAGATACTCCAGCGCCTAAACAATGCGCAAAAACCTGGGTATAACCATCGACAACACCCTGTCTATGCAGGATCATGTCGCGGGTTCTGTGTGGAAGAGGTTTTGCGATCTTGAAGCTCCTAAGAAGGCTTTTTCCGTGGATCCCACTAGAATGTAGAAGGACGGTTACACAGGCATTACTCATCAGCAGATTAGACTATGGAAATGCTCTGTATGTGGGCATGGCAGACTATCTTTTTCACGCCTACAAGTGCTCAGAAAAATGCGGCTGCAAAGCTTGTGTGTTAATAAAGTAGATTTAGTTCAGCATCTGCATGCATGAAACAGCTCCACTGGCTACCTATGCCCAAGAGCAAGATTCAAGCTGCTGAGTCATGCGCACTGAGGCTCTGCATCACCTTGGTCCTAGAATTCTCCAGAACAAAATCGAATTCTACGTCCCCACGAGGTGCTTAAGATCACGATACCAAGCACTAGCCAGGCCCAGACGTATAAAGAAAGTAAGAGCAGGAGGCCGATCATTCTCATACCTGGCGGCTAAACACTGGAAACGGAATTACCCCAAGACCTACGTCTTACTGAGGACTACGTAACCTTTAGGAAAAGACTCAAAACCCAGCTTTTCCTATGACGTAAGAGTGAGCAGCTGTAGGCACCCAACATAACCTACCATGTGTTCCGCAAGATAGCGCCGTGATATCCGTCAGGATGAATGTTGCGCTTTACAAATAAATAAATAAATAACGAGGTGATATCTAAAGTGGCTAACCAATCTTGGTCGATATCGTAGGCAAAGCCTTCTAATAGATTAATCATATGCATTGAGTCCCTCACATACGTTTCCTGCAGTGGGACATAATCTTTTATAAAAACATCAATGTACCTGCCTATTGGTTCCAGAATGGATCCACATCCGGAAAGTATGGGACGTCCAGGGGGATTGGTGGTACTTTTGTGTATTTTGGGGATGGTATATAGTACAGGGGTCCTAGGATGTTCTGTATTGAGGAATTCAAATTCCTTCTTATTGAGGAAGCCTTGATCTAGGCCTTCTGTAGTTATTCTCAAAATTTATTTCTTTATTCCTACAAGAGGATTACCTGAAAGCTTTGTGTAATGTCTTTCTTCTGTTATTTGTTTCCAGATTTCTATGTCATAATCATGTCTATTCTGTATGACAATTCCTCCCCCTTTGTCTGCTGGTTTCAAGATTATTGATGAATCATTCTTTAGATTTTCCAGTGCTCTCCGTTCATCCAGACTGATGTTATATGGTATATATTGGTAACTGTCTTTTCATTGCGTCTATGCCTGCAAGTACTATCTTCTCAAATGTGATCAGTTCTGGAGGCATCATACCGTTTGTGGGATAGAATTTGGAGGGCGGTCTTAGACCAGTAGCGGACTCAGGTTGTGAAAAGTCTCTGTCAGTAAAGAATACTTTCAATCGTATTTTACGAAAGAACTGGTATAGTTCTGTTTTGAGTTTGAAGAAATCAGTACGCTCTGTAATCACAAATGAAAGTCCTTTGCTAAGCAATGAAATCTCTGATAAAGACAAGATATGTTGTGACAGATTAAAGATAGGAATGCTCTCTATTCCTATATCTAAGCCTAGTAAGGCTGAGGACCCCACTGGTAGTGTTTGTTCTGGGTTTGTCGTTCCCCTGAATATTGGTGCCATATTCTGGGTTTTTTCTTGCCCCCTCGGTCTAAAAAAGGCTGACCTGGATGGATGTCACTGCGACTCGGTCCTGGTTGTGCGTCAGAGTCACTAGAACCTCCTGATGATTCAGAGAAGGTGACTGGCTGATTTCTTCTAAATCTACCCCAGGTGTTCTGCCTGTTCTGTGTACCAAAGGTGTTGTAATAATCGTCTTTTAGGTACGGATATGCCCTCTCTCTGGAATAGAATTTGATATCTTTAGTGACTTTTTCTGCCTTTTTTCTTCAATTCCAAACCATTAAAGTCCTCAATTGTTTTATTGATTTTTTCTAAAAGTATTTCAGCCTCTTGCGAGTTCGTCACCACTAAGAAGTTCCTTTTCTAGCTCTTCTATTTCTCTCAGTTCTGCTTTGGCATGCTCAAGAGCTGTTTCAACCCCTAACACCATCCAATGGCTTGAGCAAGTGGTAGAAATATGACTAAACCCTCCTTTAAATTTGGGGTCGTCTCGGAAGATCCCAGGGACGCTTTACTATCAGTCCTTGAGGAATAATTCCTGCCTTTAAATATTCTGTTAACATCCTAGCATGTAATTCAGTTCTAACATGTTTCTTTTTTGCTTTTTCTATTTTTTCTAATAGTTGCTGACGCGGGCTCTCACTACTGATTGGTTGGTTAGAAAATAAGGACGGTCCACTCATAATCTTTGCAATATACTCATCGGTGTACAATGGAGCGTCTCTATCTGACATCATAACCCTGGGGAACAAAAAGTAACCCTATAGATTGTATAGGGTATAAGGGAAATCCAAGGAAAGGATGGTCCCTTGCGGTGTAGCCACCGCTCTAAGTATTAAAAGAACAACAAGGGAACCCTACTCACTGGGAGCCTGGGTGAATAAATTGGAAGCGTAACAGTGGCTCCTGCGAACTAGTAAAAATAGTAATAATAAAGATGCACACAATGGCAATGTACAGAGTCACGTTGATGTCCGAGAGAGAAGCTAACCACAGACACAGAAGTGTGAGTGTATAACTGCTTTTATAAATTTTTGGTATGTAAAATACAAAGTATATAAACTAAAAATACAAAAATGTTTATGTTTGGAAAACAATAGTTTACCAGGTAGTGAATGCGTGTCCCAGTGAAAAAAACATAATAAACCTAGACAGATAGTGACGTAATGCGTGACTTATGTACAAGGTTTTAAAACAATAGGGCGACCATTTGTAGTTTTTACAATATAAACAACACTAAATACAATCATCAATGTTGGATCAAGGTTCGCCCTGTTTAACAGTCGACGGCGTTTCGACCCTGTTTTGAATTGTAGGGTCTCTTCAGGACCTGGAAATGTGGGACACCTAAAAACAAGTGAGGGATAACGTCAGCGTATTGCCAGCGAGCACTATCCGTATGGTATCGAAACGTTCATTCTAAATGTTTATGTACCTGAAGGGCGGTAGATCCTGCCTAACGTGAAGAACAGTGCCACCATGTGATAGGGGAGAAGGGGGAGAGAAGGATAAGGCTACTAACAGGGAACCTGTCCGGGTGCTGTGAAAGAATGACAACTACGGGTTAGCTTGAGTCACTAGTAACAGGAAGGCAGGGCTGCTAGTATGTACCACACCGTAGCCTTTCAAACCACACTTACCCCATGTGAGGAAGGAGTGTGGTAGACAAGACCTGAACTCAAGACCGGGAATTCCTCAGCAATACTGCAGGCCCTCTTTTTAATCTTTAGTTTTTGGCAATCTAGAGATAATGACAAGAATAAGTGGCATATAGCATTGGAAAAATTGCAATGCTAAGTGTACAATGCCTTTGCTACAGGGGATAGACATACCTTAATTGTTGCAAGAAATCCGATGTATGATTTCCCCTGGGCCTGCTGGAGTGAAGGAGCGTGCGTCTCGCTTTGGTGCAATGACATCTGTTTAATGAAAAGCCGGTAGCTTTTGTAAGCGTGTTTCACCCACATGATGACAGTATAGACTAAGCTGTGGGATCTGGAGCCTAGAGCTGCTCGGTAGCTCTGTGTGCTTAAATGAAAATAAAGAATAGACCCTTCGCTCGCAATGATGCAGTGACAATTGTTGGAAGAAGGGCCGGTAATATTAATGGGCATGCTTATTCCACATTGTACACCGATGAGTATATTGCAAAGATTATGAGTGGACCGTCCTTATTTTCTAACCAACCAACCAGTAGTGAGAGCCCGCGTCAGCAACTATATTAGAAAAAATAGAAAAAGCAAAAAAGAAACATGTTAGAACTGAATTACATGCTAGGATGTTAACAGAATATTTAAAGGCAGGAATTATTCCTCAAGGACTGATAGTAAAAAACGTCCCTGGGATCTTCCGAGACGACCCCAAATTTAGAGGAGGGTTTAGTCATATTTCTACCACTTGCTCACGCCATTGGATGGTGTTAGGGGTTGAAACAGCTCTCTGAGCATGCCAAAGCAGAACTGAGAGAAATGAGAAGAGCTAGAAAAGGAACTTCTTAGTGGTGACGAACTCGCAGAGGCTAAAATACTTTTAGAAAAAAATCAATAAAACAATTGAGGACTTTAATGGTTTGGAATTGAAGAAAAAGGCAGAAAAAAAGTCACTAAAGATATCAAATTCTATTCCAGAGAGAGGGCATATCCGTACCTAAAAGACGATTATTACAACACCTTTGGTACACAGAACAGGCAGAACACCTGGGGTAGATTTAAGAAGAAATCAGCCAGTCACCTTCTCTGAATCATCAGGAGGTTCTAGTGACTCTGACTAGCACAACCAGGACCGAGTCGCAGTGACATCCATCCAGGACAGCCTTTTTTAGACCGAGGGGCAGAAAAAACCAGAATATGGCACCAATATTCAGGGGAACGACAAACCCGGAACAAACACTACCAGTGGGGTCCTCAGCCTTACTTAGGCTTAGATATAGGAATAGAGAGCATTCCTATCTTTAATCTGTCACAACATATCTTGTCTTCATCAGAGATTTCATTGCTATAGCAAAGGACTTTCATTTGTGATTACAGAGCGTACTGATTTCTTCAAACTCAAAACAGAACTATACCAGTTCTTTCGTAAAAATACGATTGAAAGTATTCTTTACTGACAGAGACTTTTCACCACCTGAGTCCGCTACTGGACTAAGACCGCCCTCCAAATTCTATCCCACAAACGGTATGATGCCTCCAGAACTGATCACATTTGAGAAGATAGTACTTGCAGGCATAGACGCAATGAAAAGACAGTTACCAATATATACCATATAACATCAGTCTGGATGAACGGAGAGCACTGGAAAATCTAAAGAATGATTCATCAATAATCTTGAAACCAGCAGACAAAGGGAGGAATTGTCATACAGAATAGACATGATTATGACATAGAAATCAGAAACAAATAACAGAAGAAAGACATTACACAAAGCTTTCAGGTAATCCTCTTGTAGGAATAAAGAAAGAAATTTTGAGAATAACTACAGAAGGCCTAGATCAAGGCTTCCTCAATAAGAAGGAATTTGAATTCCTCAATACAGAACATCCTAGGACCCCTGTACTATATACCATCCCCAAAATACACAAAATTACCACCAATCCCCCTGGACGTCCCATACTTTCCGGATGTGGATCCATTCTGGAACCAATAGGCAGGTACATTGATGTTTTTATAAAATATTATGTCCCACTGCAGGAAACGTATGTGAGGGACTCAATGCATATGATTAATCTATTAGAAGGCTTTGCCTACGATATCGACCAAGATTGGTTGAGCCACTTTAGATATCACCTCGTTATACACGAATATACCTCAAGCAGAGTGCATACAGGTGATTAAAGATCTATTGGATAGTAGAGCCAAGACCTACTCTGGTGCCTACCATTTTTATTATATCACTTTTGGAGATTGCATTAACACATAACTACTTCATATCAGAAGGTAGTTATTACCAACAACGTTCAGGGACCAGCATGGGAGCAATTTTCGCTCCGAATCTAGCGAATATATAAATGGACCATATTGAGCACAAATTTGTCCTGCACAACAGCAATATATACCGTTCCAAGATTGTATGTTGGAATCGTTATATGACGACATTTTCTCATTTGGTCAGGTACTAACTCTGAATTCAATGACTTTAACAGATATCTTAACACCATTCAACAACATCTTACCTTCACCTCTACTAATAAATAAATCTAGCATTGCTTTTTTGGATCTAAATATCAAACATGAAAATGGCAAACTCTACACTGCCTTGCATAGAAAACCAACAGAGCGTAACACTCTACTCGCCTACAAAAGTCAGCACCCACGTGCACTTAGAGATGGACTTCCATATGGGCAGTTTCTTCCGACTGTGCCGCAATTGTACTAAAAAAGAGGACTATATGAAAGGAGCAAATACACTCAGAGAAAAAACTAAAGGCGAGAGGTTACCCCAATAAGCTTGTAAGAATTCTTTAAAGAGAGCCTGGTTTTGCCCGAGGGAAACTTTATTGGTTCCGAAAGAAAAGTCTAACAATGACAAATTGATCTGTGTTTCCACGTTCAGGTACGCATACCAATAAAGTTTGCAAACTTATTACAAAAAACTGGAATATCATCAAAAGCATTGATCCTAATATAGAAGTCCCCATGTTCGCATTCAAGCGAGGCAAAAATATAAAAGATCACCTGATTAGATCCTCTCTTGAAGAATCATCACAGACTAACACATCATTGCAGTCCACCTGGGGCCTCCCGGAAGTTAAAGGACATTATAAGTGTGGCAATTGTGTAGCATGTGTCTTCACTCAGAATACTAAGACCTTCGATCATGGCAATGTCAGACATACACTAGAATTCTTTGCTAATTGCAATACGCGAAATGTAGTATACTGCATTTACATGTCCCTGTGGACTACCTTTACATTGGCCAAACGCAACAACCAGTGAAAGCCAGAATAGGTCAACACCGCAGTAGAATAAGGAATGCGGTGCCCAATGCCCCGCTAGTCAATCATTTTCTGGAGAAAAATCACACAGCTGATGATATTAAATGGCAAGTCATAGACAAGCTATGCACTCCACCAAGGGAGGAGATCTAGCGGAGATTCTGCAACGCTCAGAATGCCGATGGATTGAACGCACTAATTCAATTACACGAGGGTTAAATTCCGCAGAAGAATTGGCAGCGGTTTCATTACCTCACTGAGCAGTTGAAAGAATGCAGAAGACTAATGACCCATTATACTAATCAGTATGCCTCCAGTTGCAAACTATACAACATGCCTTTCGCCGAATTGAGTAATGAGAATGTTGCACTAACTCTATGGCCAGTTAACAGTGTATGTATGTTAGTATTGCACATATATAGACAGCTTTGATAAACTGCTTGTTAGGAGTGTTTTTAACCTGTTACTGTGAATGGTTCTGGTGTCGTTTCGACTTTTGGGCTGCAGCATGCAGTCATATTATTATAGACAACTGTGACGTTTCCCCATGCCAATATTAATAGTGATCTGCAAGCATGCCGCAAAATGAGTATATTAGATACCCTGGTCGATTTTTTACTGGTATAAGTAATGTATTACACCACGTTATTACTTTTTAGCTTGTTCCTTTTGTTTTATATATATTGTTATAATATGGACTGTCCTTGCTATACAAGAGAATTATTTAAATTTATGATTTTACGTTTTGTGAAGCGCTACTGAAAAGAATTATTAGACTATTATATGAGAAGTATTGTTTTGAAATGAGTTTGGATTATTGAGTCTATGCGAAGCGCTGGATCTGTCCTTTATTTTTATTTATATTCGAACATACAGAACTACCGAGCAGCTCCTAGGCTACAGATCCAATAGTGTAGTCTACAACACCACAGCGTGGAATAAGCATGCCCATTAATATTACCGGCCCTTCTTCCAACAATTGTCACTGCATCATTGCGAGCGTAGGGTCTATTCTTTATTTTCATTTAAGCACACAGAGGCTACCGAGCAGCTCTAGGCTCCAGATCCCACAGCTTAGTCTATACTGCCATCATGTGGCGGGAAACACGCTTACAAAAGCTACCGGCTTTTCATTAAACAGATGTCATTGCACCAAAGGAGACGCACGCTCCTTCACTCCAGCAGGCCCAGGGAAATCATACATCGGATTTCTTGCAACAATTAAGGTATGTCTATCCCCCGTAGCAAAGGCATTGTACACTTAGCATTGCAATTTTTCCAATGCTATATGCCAAATTATTCTTGTCATTATCTCTAGATTGCCAAAAACTAAAGATTAAAAGAGGGCCTGCAGTATTGCTAGAGGAATTCCTGGTCTTGAGTTCAGGTCTTGTCTACCACACTCCTTCCTCACATGGGGTAAGTGCGGTTTTGAAAGGCTACGGTGTGGTACATACTAGCAGCCCTGCCTTCCTGTTACTAGTGACTCAAGCTAACCCGTAGTTGTCATTCTTTCACAGCACCCGGACGGGTTACCTGTGAGTAGCCTTATCCTTCTCTCCCCCGTCTCCCCTATCACATGGTGGCACTGTTCTTCACGTTAGGCAGGATCTACCGCCCTTCAGGTACATAAACATTTAGAATGAACGTTTCGTTACAATACGGATAGTGCTCGCTGGCAATACGCTGACGTTATCCCTCACTTGTTTTTAGGTGTCCCACATTTCCAGGTCCTGAAGAGACCCTACAATTCAAAACAGGGTCGAAACGCCGTCGACTGTTAAAACAGGGCGAACCTTGATCCAACATTGATGATTGTATTTAGTGTTGTTTATATTGTAAAAACTACAAATGGTCGCCCTATTGTTTTAAAACCTTGTACATAAGTCCGCATTACGTCACTATCTGTGTAGGTTTATTATGTTTTTTCACTGGGACACGCATTCACTACCTGGTAAACTATTGTTTTCCAAAGATAAACATTTTTGTATTTTTAGTTTATATACTTTGTATTTTACATACCAAAAATTTATAAAAGCAGTTATACACCTACACTTCTGTGTCTGTGGTTAGCTTCTCTCTCTGACATCAACGTGACTCTGTACATTGCCATTGTGTGCATCTTTATTATTACTATTTTTACTAGTTCACAGGAGCCACTGTTACGCTTCCCATTAGAAAGCCAAGCACCTCCAACAACACACAAGATTTTCCCCTGTACACAGCTGTAAAATGTAGAGTCCACTCCCTCTAGACCCCCATGTGGGTTTACTATTGTGTAGTAACTCTTTATCTTAAAGGATGCCAGTACTAATCTTGAGATATGAAAGAGTTGTGGATGTTCTTTAGTTCTGAAAAACTTATCATGTGCGAAGTTTGTTTAAAACAGTTTATTTTCATTTCTCTAATCCTTGTTCTACAGGTCTTCAAGTTCTGGGAAAACGTCAACAAAACAACAGAAGAGAAACAAAGTTAGACATACCTTCCATTAAGTTGCTACTTAAGCTGAAAAAGAGTAACGCACAGGAACAACTGAAAGGAAAATACTGACTGTTGGTAAGAGTATTCCAGCTTTTATTAAAATGTTAGTTGAGAAAACAAAAAAAAAGAATATATGTGTTACTAAGAAGCAAGGGCTATCAACATCAAAAGTAGGCCCAGCTACATTAGTGAAAGAGGAAAATGTGTTGAACGAGTTACATGAGCAGTCTTGCGCAAGGAACAAGAAATATAAAGAATGTTGTCAGAATTTCTTTCACAAAAAGGGTAGTAAATAATATTATGAGGTTTATGAAGCAGGCAATGAGAAGACTAGCGGACATAGGCAGAAAGAGTTTGTAGAAAATGTAAAAAAGAAGTTGTTTGTTCTTATTCTTAAAAGACTGAGAATGTTGAACAGGTTAGTTATTCTCTTAAGAAGAAGTCCTGCCAACAACAGCGTATAAGTCAAACTTTTGTGCTACGTTTGAGGGAGACTAGAAACATACTTCCAGTACTGGAGCTTTCTTTAATGATGAGAGCTATCTTCTACAGAATAGTTGTATGTTTGCAGGTGACACATATGAAATGAAAGAAGGTGCATCAATATAAAAGGAGAAGTTAGTGCCCGGAAAAACAGAAGATGCAATTAGGGATTAGATATTACAACATCCTTCTGCTTCTGTGTATGAGTGGCAGTGCAGGAATATTTGCAACATAAGACAATAGCCTATCCATAAATTAAGGTTTTTCTTCAATAAGTACAGCAAATGAACCGTAAAGAGGAAACTGAGACTTCTGCAAAGTCTTGATCCCTGCAGAGTTAAGAAACTCTTAAATCTACGAGGGCGTACTTTTGCTTTCGTATACAAGCAAGTCTATGACAGAACATTCCACCACATTCGGATGCTTTCTGACTGTATTCTGAAGATTTACGAATGAGACAGAACATTGCATGTCTGTTTCATCTTCTGTTTGAAAGTGAACTGGCTGTTGTGTGCTATGCTGTAGCGCATATTCTAAATACAGGAGCACGATTCCTCAATATGAGTGCCAGCGACTTTCTTGAAAAAGTGTATGAGAAAGATGAAATTCTTCAGCTCAAACTCATAATTTCTCATATTATGTCAACGTGGCACAAATGAGGACTGGTTCTGTCAGCATGCTGCGGTAAAGTGCATGTTGCGCAACTTAGGTGCACCTACCTGGTTTGTGATTCTGAGTTATGCTCACTATGCTTTGGATGAAACTCAAACATTGCTGAAATCAATTTTAAAGCACCTAGGGGTATATTCACAAGAACGTGTGCTAAACATCTCCAAAAAATGTTAACGCAACTTTACACATCGCAGCCTATCCCGGGAAAATACCCCCGGGTTAAGGTGGAATTCACAACACGGCGGTACCATGCGGTAGTCCGCCGAAAACGCGACCAATGTCCGCGATACAACCACCTCGACGGAGATAAAAACACAAACCACAACAGAAAAAAACGTGCAATGAGCCCATTCGCGATGAGGAAAGCAGCGATAAGCACCGCCAGGCCTGCGACACACACACGGCAGGCGGGAATAAGCACAACAAAAGCCTGAAAAAGAAAGACAAACCAAACAGAAAACAACAGCCAAGCACAATGGAGGCAACCGGAGCCAGTATACAACCCCACAAGCCCCATTGGCAACAAAACATTGTACATGGCAGGCCATCGTGGACAAGGTGAATGCAGCCGGAGAGCGGAGGAGGACAATGGAAGAAAACCAGAACAGCCGGAATGATGCAAAACGCACAAACAAGCAGAAACACGCCAACAACAAGAAGGCAGCAATGCACACCGGAGGTGGGAGTCCAGCGCCACACCAGGAGCTGGATGACATGAAGGAAACGGTGTCCACCACATCAGTCTGGAGATGGTGGCAGGACTCGGGGACCGGAAACTGCCCAAAACAACAGACATAACAGCAACAGGGAGAGGAACGACCAGGGACTGGGGGGACGGGGGGAGATGGGCACAATGGCACACATGCACAATTAAGCACAGCACAACTGCAGACAAACCATGCCCAAGAGTAACAACACCAACCAAGAGCACAAGTCACACAACCTGGCAATATCACACCACTGAACAAGCACAGGAAGTGAAAACCACACTGCCTGAAAGGAGAAGGTGTGAGCCAAATCAGAGCTGAAGGGACATCTCACACAATGCAGCACACCACACATAAGAAGCAGAGCACCCCAACATCGAACACAATGTGGTACAAACACCAACATTTGCACAACCGAACACACTGGACACAAGTGCACCCGCTTGTGGCGATGCTGTGATCCATACGCATCTGGCAAAGCACGAAACAGGGACATGATAATGCACAAATACAAACCCACAGCCCTGATGGGGTAGCAATGCACGTATGGCAGGGAGCCAGAGAGTCCGTGACACACACATTGGCATAGAAATCAAGACACAACACAGTTGGAGACAAGTGAAAGTACGGAAACTTTATCAACAAGTGCATGTCAGTACGGCCAAGAGAAGTGCCACAATATGCAGACCAATGCAGCAGCATGGTCTGAATGAGGAACGTAGGAAAGCGCCCATGTCCACCCGGGGGGAGTCCATCACCAACACAAGTCAGTGCCAACCCGCGTTGGTTGTCCGCGCATGGATCAGGAGTCCAGGCCAATGCAGCCATGTCCACTGTCGTCTTGTGACATGTGACCAGATTACCAACATGCAACCAGGCGTCGGGACACGTGCAATGGGTCACATCCAGTTGTGGCTGCAGATACCTTGTCACTCGTCCATGAACGTGAGTGCAGCAGCGTAGGCCAACATCTCCAATGAGAGATCGTTGTCCACCACATCTGACATGTCGTCGGCGTAATCCATCAGCTGACCCGGACAGATGTGCTGACTCCAACCCTGGCCCCAATGTGCACCAAAGCCCAATCGGGTAGTGGCTCAATGTGCTCACTGCACACGACGACTCGTGCAATCTCCCAGGTCCAGTTGCCAGCATGCATGCCAAACATCCATGCATGCCATAAACGGGCATCACGGTGACACTCTGGTCGTGGGCCAACAGGGCGCACACAGGTCGAAATCCAGGTCAGCTACCGTTACGTTGGAGAGGCAGACATCCATGGTCCACTCGAATATGCACGAGCGACAATGCAGCACAGGCTGAACGCAGGTAACGTTCGCAAGGCGGAAGCTCAGCCGGTAACTGATCCGCAGCACTGCCAACGGCAGTGCCCCCAGCTACATGCAGCAGGCGTGCACGGTGCAGGTCCACTGACTGGAGTCGAGCATGTGTCCGGGATGGTCTGCCATTGCGTCAGTGGCTCTGCTTGAAGCGGCACTGGTTTGCTCCTGCGCCAGTCCTGTGGATGAAATGGCACAGCTCGGAGCAATGAGCAGTGTCTGTGTGCAACGGGTGCAGGCCTGGGGTGGGGTGGGAGTACGTGTGAAGGCCATTTCACGCACGCTAACTACGACCAAGGACTTCTGCGTGTGGGATGTGTACACGTTGGTCTCCACGTCAGGCAGTGCGTGAGTGTGGGAGTCGCAAGTAAATGCTATCGTATCTGTCAGGGGGTGCTGGCCACATGCAAGTCCCAGCTCGGAGCTGCAGATGTGCCACCGCCTGATAGTACAGACAAAGGACCATTCATCCCTACAGTAACTTCACCATCTGCATGCATTCAGGAGATGTACAGAGGCCTGTCGTGGGTGTGGTGGGATGTCTGCGACCCTGGGAATCATGGATGATATGCCCAGCACATGGCACATGTGCGGCCTTACTGTGTGTTACGTTGCCTCACAGCTGCTTCTCCCTCCCACGAGCCCCCACACTTGTGTGCGCTGCGCGGTTGTATCACGTGCACTCCTACGGCACACCATTGTAATGCCTGTCCGCGCATATCCAGCGGCATGCCAACAACACCGTGACGCTGGCCTTTGAAGGTGTGCGGCCACGTGAGTGTGGGCCAATGGTCCGGACAGGGCGGCACAGGTGTACATTCCATGGCTGGCTGTGATCGCGCTGCGAATGAGGCTAGGCAACTGACTCATGCAGCCGCAGGACTGATACACATAACACTTGGCATGCATGTGCCAAGACCCCGAGCGGTCTTGCGCTCCTACATTTCCCTGCCCGTGCGGGCACGCCCTCCTGGTGCATGCTACATTGCAACATCGACTACTGTAGCCCTGGTGGTGACTACACCCCAACACAGAGACACACTTACTGCACATCCTGCCCAAGGCCAGGTCTGAGCCACGCCCTGCTCCCCCTGCTGAATTAGCACACCCCTGCGCTGACCTGACGTACGCCGGACCAGCACACGCCACTTGTGCATGCAGGGGGGGGCGGGCGAAGCTACATGTCCAAGGTCACTGCCAACGCTGAGGTGACATGGTATCGTCTGCTGAAGACAGCACACTGTGATGTTGCAGGGCCCGTGCCCATCATGCTGACACAATGACCACACGGACACACTTGCTCAGATGGTGTGAATGGCTACGAGCACGTGCGCCCGGCCACATTTATTAGCAGGAACACATATCGAGTGACACCTGTGTTGGATGTGTGTGGGGTGTGTGCACACCAGCCGGCAAGGGCTGCCTGGTGCAGTCAGAAATCGACAACAGTGTACATCGTAAAGGACACAACCATTCAACCATAAAGGCCCCATGACTTGTACTGCACAGAGTTAGTGGCCCCGGATGCACAGCGTCCTGCACGGGCCTACCGCCACGGGCCGCTGACTTGCGGGGCACTGGGGCAGGGTCACGAGTGAGGAACAGGTTTCCGTAGATGACAAAGGGGCTTGTCGCGGAGTGTCTCGGTGGACAGTGGAAGGTGTACCCCCAGGGCATGATGCAGAGGGCAGAACCACGCTGAAACAGTCATTATGGTGGAGAAGAATGGAACAGACACATGTCGGACACCAAGTCCGGTCCAGCCAGATGAAGATGCAGAAAACCCCCAGGCCATGGACTCAGATGCCACCAAGGTCCAACCAGATAGTGCCCATGACTCATTGCGCACAGAGTTAGTGGCACCAGTGCTGTTAGGGGATGCCGCCTGCGATGAGGCGTGTCCAATGGTGTGGACTCCTCCACATCTTACCCAAGACACAGTTCCACATGTGTGACCTACTGGACCGCAGTGTAGGCCTGAGGCAGCGGTCAGCACGGGCCATCCACTGAGTGTCGCCGGCTTAGGTTGGATGGTCCCACCGGCCTGCGTAGTTCAGGTTCAGTGGCACCACGGGATGCGGACTTGCGGTGAACAGGGTTGATGGCACCAGGTCAGTTGTTGATAGTGTTTGATCACCTCCGTGACTCTGATCCGGCTTTCGTCCGGACTGAGCCGCATCTTCCTCTTACTCCTCTCCGTGCGTTCACTGGTGTGGACTCTGCCATTCATGATTCGCGACTAAGTGCTGGATGTGGGACCTACTGGTCCGCAGGGTTGGCCTGAGCCCTCATCCACGTGTCGCTGGCTTGCGTTGAACAGGGTTAGTGGCACCATGTGTTGCCGGCTTGCGTTGAACAGGGTTAGTGGCACCACGTGTCGCTGGCTTGCGTTGAAGAGGGTTAGTGGCACCACGTGTCACCGGCTTGCGTTGAACAGGGTTAGTGGCACCACGTGTTGCCGGCTTGCGTTGAACAGGGTTAGTGGCACCACGTGTCGCCTGCTTGCGTTGAACAGGGTTAATGGCACCACGTGTCGCCGGCTTGCGTTGAACAGGGTTAGTGGCACCATGTGTCGCCGGCTTGCGTTGAACAGGGTTAGTGGCACCACGTGTCGCCGGCTTGCATTGAACAGGGTTAGTGGCACCACGTGTCGCAGGCCTGCGATACGGAATTATGCCTCACTGATCGAAGGGAGTCTGGTGCTGTGGCCGCTGCCACGGACTTGGGGTCACTGCCATTCAAGACTCAGGACACAGTTCCACATGTGGAACCTACTGGGCCGAAGAGGATGCCGGTGGAGTATGTCAATGAGAAAGGAGTAATGTGGGCCAGCGTCGGGAGGGCCAGCGATGGTCTGCGGAGGCTGCAGAGGTCGCGGGACTGGGGCTTGGAGCTTGCAACGGCATGTGGCGGGCCCTCTTTGGCACACGCCAGTGTAGGCAGGTGAGCGGAGCCTTGTTGGTGCGCTGGGGCAGGCATGAGGGGTCTGGGGACCAGCGGCCCGGGGTGCAGCAGGCGCACAGGGACGCAGGCCCCGCCGCGCTCGGCACAGGACTCGTGGCGGGCTGAGAGGCGCCGCCCTGGCAGACGCATTGTCCATTCTGAATGAGAACCACGCCCAGTGCGACTGGCTTTTTGTTCACACCCCTACGCAGGCCTGGCGTACGCAGGTCCAACCCATTCCGCCCGCGCATGCAGGGGGGGGCGTAACGTGCGACATTTCCGCATTCTGCCCCACAGCCTGTGGGGACATGGTAGCGTCCACTGGCCACTACACTCATGCACCAGCAGTTGATCTCCACAACGCCATTTCCATGATTTGCACACTGTGGCCTGTCCGGCACCTCCACGCCACACCTGGCATTGGGTAGGTTCACATTCCTTAGTCACTTTCCGCTCTCGCACATGCCTGCTCCATGCCTCTCCTCACATCCTGCTATTGTGTGTCTGTGGTGCCATGCCGTGTGTGGGTTGTTGGCATGGCAAGGCCAAGCTCCCAATGGAGTCGTGTTGTCATGTCTGGTCGGTTGGCATGTTGTGTGGCATGTTGAATGTAGTTGTGCTGCATGCCCATTGTCAGTGTCGTGAGTTGCATGACTGTGGGCTGGAGGTGGGTGGTGTGTTCATTTTGGACTTACCAACGAGCACTGCATTTCCATGGGTGCCATCCTGGGAGCGCTGGGTGATGATGGACTGTCGGGAGATGTGAGAATCATGCACTCTGCCTGGGGAGTTGGCCACGACATTGTTGAGGGGACCCGGGCGGACCACTATTGCCTGCACATTCATGGGATGTGTGTGCTTTCTGTTGTGGTAGTTGTGTGCAGTGTCGGCAGCGGGCACGAGGGGTACATATGTGCAGTTGATTGGCCCTGACATGTGAGGGAATCCAGCTATGGCGTAGGGGCCTTGCTTGGTCTCCAGCTGCCCCTGTGCAGTGTGGGTGAAGTGGAGGGGCTGGGGTACCAGGCTGATGTTGGCATCCAGGACAGGTGTGATGACCTTGGATGGGGCTGGCTGTGTGACTCCTCCGACTCTGGCAGTTGTGGGTTGGATGGTACCAGAGGCCGACATGTGCTGCGCAGCCGGCAGCTTTGTCTGCGGAGGGATGTTGGTTGTCCGCTGGGTTGGTACTGTCAGCAGGTAGGGGATGTGGGTCAGGATGCGGGGGATGGTTGTCCTTTTGAGCCTGTAGTGGGCAATGTCCTCCTCTGGGGTTTGGGCCTGGGCAGCAGGTGCGTTTCAGGTGGGTCCGCTGCATCTGTGGTGTTCCCGGGGAGGGGGGGGCAGGACGGGTCCTGGGGGTGGTGGGGGACCTGGGGTGGGTGGCGGTGGGTGTTGTGGCCCTCATGGGTCTCGGAGCTGCATGATCATTGTCTCCATGGCATCTGTGGGTCTTCAGATGTGGCTCTTGGCTGGGCTCCCTTCATGCTGCAGGTAGTCGGTCCTGCTTAACACCAGCAAAGGCAGGTGTTGAATCCCTGCTGCTACCGCGGCTTATCGCGTGGTTTTGACTAGCACTCGCAAATCTGGCAGTTCGCTGTGAAAGTGGTGTTGTGGTTTTTTCGTGTGTTTTGCATGGGAACGCTACTCTGCATCTCATTAGGGTTAGATTGGTGGTGTCCACCGTGGAGATAAGATTTCAGGGGCAGTTATCGTGGAATACTGGCTATGTCTGCAGCTTGCACCCGCTTGTGAATGGGGTGTTAAATCGATCTCCACTTTTGATGGGTTAAGGTGGAGATAAATCGGCGGTAGGTCCTTGTGAATAAGCCCCTTAGAGAAGTGTACTCCATGGATCCAGCAAATGTCTGTAGATACTTCAAGCATAGATTTCGAGCCACGGGGCCTGATTCACGAAGGTAAACATACACTTTTCTATACGTGTCCGATTTTTTGCTATTCACCAACCAAATTTGGAGCAATAGCTTTACAACTGCGGAATTTCCGCACTTAGGGCGGAGTCTCTGCACTCGGGTTGGAGACTCCATGCTTGGTGCAAAGAGTCCACTCTTGGAGCAGAGCACTGTGAACAGAAAAAGATAGGACAGGCGGAGGTGTAAGACTGCACATAGACCGTGACACAGGCACTACATTTTGTAGTTCAACAAACAGTAGTACTAAATGCTAATAACAAATAATTTGCAGAGTCTTAAGCCTTCGACTGTCCTATATTTAAACGTGTGCAATCCATTTTGGAAACTGCAGAGTGTGGCTACATGTCAGGATACATTGGTGTACTCAGTGAGTGAGGGATGTTGGAGGGAGCAAACGTCTGTGGTTTAAATGTGAGGGGTATAGGAAGGAGTAAGGAATTATTTTGGGCTTGGAGGGTTTTTTGAGACGCCCTCTTCCACCACCAAAAAATGTTGGAAGATAAAAAAATATATATTTCAAGAAATATAATCATGGTATTATAGATGTGTGAACAATAATATTATTTATGTTGTAGCAATATTTCAACTTTTAGTTTCAAATTAATCATGAGTTACCTTTCCTACATTTCGGTTTACAATTTGTTGAAATGTGAATGCAAGTCATAAGTTAAAACCTCAAGGCAAAACTCACATATCTAACAGGGATTCCAATACTTCCCACACACCCGTTAAATAAATGAGTTTTTCTTTAACCACCCGCCCTGCCCATCTCCTCCAGAATGCTGTTAGTTTAACAGCCAATCACAGCCAGGCTAAATACATAAAAAATGAGCAAGCAGAAACAAACTCTTTCAGAACTTTCGCCATGTCACTGAATGTGTTTGTGCTTTTGCCCATTATCATTAGAAGGAATGATATGAGGTGGAGGAGGAGAGCTGAGAGGATTTTTAGTCAAAGGATTAACATCTTTGGGGTTTCCAGCCAAGAAGTGATTTCCAGATTCCGCTTCCTACCTTGGACATGGTTTCTGAGTAGGAGGAGGATCTTGATTCTGATGCATGCCACTCACAGGCTATCCCAGCCTGTGTGAAGATATTGGCTGCTCTACATTTTCTTGCCACTTAAACTTTTCAGAAGGTGTCCAGTGACATTGTAGGAATCTCACAGCCAAGCCAGTCCCAATTCTTGCATCAGGTCCTAAGATGCATCAATAAATAAAAATTGTCTCTCTACATAGGCATGCCACACACACTGACAGGAAGACAAAGGGTTGCTAGGAATTTTATGCCATTTCCCACTTCTCCTGTGTGCTACGTGCTATTGATTGCACTCATGTGGCACTTCAGCCACCCCACCACACATTTTCCGCAACAAACACAGCTGGTACGCAATCAAAATACGGGCTGTGTGATGCCAGTGGCTCCTTCACTGCTGTGTTTCCAGGCAGTACACACAACAGCTTCATTTTCTACAGACTACCTCTTGCATGCCGCTTGGTAGCTGGAGAATTCATGGTAAGTACTCACTCACCATACAGGCCTAATTTTTCTTGGTGACGTTTCCTCAACAATACCAAATGACTACTACTCAAGCAACATACATGCATACTGCATGGAGCTTGGCATACATAATGTACTCCAAATAAACTGAGGGCCATTTACAATGTTTTATTATTTTCCCCTTCAGGCGATGCTGCTGTTGTACTCTCTCCCATCTGCTCACACCTTAAAGACGTCCTGCTACAGTATCTCAGCGGAGGCACAATAGGGCACACATTTGTACACAAGCCAACATAAAGCACACTTTTGTTCCCTTAAGTTGTGATTCAGATGTCTTGACCATACTGGGGATGGGTGTGCTGGTGCACTCCCCTGAAGTTGTGTGCAGGATAATAGTAGCCTTGCGCAACATTACAGTATGACATTCCTCTGAACTCTCACCATGGTCACAATCTAGGGAACCAGGGTGTTGTCTCAAACAGAGGTCGTTGTATGCAGGTGCATGATCAGCTGATCAACTCTTTTTTCTCTTGACCTGCTAGTTTGCTTTCAGCCTTTATGTGGTTTGACAGAAAGTTGTCAATGATGACCGATGGACATTTAACACTGTCCATAAATTCTATCCTGAGACAAATCTATAACCCTTTCATTATGTATGTAATTAAATGCTGTTTTCAAGAGTTAAAAGATAAGCCCATGACAAATGCTTTGTGGGACGTGTTTTTAATCCATCAGGGCTACGGAGTTAAGGACTCCATTAAACGTTCCTCTAATTTTGAGATGTCAGCAGGCCTAGTGGATATCTCTAGCATTGTCAGCAACAGCTATCATGACGGTTCATGTGTATGCATTGAGAGAGTGTTACAGATTTATAACAAATGTTTTTTTTTACTTCTAATAAAAATGTATAATTGTGGAATTAGTAGGTTACAAAAATATGCAAGCAATTATACAAGCTCAATGGCCTTTACAACAGCTGTTAAATAGGGGTGACAGTCAGTGAAAATTTCACATTTGTCCACTCACTCTACATTGTGGGGCCCACAAAAGGCAATAACTCAGAAAGGACTTAATGGTTTAATCCATGTGAGCTTTATGTCAGTGCTGGAGAGGAATTAGTCTTTGACGCTGACATAGTGAGACTCTGGATTATAAATGAGGGAGCATAACCTTCAGTTTTGTGGACTAGGTAGTATAACGCAGTTGTGACAGAGTACCCACTCTACCAAACTCCAAGGGACATATACGGGGCATATATAATATACTTTGACTGAGCTGAACGCAGCAAGTTAATTTGCTGTGCTGAGTTGCGTGAAATGAAGGGACCTGAAATGCTCAAAACTATATAAGTTAGGTATCATTTATGCTATCTCCTTGTGCTGCTGCACTTTTGGCAGTGTAGCCCTATTGCAGGCATGTGTTTGATCAGGAAGGGAGTCCTTCTTCGACAAAATAAAATCTTAGAGAGATTTTTGGATTTGCATGTGTGATGCTGAATGCATCACATATACAAATAATAAGTAATGAGGAGAACTAAATAAATGTCTCTTCTTTATGCCTAGGTTGGAGAGGATTACCATTTTGTCTAATTTCCGGATTGACTAATGTTTGTAAATCTGGGATTGTGTAAAAATCTATGGGTGGATGTATATGAACGCTCTTGGTCCACCCATGGAATGGTTGCACTATGTAAGTCAATGCAACACAAGGCAGTGCTATGCACTTTGTTTGTTTATTTTGGTTTGTCAAAGACATACGATGTAGTGCAAACTTTGCCTTGCGTTGCCAAATGGGGGTATAGATTGGGTTTCAGAACAATTTCTTTACACACATAACACATAGGGCTTGATTTAGAGTTTAGCAGATGGGATACTCCTTCACAAATGTGAAGCCCTATCCCATCCTCCTTATTCTAAATGTATTATATCCAACGGCACTTGTACTATGGATTGACATGATATCTGCCACATTTGTGATGGAGTATTCCAACCGCCGAACTCTAAATCAGGCCCATGATTTTATAACAAGCAAGATTTCGTTCTTGTAGTTTATTTTGTGTTACAAATCATCCTAACTGAGGTCAATACAGATGTAATATTAATTTTTGGTTGATTTAAAACAAAACTTAATCACATTTGTCAATGCCTATGTCAGTGTACGACATTTCTCTCCCATATGCAGAGTTCTGCCCCAAGCACTGAGACTCCACTCCGAGCGTGGAGACTCCACTCCATAGATGGAGCAGAGACTCTGCATTTGGGGCAGAGAACTCCGCCTATGGCGAATACACAGGAATTGACATACAGGAAATGACATACAGGAAATGGAACTCAGCAATATTGAATTAATTCTGTGCCATCCTCTTCTTAGAGAAGCATCCTCCTCCATCTTGCTGCTCTTTGCACCAGTCTCGTGCCCAACTTGGCTGACTGACTTGATGAGACGGCACCCCCTCTTCACAGAGAGTGAACTGACCATCATCAGTGAGGAGGTGCTTGCAAAGTACCCTTAGCTCTATGAGGATCCAGATAGCTAACTGAGGAATGCAGTGTGTGCCCAAATCTGGCGAGACAGTGCCACACATTGCAATGCAGTGGGAGTGTACAACCGGCGGGGAAAAATGTGCAGAAAATGATGGGAGGAGCTGCAACGATGGGATAGACTCAAGGCCCAGGACATCATGGATGTGTCCTTCCAGCCGGTAACTCAGCAGCAATCCATGACTCCTCTGTACCAGAGGGTCCTATAAGCTGATGGCGACCTCCATACTCAGCTGGAAGAGTCTGAGCAGCAGAGAGACAGTAAGTACATGTACTGTATTATTTGTTGTAAAGTTTGATGTGAGTGGTGAGACAGATGTCCTGTCATGTGTTGTTTGTGATCTTTAATATTACCTGAGTCTGAAAAGCAAAATTTGTAAGGTCCATGCATCAGTATTTCAAGTGGCTAATCTTTTTATCAAGGAATTCTGGGACTTGTTCTCATTTCACAAATGGGCAGAATTGCATTACAAAGTGCATTTCTGAAATACACAAACGTGAGAGTGACATAACTAGTGACAGAAGGACCTCATAAAAGTTAAATGCTATTCTTCGTGTTTGTATTGAAACTGTTTATTGTTAGTATGACAGTTTGTGATGTTACTATTCTATAGAAAAATGCTTATGGTTTTGTGTTGTTTCTCTTAACTAATATTTGTTGTTTGATATATAGTCAAGGCTGTAAAGTTACCGTAATTCATATAATATACACATATCGAAAGTGTAGTAAATGCACACATTTTCTTAACAGTGTCATGTAAGTTATTGTTCTAATTATATATAGAAGTCCAAAGTAAGCACATATGATTTGCAGTGTGCTGCATAAACAAAGCTTTACTGTAAGAGAAACAGTGGCATTACCAATGTAAAAATTTGCAGTTCCCTTGGGTGATATTTGTTTAAAAAGACGCTTTTGGATTACCTTCAAAATACTTAAATGTGTGAAAATATATACTTTTTGTGAATTAGTTAATTACATTTCATCTAATTCACATTTAATATGTTGACTGCACAGGATATCCATTTGTTAGGTCAATGTACTATATCGTCAGCAATTGGTAATTTGTTGTTTTTCTTTGTTCTTAATTCGTTAACCCCATCTATATATGTTTATTTATACTTTTCAGCAGACCGGGCTGGCCAAGCAACCTCTCAGCAGGACCTGGATTAAGAAAGAAGATGCTCGGCTCGTAGGCAGGTGCATCCACTTGGCACCACAAAAGAGGGAGGAGAAGGAACCTCCTACTAGCAGGGGTAGTGCTCCCGTCCTGAGAATTACTTGCTCATCTGCTAAAAGAGTCCAAGAAGAGCCTAAAGAGGCTGAGGGGGGGGTTGGAGATTTGAAAGGGTCACCACCAGCCAGAGGGAGGAAGACGCTGGGTCTCGCCCTGGCCTCCAAGAAGAACTGGTGTTTCCAGAGGAGTCCCCAATACCATCTTTGACTGCCCCCAGGCCCTCTCTAAATCCTGAGGCCCCCATTCTATGGGGGCCTCCAGCTGCATCCTCTACCACTACTTCTTCCCCCTCTGGCAGCTTACAAGACCACGAGCTGAAGGATACATCTGCTACCAATGAGACCCAATCCCCTCCTTTGTGTCTGGTCCTGGGACTGTACACCAGAAGGTGATGACAGTTATCTCAGGATAAAAGGGACTTAAAGTAAGAGGTCCGCATGCTCCAAGAGATACTGTCTGGACAGCTTGAAGCTTTGACTGCTGCCATTACCAACTTGAGTGCAGCTATCTTTTCTGGAGTGGCTCCGAACTCCACCCAAACTACTGTTGTCCAGTCTCCCACTTTGTCTGACCTCACTGTTTCACCTGCTCCCCTCGTGTTTTCTCTTCCTGTGGGGTGTTTGGTCCTGCACTGACCTGCCAAAATGTGTCACGTTGGAGGAGAGTTCGAACATAATTGTCAAAACAGAGTGAGAATGGCCAGACCCTAGTTACCAAACTACGGGGCATATTTACAAGCCTCCATCGCCACCCCAACGTCACTTTTCAGGACGTTGTGGTGGCGATAGGGGTTTCACCTTATTTACAAGGCTTTGTTAAGCCACTTAACGTGGCTTAACGCTGCCTTGTAAATCACCCTTTCACACTATACTTAGCATGAAAGGGGAAGGCAACGGGTGTTGCTGTGGGCGAATGATTTTGACACTGCCCCATATTTACAAGGGTGGCGTAAATATGGGGAAGCGCCAACATTAAGACCAGGGAAAACCTGGTCTTACCATGGCAAAACAAGGAGAAATTTTAATTTCTCCTCGTTTTTGCTGTTTCCATGTGTGCTGCGTTGTGCAGCTTACATGGAAACAGCAAAACGCCAATGATTGTTTATATGCATAAAGATATCCCTTGGTGCAAGGGTGCCTGCGTTGGCGCTGGGCATTGGCACTGGGCATTGGCAGCTAATTTTAGCACCAGCGCAGGGGAAAACGCAGGGCTGCACCATATTCTTGTAAATATGATGTAGCTCTGCATTTCTAAAGTGAGGGAGCATGTCGTTAACCTTCTTGGCGTAACGACCCGCTTTGCCACTTTACTAGTAAATATGCCCCTACATGTGGCTTGGGGGGCTGACAATATTATCTTAGTTGACTGTGGACTCTTATGTTTAGACGACATTTTGACTTTGGACTATATAGTTTTACTATTTGTATGTAAACTGGTTCTCTTGACCCTTCCAGACATGTTATTTTTATGTTGCCAACCACCTCCAATTTCCCTTGTCCATCCTGCCTGAAGACGTTTTAGTGCTAGTTTCGCCCATTCCATCTGACTTTGTTGTCACTTATATTGATAAAGTTTGAATTAATATACAAAAACTCTGTTCTTTATTCTGCATAATGTTTGTTACATTCAATATGGTTATGTGTAAATGTTTTGGTATTTAGCATATGCTTTCAATAAGATGGCTTGTACCACAAATAGTCTTACTGGTCTACACGTAGTACTCATGAAAAGTGATATTGAAAAATATATACTACGATCAGAGAAATAAACTAAAAACCATTCAAGTCAACTCAGGTTACAGGCTATGATTAGTGCACATAGGTTTATATATACACAATGGTGAGGATAAAAACATATTAACAATATTTACGGGAGATATCTCCTACAACTTTGTAATTGTAGGGATGAAAATCAATGTAAATGTGTGCACTTTCTGGGTGGTTGGCGATGTGTGTGTGGATGTGTGGCAGCTGCCAGTACAGGTGGCTCAGATAACTGTGCTGGTAGAGCTGGTGGCTGTACAAGTGGGGTTGCTGGTGACTGTACAGGTTTGAATGCCGGTGGCTCTACAGGTGGGGGATCTGGTGGCTGTACAGTTGGGGTGCCGGCGACTGTACAGGTTAGGATGCCAGTGGTCGTACAGGTGGGTTGCCAGTGGCTGTACAGGTTGGGATGCCAGTGGCTGTACAGGTGGGGGTGCCAGTAGCTGTACAGACTGAACATGGGGCTGTGCAGGTGGGGATGCAGGTGGTTGTGTAGATTCTTCTTTATGTGTGTCAGGGTCTAAATCCCTTTTGCTGTCTGAACCACACAGGAGCAGAATGACGCTTAGGTCCCAATACCCTTCTCAGAACCAACCCTGCTAGGTCTTTTAGTATTCCATTGCAGGTAAGTTCTAAGGGGGAAAAGGGTTGGGGACAGAGAGGAGACTGCTCCAATATTCTGCCTGTTCAGCTACGTCTTCTTCTTCTTACTGGACTGCAACATTAACATGTAAAAAACCTTTATTTATTGTGCCTTTTAACTTACTGTTTTTCTATGGTGTATAAATAACTTATCTTACCAGAATGTTTACTGAAGCTTACTTCTCTTCTACTTCTCATGTATTGTTTGCTAGGTTGTATGAGAAGTCTTCACTCAGATCTCTTTCCTTTTCGTTCTCAGGTACAATCTGCACTTGATCCTGCTATTCCTTAATGTAAGAAAGATAAGGTAAGTATTTACTTCTGTATTCCTAATTTATGTATTATTTGGGTTTCTCTTTCTTTCTATTAACTCACTGTTAAGAGACTGGAGTGGGCCTTGAACTGGGTTTCTGTAGTAGGATGACTGGTTTTCTGTCTTTAATTAGTTTTTAAACAATGCTTCAGAACTTAGGTTAAATGTTAAAGGAAGCGTTCCTTTTATTCAGGCCTTTGGTTTTTAATGTTTGCTGGAAGCACTGCCATACGTGAGAGAACATTACTGGAGTTCTCTAACACATGGCATGAGAAAGAAACATGCCGGGCCTTTGACCCTGACTTCACCTTTTAATTAATTCTCAGAAGAGTGAACAAGTTTCAGTCTAAGAAGACACTGCGTGTTGAAAGGTCACGCCTGCGTCTGACAGAATTCTGGAACAGCTGAAAAAGACAGCTGATTCAAAAAGCTTTTATTTAATCTTCTCAGCTAAGGAAAGCAATTACTAAAAAGTATTTCCAGTTTTCAAATGAAGGAAAATATATTCTGACTTGTTTCCTTTTTTCTCTTTAAATAGAAATTTACCTCTGACACAATAACCTTTTCTCACAGAATGTTTTATATTAGCTACAAGTTTAACACTAACCTGATTAGTGAGGGAATGTAGTTCGACCAAAGCTAACCCTGATTTTATCGCAACTACCCTAACTGACTTCCACGACTGCTGGGAAAACAGGTGCTCTTCAAATTATTTCTTCAGTGAAGTGCACAGTGGAATGTTGAAGCACACTTCACCTGATGTCATGAAGCCTAAAAGACTAGACTGCTAACAGTGGTGTGCTGTCGCAGTATGTGCATGTTGGCAGCCATCTTGGAGTTCCATCGGTGCCAACAAGCACTCCAGCTTGAGGATTATCTGACTTTTGGTAAGTTTGTAGGGGAAAATGGTAGCCAGCATACAGTTAGAAGGAGGAAACCTCCGTGAGTCCTGACAGTACCCCCTCCCAACGGGGTTTCCTCCGGATCGTGGTTTGGAAGGGAATTTGGCATGAAAGGCTCCTAATTAAACGGGGCATGGACATTAGTACTCTTTTCCCAGGAACGTTCATCAGGTCCATAACCTTGCCAATCAATGAGGTAGAAAATTTCATTGCGGATGAGTTTTAGAATCAAAATTCGTTTAACTTCGTACTCCGCCTCACCATTAACCATCAGAGGATCAGGAGGGAAACCCTACGCAACCCCGGTTGAATTGGTTTAAGGAGAGAAACATGAAATACTGGATGAATTTTGGTAGAACCAGGAAGAGATGAGTTGATAAGTGACTGGATTTATGACCTTCTCAATTGGATAAGGACCCATAAAACGAGGCTGAAATTTACGGGGACCTTTGAGTCTGAGATTTTTGTACTCAACCAGACTAAGTCTCCCACATGAAGCTCAGGTTCTTTTTACGTTTTCGGTCAGCGAAGTGTTTGTAACGATCCATCTGCGATTGACAAATTCTGGGTTACTGAGTGATGAATTTTAGTTAACTGTCTGGGCAATATCTTGAACAGCAGGAACATTAATATCATCAAAATTAGCATGAGAATTGGGATGTCTGCCTGAGTTTATAAAGAAAGGGAGTGGCCAGTGGATACATTTAGAGCATTATTGTGAGCATACTCCGTAGTCCATAAGTGGTCAGGCCAGTCACCCTCCTCATCTAACAAATAAAGTCTGAGGTGTTGTTCTAGGTCTTGGTTAATGCGCTCAGTCTGACCATCAGTTTCTGGGTGAAAACTGGTGGAATAACGATGGTCAATATTAAGGCCTTTGATGTAAGCCTTCCAAAATCGTGATAGGAACTGAGAGCCCCTGTCTGAAACGAGGACCCTAGGAATCCCATGAAGGCGAATAACATGTTGATTGAAAAGTTGGGACAATTGTTTAGCAGTGGGTGTACCTTTGAAGGGTATATAATGTGCCATCTTACTAAAAGTGTCGACAACTACAAGAATGGTATCATACCCATGGGAAGAAGGTAGATCAACAATCAAATCTAAGGAGACTGTGTGCCAAGGATATGGGGGGTTGGCATGGGTTGTAGAGAGACCTTTAGGAGCTTGTCTGTCCGATTTTCCCCGTGCACAAATTTCACAGCCTAACACATATTGACGGATCGTCTCGGCACATGTATGGCCACCAGAAACGGCGTTTGAGTAATTCTTCGGTTTTCACAACACCTTTGTGGCCAGCCAGAGGGTTGTCGTGACATTCCTGCATTGCCTTCAGCTGAAGCTCCTTGGTGGGTAAATACAGGGTGGTACCTAAATAGGGGAGGCCATTGCGAATGAAACGTTGTGGATCTTCTGTGGCCCAGTTCTCCATTTCAAGGTCGGTCATCAAATTTCGAACGTGATGTTCAAAAGGTTCTAAGGAGATAGTTCCAATGAATTTTCCATCAGGTATGATTTGCTGGTTTTCAATGACTGAAGTTTGATTTTTCTGTGTCGAGTCTAGAGAGGACATCAGCCTTTCCATTCTTGGATCCTGGGACGAAAAGTGATAACAAAATCAAAGTCCGCGAAGTAAAGAGACCAACGCATGCTGACGTGGTGTGAGAGTTCGAGCAGATCGCAAAAATTTTAGGTTGCGGTGGTCCGTAGAACACCGTTACAGTGTGTTTTGCCCCCATTAAGTAATGCCTCCAATCTTTGAAGGCATCTTTGATTGCCAAGAGTTCTTTTTCTGTAATCGTATAGTTGCATTCCGTAGGGTTGAGTTTGCTGGGACCGATATGCCACCGGGTGTAACTGTCCCGTGTCCTTGTGCCTCTGAAAGTATTCCCCGATGGCTAGGTCCGATGCGTCTGTCTCCAAATAAAAAGGCTCAGAGGATCTGCATGAAGCAGCACCGGTGCTGTGGTGAAACTGTCCTTCATCAACTGAAAAGCTTCTTCTGCTTCTTCTGACCATTGGAGCAGAACTCTTTCTTCAGAGAAGACGAGTCAGCGGAAGTATCTTATTGGAGAATCCATTAATGAATCGTCTGTAAAAATTAGAGAATCCGATAAAGCTTTGAACCTCTTTGATACTGGTAGGAGATTTCCAGTCTGTTATCGCCTTCACTTTTTGCTCCATCCATTCGAACTCCTGCAGGTGATAACACAAAACCTAGGAATTCTACTGTATCTGTGTTGAAGAGGCATTTCTCCAATTTAACGATATAGAGGTTCTCTCGTAGACGTCTGTAAAACTGCTCTGACCTGGTTGTGATGTTCTTCAACCGTGTTGGAATAAATCAGGATGTCATCTATGTATACTATAGCGCATCGGTCAATGAATTCACTTAAAACATCATTGATAAAGTACTGGAAGGCCGCTGGTGCGTACAGAGACCATATGGCATCTCAAGATACTCATAAAGGCCAAATTTGGTCCTGAAGCATGATCTTCCACTCGTCGCCTTCCCGGAGTCTAATCAAGTGGTACGCTCCTCGTAGGTCTAGGCGAGTGTATATCTTTGCTTCCTTCACTTGATCAATTAGTACTGAAATGAGAGGCAATGGATAACGATTCTTCCACAGTTATCCTGTTAATCGCTCTAAAGTCAATACAAGTCCTGAGATCTCCCCTTTTTCGGCACGAAAAAAGTGGGAAAGACAGGGACTGCGACAGTCGGATAAATCCGTTCTCCAGATTCTTAGCTAGGTATTCCTTCAAATGGATGTTTTCCTTCTCCGTTAATGCGTAAACTCTGCTGCATGGTAGATTAGCCCCTGGTTCTAGATCAATTTTGCAGTCATAGGGCCTGTGGGGGGTAACGTCTCTGCCTTTTCTCATCAAAGACGTCTGCAAAGTCTTGGTATTCATCTGTGTATCATGGTAGTTTGGATCGCACATACCGAACCTCCACCTTCACACAATTGGGTGGCAGCGCAGATTACAGAAGAATGTGTCTGGTCGTCGAAACAATTTTTGGTGCAGTAGTCTGAATTTAATTGAATAGTTTGGGCTCCCCAATCAATTAACGGGTTGTGTTCCGTTAGCCATGGTAGACCTAGAATCAGTTGAAATTGGGGGCGTCTATTAAATTAAATTGCAAAGGTCTCTTGGTGTCCTTCGACAGTAGTCATGTGTACCAATTCAGTATGACTGGTTATGGGCCCTGAAGTTAAATCCGTACCATCCACCGCTCTGACCTTCTCACTTTTCTCCTTCTTGATAGCTTGTAAACCGATCAGGCCTAGCAAATTTGTGGTCGGAGAAATTACCTGTTGCCCCAGAATCTACCATGACGATGATTCCTGTCAAAACCACATCTCTAAACCTTAAGGTCACAGTCATAACCAAATGGGGAGAGGAGACTTGTAGTGTGTTTGCCAATTGGTGATTTGTTGGAGTCGATTTTTCCATTCGCATCCACAGGTCCAACTCCCTTACCTGTGGTGCCTCTAGTTTTCCTTCTCCTTAGCAGGCAACTTTGGTCTTTTTAAGCAATTCTTGACAAAATGTCCACTTCTTCCACAATATAGGCACAGTTTGTTCAGCCTTCTCTTTTCTTTTTCTTCTTTAGAGAGTGGACCTCTGACTACACCGATTTGCATGGGTTCAATTCCGAAGAACTCTCTACTGTCCGTGTGGATTCTGTTTTGACACGGTCAAAACGAGGAACACTTGGTCTAAGCTCCTTCCGCCGTTCTCCTTTCCGCTCACTTTGCCGATAATCGATCTCTAAGGTTAAATCCACTAAGGCAGAGAATGTCGGTGGGTCGATTAGGATTTGAGATAGAGCGTCCTTCAATTCCTCTCGCAATCCTCTATAGAATACTGCTGCTCTTTATACCTCGGGCCAGTTGGTCTCGACCACTAGTTTATTAAATTGGGCTAGGTAAGACACGAGTTCTCGGTTTCCTTGCTTTAATTCCAACAGTTCGTTGTCTGAAGCTTGAGATGCTGTTCTTCTATCAAAAATTCGGAGAAATTCCTTCTTGAAGTCATCTAAACTGTACAAAATTGGGTCATCCTTGGTTACTAGTGGCATGGACCATGAGGCGGCTGTCCCCACTAAGGTAGAGACAAGATAAACGCCACTCGGGATTGAGCATCGGGGAAGATCGTTGGACGGCACATAAAATGCAGAGAGCATTGGGTCAAAAAATTTGCGCTTTCTGCGGGTCTCCATTAAATCGCTCTGGAGGGGCAAGAGGAATTACTGGGGATAATGAGTGGATTACGTGTGGGGGCAAAGGATGAAGTGCTGATGTTAGGACTCTGGGTTTCAAAGGATGCGGTGCTTGGCCTAGATCCCAAAGCTGGTGTTCCCGTTTTAAAGTTATTATCTCCTGTCTTAGTATTTTATTTTCCTCTCTGACTGCCTCCAAGTCCCTTTGTATGTTACTCAAAATCTCGCTCAAATTTTTTAAATCAAGTCCTTCTGCCATTCTGCTCAGATGCTTGTACCAACGTGGGCACTTCACTCTGTCAGGGTCTAAATCCCTTTTGCTGTCTGAACCACACAGGAGCAGAATGACCTAGGTCCCAATACCCTTCTCAGAACCAACCCTGCTAGGTCTTTTAGTATTCCATTGCAGGTAAGTTCTAAGGGGAAAAGGGGTTGGGGACAGAGAAGAGACTGCTCCAATATTCTGCCTGTTCAGCTACGTCTTCTTCTTCTTACTGGACTGCAACATTAACATGTAAAAAACCTTTATTTATTGTGCCTTTTAACTTACTGTTTTTCTATGGTGTATAAATAACTTATCTTACCAGAATGTTTACTGAAGCTTACTTCTCTTCTACTTCTCATGTATTGTTTGCTAGGTTGTATGAGAAGTCTTCACTCAGATCTCTTTCCTTTTCGTTTCTCTAGGTACAATCTGCACTTGATCCTGCTATTCCTTAATGTAAGAAAGATAAGGTAAGTATTTATTTCTGTATTCCTAATTTATGTATATTTGGGTTTCTCTTTCTTTCTATTAACTCACTGTTAAGAGACTGGAGTGGGCCTTGAACTGGGGTTTCTGTAGTAGGATGACTGGTTTTCTGTCTTTAATTAGTTTTTAAACAATGCTTCAGAACTTAGGTTAAATGTTATAAGGAAGCGTTCCTTTTATTCAGGCCTTTGGTTTTTAATGTTTGCTGGAAGCACTGCCATACGTGAGGAGAACATTACTGGAGTTCTCTAACACATGGCATGAGAAAGAAACATGCCGGGCCTTTGACCCTGACTTCACCTTTTAATTAATTCTCAGAAAGTGAACAAGTTTCAGTCTAAGAAGACACTACGTGTTGAAAGGTCACGCCTGCGTCTGACAGATTCTGGAACAGCTGAAAAAGACAGCTGATTCAAAAAGCTTTTTATTTAATCTTCTCAGCTAAGGAAAGCAATTACTAAAAAAGTATTTCCAGTTTTCAAATGAAGGAAAATATATTCTGACTTGTTTCCTTTTTCTCTTTAAATAGAAATTTACCTCTGACACAATAACCTTTTCTCACAGAATGTTTTATATTAGCTACAAGTTTAACACTAACCTGATTAGTGAGGGAATGTAGTTCGAGCGAAGCTAACCCCGATTTTATCGCAACTACCCTAACTGACTTCCACACGCTGGGAAAACAGGTGCTCTTCAAATTATTTCTTCAGTGAAGTGCACAGTGGAATGTTGAAGCACACTTCACCTGATGTCATGAAGCCTAAAAGACTAGACTGCTAACAGTGGTGTGCTGTCGCAGTATGTGCATGTTGGCAGCCATCTTGGAGTTCCATCGGTGCCAACAAGCACTCCAGCTTGAGGATTATCTGACTTTTGGTAAGTTTGTAGGGGGAAAATGGTAGCCAGCATACAGTTAGAAGGAGGAAACCTCCCGTGAGTCCTGACAATGTGTTGACCGTGAAGGTAGGCTTTGGAACATTTTCATCATTTCCTCCATCATATTTATGGCCAAGGCATGGTGTCTTCCACTCTCTACCCTGTACATTTTGATTTGATCTTGGGCATCCTTGTCATGTTTTGGAAACATTTCACAGCATTATCCAAAGCACGGTCTGCCTGTAAAACATCTAAGGGAGTTCTTGAAGTGAGTCTGAAATGCCAGACAGACCAGCCCCTAGTGCACAAATATCCTTCTGCACATCAGTCTGCTGTTAGAAAGATTCATCTTCCCAGTTGCCAACATGATAGCAAGCCATCCCCCTTCATATCGGCTCCCTCTGATATGAACTGTAGATCAACCAGCATGGAGCAGTGTGGCATGTGGGAGGTTGTGTGAAGGAGACACATGCATATGGGATACCTGTACCTCATCAGGGGTGTTTTCTCCTTCAGATATTGGAGAGTAGGCCTGAGATGCACCTTCACAGAAGAAGTGCATAGGAAAATGTACACATCGACCTGGGATGTGAGGGCTGCGAGGAGGTGATGGTTATGTAGGGGATCGGAAGACTCTGTGACTGGTTGGTTGAATGCTGGGGACTAGCAATCCTCAGGAGTGATGTAGGAGGAACAACACTGGCCTTACCTGAAGTGGTCTTCAGTCTTCTAGACATTGGGCCAACAATGACCTCCTCGTCATCTATGCTTGTCTTCGTCCCCCTCATCCTCTTCTTGTTGAGCAGTGCTGGCTGCAGACATTCCTGTTTGGAGAAGGATCTGATTCTTTCTCGGATTGCTTGCTGCCCCCACTTGTAGATGGTTGCGGCAGTGCCGGCTGGTGACATTTGAAAATGGTGGGGCGTCAAAGTTCGGGATGAGGGTCCTATGAAGAGCGAGCCTGACTGCATTGAGGAGGGTTTGGGGGAATTCTCCCCCCTGGGTAAAGTTGAAAAAAAGAGTGGGCAAATGGGGTATTTTAAAGCAAATTTGAGAAAGCAAAAAGGTTTATAAAGTAATTGTGAAAGTGTAGACTTGAAATATTGAAACACAAAAAATGGTGCATATCTTACTGAATTTAAATTGTTCAACAGTTACTGTAGTGTGTAAACTGAATAGTGCAACAAGCAAGGTTTTTCGTTCTCTTCCCTGCACAAATGGGTGTCTCTGCACTGCATCTGGTTGGTAAAGCTGAAAATCTTCATCCTATATTGATTATCTTATAACAAGCATGGCTATTGCAAAATTTAAATGTAAATTAAGTTTTGAGCAAAATGGTAACAAGTTGTACTTAACTATGCAAGTGAATACATATTAAGTGGTAGTAGCCTCTGTTCTCTTTATAAGAACCTTTCTGATATTTTCTTCATACAGTGTAGTTATGACATTAATAAAGAGATTGCTTTTAATAATGATGTAGCTGCTTATTCAGTAAACATAGAACTTCATAACAGGCATCGAGCTAGCAATGCTAGGTACCTCGCAGAATTCTTTATTTATTGATATACCTTTACAAATGAAATCTAAGAAAATACAAGTTATTGTGATTTGTCAGACTGGACACAATGAAACAGCAAGAAACAAATATTAAAGGGCAGTAGGGCGCCCTACAAAGCACTATCTGTCTCATTCAGGGGATGAAGAAATATCACATCACCCCCATCCTGATGTAACTCCATTAGCTCCTCTTGCTGGTCCAGTACATCATCAAAATCGGCTGCATCATTTACAAACAATGCAAATTATGCAGCTGTTTTTCATGCTGTATTAAGCCAGCAAAGCCATGACCTGCAGCATCCCTCTTATCTTGGTTGACAAGCTCAACATCTATGGTGGCTTTTGCAATCCCGAAGACATGACACCATTACTACAGACTAAGAGGTGTAAAAAAGAAAAGACAAGGCTCCAGCCCTTTTCCATATATGCACCCAGACTCAGGAACAACATCTCTGTATCCATCAACATCAACCCCAACACTACCTGCTGCTATGTAGGAAAGATTTGAAGACACACTTCTTTAAAGAACACCATATCACAATGCAATAAAAAAACTACTAATCAGCTACCAGTCTACCACTCGTTGACTGTATGTTTGCTTCTCTTTGACCCCAACCAGAACTCCTCTGCTCTTCTGGCCAGATTCCTGCTTTAAAACATTTACACATGTACATGCATGTTATAATCAGCATAGTACTCTCTACATTGATACATCTTGTTAAATGCAACTTGGCATAATGCATTCTATTCACATGTTAGGAGCACCACATATAAACATGAGTATAACTGCATAAAAAATAGACAAGCAGAACAAAGTTATCAAAAATGAAATGGGTGTTTTGGATCAGATAGCAATTGCAAAGAAGGCTGTATCAACCCACACAACTTAATGAGAGGGGTGCTGCTGAAAATGGAATGAAGAACTCTACAATTTCTCAAATGTTCAGTACTGAGTTTCGCGGCATCCATATGGTAAACGCTAGACAGATTAAAGTCAGGCATACACCAGTGGTTTCAGTGACCCTAATATCTGTATACCAGATGCGGAACAACTGAGCAAGTCACAAACTACCACTATTCAGGAAACGTTAGGATTAACACATGTTGTTCATTTTTGTAGACAATATCATAATGTTTGTCTTTAATAGCTGCACATTTCTCAATTATTTGAACATTGAAGTCAGGGATTCTCTTAACAAGGTTTCTGTCTATAGAGAGCATTGCTGAAGCATTTAGGGCTAGATGTATAAATATCAGAATAGTGATTTCCTAATCACGATTTTTTGCCAAGCTCAATTAGGAAATCACTATTCCTAATGTACGAATTTCTTTTGAGTTCATTAGTGATTCATAGTGAGTCGCATATAGACCTACGTCATGAATTTTAATGAGGTAGGCTGCAATTTGTGACCCATTAGGATTTGCTGCCATTAAGGGATGGTGGCCTGCTGGGGTCAGCAAACCACCATGTCTGTGATTGCTTTTAAATAAAGCAATCGTTTTTCTTTTTTTAAATGCAGGCCATTTTCTTTAAAGGAAAAGGGTCTCCAAGAATGTCTTAATTCTGTTCAAAGTTGAAAAACATCGTTCTGACTCTGCTGTTGTCATGGGAGTGGTTATGGTAAAGCCACTGTTTCTGTAAGTGATTTTCCATATTAAGTTTTTGAATTAAAGCGAGCAAAGAAATGGCACCAGTGCTGTGCCGCTATACATGCACTCCTTATAGTACAGTTAACTGAGTTCCCAGATTCTCTTTGTTGAGCCTAGGATAAGCTTCCACAGGCTCATTGAGTGCTTGTCAGTAATATGCCACTCCCCAAGGACCAGATGTACAAAAAAGACAGTTTGCGATTTCCTAATTGGGAATTGCTGCGATTCTCAAATAGGAAATCGCAAACACCCATGTACAAATGTGTCTTTGTGATTCCCATTAATATTCATGAGGTAGGTCTCACTTTGTGACCCATTGGGAATGGCCTGGACTCACAGGGATGGTGGCCTGCTGGGGACAGCAGACCATCATGTCTGTGATTGCCTTTTAAATAAAGCAATTTTATTTTGTAATGATGTCCGTTTTCCTTAAAGGAAAACGGGAAGCATTTCAAAAATAAAAATGAAAAGCTACCTTTTCATTTTTTAAGAGTAGGCAGTGGTCCGTGGGACCACTGCCTGCTTTTAAAAACGTTTGGTACCCATATTCACAAAGGGAAAGGGATCCCTTGGGGACCCCTTTCCGTTTGCGAATGGGTTACCACTAACTTGAAGTTGGTGGTAACTGTGAATGTTTGGCGACCGCATTTCTGGTTGCAAAACATTCCTATGTACTAGCGCAACTCACTATTAAGAAGAGATGCCATTAATATGCCCCTTCATTATAACGACTCAGAAACCCTATTTTGCGAGTCAGTAATTGGTTACCGACTCACAAAATAGGGTTGGTACATCACAAAAAGCATTTTACCAGTCGCAAATGACCCGATGGGCCGTTTGTGTGCGGTAAAATGCTTCTTACATCTGACCCCAAATGCTTTGGTAAAGAAACACATTTCTTTGCATGAATAATTACAGTGTCACATATGTTTTTTGCATTTCGGACCAGACTGCTGATGTTTTTTCTACGGTTTGAAAAACTCAAATCTTTTGGCAGTCTGTGTCTAAATTGCCAATACTTTCTCTGACTTTGTTCATGCTGGTGATGAATTGAATTATAGCTCTTTGTACAAATACAGTATCTATTTCTCATTTTTGTAGCTGATTATATAATATGTTGACATGAGGGATTATTTCATGAAACTAAAACAGAAAGAACTGCAACTCTGTCTTGTAGTCACAGGACTCATTTCTACTTTTGCATTCAAAGTCACCACTAGCTTCTATGTTGTTGAAACAATTCTCAAGATCAACTCTACATTTGTATATTAGGTTGATTGTGCGTACGTAAAAAGTTCAGACGAGTTTAGGGGATCCCTTTGGAAGTCTTCTGGCTATAATGTCTTACAGTAGTTTGGTTCTTTTGGGTGTACGTGAGAATAATGCTGCCATGCCAGCTACATCCAAAAACAAGATTTGTGCTTGAAATCTTGCTACTGCATAATAAGATTAAGTTGGTGGGCATAACAGTTCATATAATAAGCATTAGGGTACACATCTCTTATTTTCCTACTCCACCAGAATTCCACTCATTACTGAAACACCGTTGTAGCATTGTGCAATAGGTTTTTTGTTTTTGAGGGTGCTCTGGAAAAATCACATTCATTTCACGGAGTATACATATAGCAATGGAGTCAGCAAAAGAGCATCTTCAATGTATGAAATCATAGAATCTCTCCACCGCTTTATTCAGATTGTCAATATACCGAAAGATTAATACAAACTGTGTTTTGGTGGCCATGTCAGCCTGAATAGCCACAAAGTCTGTTATTTTCAACTATCGCACAATATAGCTTCTCATAAGCTATACCATGCACTCAAGACGTTAATTTTGTATTGTTTTAGAGGTACTGTTAGAAATAGGATCTCTAGTTGGCAAGGGCTTGCACCTTTGTCCAAGTAGGGACCCTTCTTTCTAGTCAGGGTAAGGGAGTTACACTCCTAAAATAACCCCTGCTCACCCCCTTGGTAGCTTGGCACGAGCAGTCAGGCTTATTCTAGAGGCAGTGTGTAAAGCATTTGCACATAACCAACAGTAATATAGTGTAAGCACTACAAAAGGACACCACACCAGTTTAGAAAAATAACCAATATTTTTATATACTCAAGACAAGACCAAATACGATAAAAATCCACAATATACAAATACTTTAAAAATGAATACGTTGCAAGAATAACTTCTTCTTTGCAGGAATCGTGAAAAACAAAGTTCGTGCGAGTCGGTAGCTCCGTCCGAGTCTACTGCGATGCTGAAAACAAACAAAGTCCAACAGTTCCAGCCGACCGCGTCGATACGGGCCCGGCAGAGTCGTGCACAGACTTGGTCACAGTGCCTTTCTCGTTGTGGCTGAGTACGGGTGTGCGAGGCCGGTCGGCGTTCATCGCGGTTGCGGTGCAAGATGGAGGCGATGCAAGGTGCGGTGTCCTCTCGATGCGGAGCAGGCAGCGGCTCGATGACAGTCGTGCAGACGGAGTCTCGGTGAGACCAAGGCGGGCGATGCAGGGTGAGACGGTGCTCGATGCGGTGCTGGCAGGTTGCGATGCAGGCGACCAAGCCGGAGTGCGGGAGGCTGGCGTCGGACAGCGGTCGCGAGCCAGAGCGGTGCGTCGCGAAGCGTGCTAGCGGTGCCCCAACTGCGATGCGGTCACGATGGTTGAGCCAGATGCAGCGACCGCGTCGGTCGGGTCTGGCTGGTTCAGTGAAGCGATGCGATGCGAACTGCGGTGCCCACAGGTCACGGTGCAAGCAGCGGCTCGGTGTTGGCGAGCGTCGGACGTCGCCCACGGTGAGACCAGGGTTGCGATGCGAAGCGGGGCGATGTGGTCTGCGGTGCAAACAGGTCACTGGTCAGGGATGGCTTCGGTTGGACGGAGTCGGTTGCAGTTCCCTTCCTCTGTGGCAACTGAAACAGCGTTCCAGAAGCGGTACCAGAGGCTTGTGAAGTCTTTGTAGTCCCTGAGACTTCTTAACAGGAGGCCAGCCTCGGTTCCAGGCCCTTGGAGATACTCAGCACAAGTTTGTAGAAAGTTCAGTCCTTTCACTGCCCAAGGCAGAAGCAGCAGCTGCAGGCCAACCCAACAAAGCAACAACACAGCAAAGGGGCAGTACTCCTCCTGGCAGCTCTTCCAGCTCTTCGTCTTGGCAGGTTCCTTGATTCCAGCGAGATCTAAATTCATGGGGTCAGGGCCCCAATATTTATATCCCAAATTCCTTTGTTCTCTGAAGGCAGAGAGGCCTTTGCACCTAGTCCAAACCAGTTCTGGAGCACTTTGTTGACAAGTCTCCGTCTCTTCTTTCAGAGAGTAGGCCAGGGACATCAGACGCACCACGGGAGGTGGAGCCAGCATTGTGGAGGGAGGGCACTGTCTCTATTCCAGGGCCCAGGTGCAACTCCTCCCACCCATCTACATGTAGATCTTGCTATTCAGCCCTGTGCTGACTCACCCTGTCTCCTGGCATCCCCAGCCCCTGTCACTCACACTCCAGACAAAGGAATACACAGCCTCGCAGAGGCAGGCTTGGATGGTTAGACAAGAAAATACCCACTTTCTAAAGGGGTATTTTCAAACACAGAATGTTAAAACCAACTTCACTAACAGATGCATTTTATCATTCTGAGTCCAGGCATACTAAACTCGAATTTCTACCATGTTCCCGGGGTCAGTTAGGATTATAAGCTGTAATAATCAAAACTGCCCGTTCTGGCCCATGGGAACAGGTAGCCTTGCAATAGTGAAAAACGAACTAGGCTGTAATTCACTATCAGGACATGCCACACACACAGGGCATGTCCTACCTTTCGCATACAATCGCACCCTGACCCACAGGGGTACTTTGGGCCTACCTTGGGGTGACTAACATGTAGAAAAGGGAAGGTTTAGGGACTTGCAAGTGTGCGCACTTGCCAAGTCGATATGGCAGCCCAGGCTGCGCACAGGCTCTGCAATGGCAGGCCCGAGTTACACTTACGGGCTGTTTTGCGTGGGTGGCACAATCTAGTGCTGCAGCCCACCAACAGCATTTGGTCTATAGGCCCTGGCACTCGCAGTGCACTTTACAAGGGACTGACACATAAACCAAATAGGCCAATCATGGAAATGCCAATCCGTAACACATTTTATACAGGAGCACTTGCACTTTCCCACTGGACAGCAGTGAGGAAAGTGCGCAGAATCATTACACCAGCAAAAACAGAGTCAAAACCGGGAGGTCAGAAAGCAAAAAGTCAGGGGAAACACACCAAAAGATGCCAAGTCTAACAGGTACCCTTGAAGACTGTAGTACTTTCTAAATGTGCTTCCATGTCACTGTCTATACTCGCAATTAAATCCTCAAGGCCTCTGAATACACCTGGATTTGAGGAACTTTGAGATTCATCATGCCCTTATAAGGCCAGTTCAAAAGTACCACAGAAACAAATACATTCAATTATTTTTGACAGTATGTGTCTATTCCTATTGACTGCTTCATTATGTTTCTTTATTACTTTTCAATATGCATCGCCTTTGTGGGCTTCAATGGGTATGTCTCCCAACATTCCTATTCCAGTCAGGTTTTCCATATGGATTCTTGAGTGTGCATGCTGCTTTATTTTATCCAACAAATACTTCAAGTCGGTTACTCCTTTTTTGTCCACGGAATGTCACCACTAAACAGCAAGCAGGGGAAGCAGAACAGAGAATTTGTTTAAGTACTCCCTGTAAGCCAATCAACTTTTGTGTACCAGGAGTTTGAGAATGTACTTTTGAAAGTTTTCCCCCTGTTATGGGTTGTTTGTTGTAGTTTTAGGCTTGGCCGGTCAGGTCCTAAGTGTTTTAGAATAATTTTGTCTCCATGACTCAGTCCAAGAAACGGCTTTGCAAGTAGCTACACTACTGTATTCATGGTGTCCTACCAATATTAAACGTATGAGTCAATAATTTAAGTACAATGTATAAGGTTTGGTGCAAACTTTACTCACATTTCTGTATAAATGCTAATCTTGTGTATTTTAGCAATATATCTCCAACAATGCGCCTTGTTCCCCAACATGACTGTTCTTAATACGACCTTATAGCCTGGTGCCTCTTGCTATTCCGAGAAATGTCTCGAGCCACAGGTTAGGACCTATACGAAAGGAGAGGGACTTTAACAACCAGTATAGCCTGAGGCAGCTGGGCTATAAGGCTATTATTACATTCTATCTACTGAGGATAGGAGGATGTTCTAAATTAAAACGGGAGAAATAGAAAGTCAAACATTGCAATGTTGGAGCAGAAGACTTATAACAGCCATTATTAGCCGTGAGCATCTTTATTGTCTTCAATGGAACTCCCAACATTTCAATCTTAAATATATAGCTTATAGCCCACTGCCGAGGAATTGTTAAAGGCCCTGAACCCCAGTTTTAGGCCTGAGCCGCAAGCAAGGACCTATAATGAGGACCTTTAACAACTGAGGCAAAGGCCTATAAGGTTATTAGAACATTGCACCCACTAAGGGTAGAATGTTCAAAATTAAAAAGGGAGAAATAGAAAGACAAACATTGGAATGTTGGAGCTCCGGGCTTATACCAGCCATTATAAGGCTGGAGCTACTGTATTTTCTTCAATTGAGCTCTCAACATTCCAATGTTCTTATGTTGATTGCATAACTCCATTCCTCAAATTGATACTGAAGGATGTGACCCCTCCCACTGTGTAGACCACATACATAGCCCTTAACTACTATGTAAAAATAATGCAGCATCAGTTTCCTTATCCTAAACCTTGGATTTATGGTGGTGCAAGAGCAGCAAAGGAGGTTGGGTTCATTGCCAGATCTGTTCTTTGTCAAAGAATTATGCGGACTTCTTCAGGCTTTAACAAATCTTGAAAAGCAACATATTGCATATTTAGCGGTGACAATCAAACACAAAGTATACATCAAAGTCTAGTTAATGCATACTATGCTGTGAAAATCACTTTAGATTAATAGGGATTCCTTTGAAGAGGTTCGCTAGTTTTAGTGTTGGCACATGTTACTATTACTCAATATTAAAATGGGAGGAGTTTGTAATGTGAAGTGCGTGACAATCTTACTGTGGCACATGGAATGTGTAAGGAAGGCTGTAGGATGTAAACACATTTTTAACTCAAAAAAATGTAAATACCTGAAAATAAACTGTACAAATATTTCAAATATCAGCAGTTCGGAAAAAACAAATGAGGCAGGTTGTTTAACAGAAGCACACATGGCTAAACCACGCATGCCTTTACAACGCGGTCCCAACCACGAATACGTTTTAACTACACTTTCCTTTACCATGCATGCCTTTACAACGAATTTTGTTGTAAAGGCATGTTTGCTAAAGAGATATGCGTGGTAAATTACCATTACACCGACCCCCCATTCCCGCCCCAAGCTCTAAAATTCTATCCCCTACCTCACCTCACCTCCCCCGCCCTAAGCCCTAAAACTAACCCCGCTCTGCCCTTAAAACTGCCCCTTCCCCTCCTCCCACCCTGAGGCCTAAAGCCCTGCCTCCTACCAAAAACGACCCCAACCCCTGCCCCCCAGCCCTGAGCCCTAAAACTTACCCTGCCCGCTGCCCTTAAAACTACCCCTACCACTTCCACCGCCCTGAGGCCCAAAACTTTGCCCCCGTTTAAAAACTACCCAACCCCCTCACCCTGAGCCCAAAAACAGACCCCACCACTAAAAACACCCCCTAACCCCAGCCCTTAAAACGAACACAACCCCCACCCTGAGCCCTAAAACTGTACACCTCTTTAAAAAACTGCCCAACCCAACCCCCCGCCCTGAACCCTAAAACTGAAGCCCACCCTTAAAAACTACCTCCAACTCATCCCCAGCCCTTAAAACCACCCAGATGAGCCCTAAAACCCTACCCCTTCCAAAACCTACCCTGACTCACCTCACCCTGAGCCCTAAAACCGACCGCCACCCCTAAATACTACCTTGCCGAAGACCGTCCCCAGCCCCACTTACCTGTCCGCGCCTGGAGCTTCCTGTTCCGATGCTTCCTCTTCCTCTACCCGCCAATCCAGACACTAGTCTGCTATCTGCCTTAACCACACATATGTGCGGTTAAAGCAGATGCGTGGTTAAGGCAAGCGTTGTTATGCTTGCGGGGAAACGAAACGTGTGGCTCAGCCCATGTTGTAAAGGCTGTTTCCCAATGAGGCACTTCTTCATAATTCTGAAGTGTGATTGAAACCCAATTTCCACACATTATTATTTGTAGGCTTTATAAGTTTATCAGTAGAAATGCGTGATTGTGCAAATGTAGTGTCCATTTTATTATAAATGAACTATATGCTAATGACAATGTGCTACGCCACCCACTATCCTTTAGAAATATATTTGTGACAGTGTGCCCCAAAAAGCACCACCAGCTACATAGTACACTCTTACCACTTCCTGCTGAATGGGTGTAGGCTGTAGCTAATTTGTAACACTTGCTCTTTGTGCACGGCTACCCTTGGATGTATCACAATCCTCATAATTTTATTCATGGAAAATTGATGCCGGCAGCCCAACTCTGAAAATCGCTCCTGCACTACTGCAGCCTTCAATTAATGCAGACCAGATTGATAGACCTTCACCCAATGCCTGTCCACACATTTCCACATTCTGGAACGGGGCCTGAGGGTGCTTTGGTAAGTTTGGCACTTTCCATCAGGAACCTCAGGCTCAGAATAGAAAATGCAGTGCCTTTAAATGTTTGGGGATTGCTATTTCACTGCACATTGCTTTCATCCACCTATGTTATCAGAGACAGCCACAGTGTACAGCAGTAGCAGATTGACAAATAGACCATTAATTGTCATAACTAACTAGCACAGAATGAGCAGCCCAGTGATTGAGCCCTGAACCATGTGTTATGGTGCTCATGTAAGGTACTCTAAATAGCTTTGGGTCTGAGTTTGCTTATATAAACGCATTAAATAAATTGTTTACTGCAATATCTAAACGTAAGCACATTAGATATATTGCAGCAAGTATAAATTAACACATGCTGACATGCAACACAGTCATTGCCATTCATTCCATGCCACAAAAATAACTATTTTTAGAAGATGTTCTATAACTTCTTACAAGAAGTCACTTATTCATCTTATATTGATAATGTATAAATTATACAGAACTGATGATATTATAGGCTGTCGCTCTGCGCTGCAGATCAAGCTGCACAGCAGATCTGCACACTCCCTGGCCTGGTCACAAGAGCAGACTAGTGTGTATCAAAGGCAAGGCTGGGGCCTCCTGGGATTCCCTTTCCCAAAGTTTACACTACAGCAGACTACTGCCCGAGGCCATATGTACCTGCCATTGCCAAGCTGCTCTGTATCAGCCCCTGTGGTTATGTCCTGACAAATTACTTTAATGTATTGCTTGCATTTGGAATGGGCTGAAAAGCCTGCTTTATGCAATCCAACAAGCAATTTGTCAGGCCATAAACACAGGGCTCAGGATGGGATGTAAACCACTTTGGTGCAGGAAATCCATGTGCCTTGCCTCTGTTGCGCTAGCATGACAGGCGAGTAAGTCCATTGTCAAATGCAGGTGACTCAGAATGCCGCAGCAAGAGCGATACTCATGCTTGGCCCCAGAGCTCGTATGTCCACACAGTTGAAATCCTTACACTGGCTCCCTGTCCGTAAAAGGATCCATTTCAAGGCCATGGTTTTGGCTTTTAAGGCTCTCCATGGCATAGGTGCTGGGTACATTATGAAGAGGTTCAATTTTATCACCCTCACCGTGCACTTAGGTCTGCAGCACTTCAGCTGGCTCTGACCCCCAGATACCTCCGGACACGTATCTGGGGGTCGCTCCTTCAGGTGCAAGCAGCAAAACTGTGGAACAATTTACCGATTGGATTTAAGGTTGACTCAGGATACTCCTTGCATTTCGGAAATCATTAAAAACTTGGCTGTTTCAGCTTTAATATCCAGGGCGGGGATCTCACTTCTTAGCTAGGCCTCATCCTGCTTCAGTGCCGGGACACTCAATTGAGTAGCTGCGCGCTCTATAAATAGTCATTTAACATAACATAACAAATGTATATTTTAAAATTATTTATATGTGCAAGCAGAAGACCACAAAAAGCATTGGCATAGCCAATAGGTCTCGCCTTTTGGACCTTATAAGTGTTTACCCATGCAGCGAGACCAGTGAGAGAATGGGTAATGTTAGTGGATGCTGTCTACTGGTACCAAGGATTATTGATGAGTCTCGCATACTTCATACTCACCCAGGACAGAAGGCTCTAGAACATCCCCTCAAGGTTGACTGTGGTTGATAGTTTCAGTGGGTGCTGGGTACAGTATGACTCATGACATTAGTGATGAATGCACAATGCCATATTTGGATGCTGGGTGTTGTAAGTAAGTACTGGTGATGTCTCCAAGTGATGGAATTAGGTGTGCTATGTCTAGTAAGTGCCACGTAAAGGGTTCAGTCTGTAACATGCAGCATGTTGTGAGAGGGTACTGATGGTATATGAAGGTGATGGGGAATAGGAAGGGTTAGCTGTTTATGGAGACTAACAACAATACCGGATGATGATGTGCTATATCTGATGCCATAGAGTGCAGTAACTCGAGGATGGATGCTCTCAGTGATTGGGCCCTTAAGTGAAGTGTATGATGTGCCGGTTAGTCAGTGGGTTCTGGATACAGGGTGCTTCAAGCAATGCCTGTTTGGTGCTGTATTTTGTTGCCAGGGATTGATGCCTGCAAAGTAGTATGCATAGTAGGGGATGGATACAGGGTGCAGACAATGGTGATACAACTGCTGTGTCCGCTTGTCAAAAGTGGGTATGGGCGATGTCTGTCAGTGGCGGGTAGTAAATGGAGTGTGGATAGTAGTACTTAAATAATTGTGTAGTGGGCAGCTATTCTTTAAAGACTGTGTCAGATTACCGTTGGCCTGCAGTACAAAGAAAAAACTAGATTTTGCCCGCAGGCATTCAGATTTGGAAAAACAGAATGGTGTTTTATTGTTTATTTATTGGAGGTAGGTATAAAGAGCTCTTGTACAGAGAATTCCTACATATAGACGAGTCAACACCTCCTCGCACTACTGTCTTAACATAGTCCTGTAAAACGGCATGCAACTCAGGAAAACCAGCTATGTTCCTGTAAGCTGGTCAGATCACAAACAAGACAAACACAATACCCTATTCTGCTTGAGTAACATACAACTATCAAACAACTTCCGAACCATGCTGCCTGATAACATGAGCTCAGTCAATTTCCACCCAAACCTCAATGCATAAAAAGAGCCGCCCTGCTCATGAGGCAGCAACAAATGCCAACATGCAACTATTTACTTGTTCACTTGACACAGGTCCAGGAATTGCAACTCACGCATGAATTTTGCCAGAAAAAAATTTAAGGAACCTAGTCACAGGAATTTTAGAGTGCAAAAAGTAAAACACCCTGCAGTACTCTTTCACGTACTTATATATGCCTTTGTGAATCAAAGCCTTCTAACCTCTAAAATGGGAAAATTGAATACTCATACACACTGTGCAAATACAATGGACTCTGCTTTTGTTGTACTTTTGCCAGTAGGGAACTTTTGAGACCGATGCACCAAGGTGTGTAAGAGATGTAAAATAGTACTGCTGATACACTACTTCCTGTACTTATAAATGTGTATGAGTGTTGGTCTTAAAGTGTCCAAAAATAGCAAAAGAAGAAAACAGGAGTGCCTCGTATCTCAGGTTACAGAGATCATGCTGGTTCAGTCCTCAGATAGCAGGAATATGCCCCAGATTACACCATTCACAGTGCTCGAGCCACAGATTGTATAATTATCTATGAGGGTAATCAAATCATAAGGTTTCAGATCTTGAAAGAAACCATGCAAGAAACTACACCCACTGAGCCAGAAGCAAAGTCCAAGCACTGCCACCATGTCATCAAAAAAGCAGGGCAGAGAAGCAGCACTCTCCTAAAAAGGTGATATAGCTGCTCCTCTCTCTGCAAGTCGTAAAGGTCCTGGAAGTACATACAGCAGAAACGGAGGGAGTATTACTCTGATCAGAATTATGGGGAGAAGAACTAACTGGACATATTTGCCAATGATAATAAAGGTGCTATGTTCGCAGATTTCTTTTTTTTGAAAAGCACAACCCTTGGAATTTTAACAATCCTAGCATGCCCCTCTCAACAGCTGCCAGGAGGTGCACCCCCGAAGCTGCCAAGAGGGCCGCCCCACCAGAGTTATTCATTAAAAATGAAGATACATCCCCAAGAATTCAACAAGCCAGAGATGCCACAGACAACCTGACCCCGCAGGCAGCACTGTATCTCCCACCTTCCATCTGTTGCCTGTGAAGGGAGGATGGCTCCTGCCGCCTCAGCAGTGCTTCCTGGTCCTGCACAGTGGCCATGGTACGCAGGCCATCCCTAAAGCAGTCCAGAGCAGTCTTCAGCTTGGCAGTGAAGCTGTGTGTGGCTAGGCTGTGGCTGCAAATGGTGGGCCAGACCAGCCTGGGTCTTACCTGACCGGCGGTGAGACCTCGGGGGCACCGGCAGGCATCTCTGCAGATAAAATGGGATATGTGGAAGAGGAGACTGAACAACACCGTCTACTTCCGGGCACAGTGCACTCAACCAATAAGGAAGGACACCAGTCTCACAGTCCATCTTAGGTTTTTCACTAACGATGAGTGAGCCAGCCAGATCTCTGGCTTTAAGAGTCCGTGGTGCACAAGGTGAGCCAATAAAATATATAGCCTTGTAAATCATGCGAAAAAGCATCATATGAAAATATGTTAGTCTCTTCAAAATTTAAAATAGAAGTGGGTGAGCCACACCATGCAGAACAAAAGAAACGCGCGGCTGCTGTACTTAAAGATAAAGCACGGCATGCCTCACTGATCAAGGGATTAACGCGGCACGCCCCGCTGTTCATGGGAAACAGGAAGAGTCCAGACGAAAGACAGACAAAGTTACAACAAAGGCTAAATAAATAAAAAAGGAGTGTGCTGACAGTAAACATATCTCCGGACAGTGAAATGATTCATGTGGTAGGGGCAGTCTCCAGGGCAGAAAATATAGCCAAAAGGCGGGACAAATGTAAACTATTCATCAACCACACCAAAGGAATTTTGAAAGCCAGACGAAACAACCAATGAAAAGCACTGGGCTTGTTTACAGCCCACAAACTGAATACCTCATGTCTCGAAGACAGTGCATGCGCGCTGCCTAGGCTCGACCTAAATATCAAACCAATTGCAGTATATAAATAATGCAATGCATGTACATGTATGGAAAACTTAACAGGTCTTTTTTAGTTGAAAACCCTTTAAACTTTAAAGTGGGTAAATTTGTGAAAAGGACACCGATGTTTGTGTAGTATGGAGGAGGAGGTATTAGCGATACTAGATCGTTTTACCCTGGCCGCTTTTAGACATTTTTTACACATTTATTCAATTATTTTAAGAACTGTAGCAAGGTGAGAGATTGAATACAAGTGGGGTGATTTTCTCCTTGTCACTCCTGTGGTCCTGTCTAGGACGCCAGTATTTTTTTCACTTAATCATTTATTAATGTATCGCTAAATCAAGGATTATTAATGGGGGTGGAGTAGCGGTAGTTTTTGTTCCCCTTATCTCTCCATGGCCAGCCGACTGCCCAGTCAGTCACATTAGGACTCGGAGTGAAGCAAACAAAGATGCCAGGGCTCAGGGCCACACCAGCTATCTTGACAGAGAGCACTGATGGGCACAATTCTCCCTTTGATGTGGCAGCAGCTGCTCCACTTTTATTTTTATTTTTTAAATCAAGCACCCACTGGTTCGAAAATTGCTTTTTTTAACTTGGTCCCCAGTCCAAAGTGGGGTACTTGCATCAGGCAAGTTGGACCATTTTGGGACCTTAACTGAAGGAAACCTTCAAAACTAGGGTGTTTTCTGAAAACCAAGGCTGTTATTGATGATGGGAATGCATGAGCCATGAAGCACTCTTTCACTCGCACATTTTATTTCAAACTTAGCTGACTAATGCTTAATCTCTTCTCTGTAAGACATTAAGAGTGTTTGATTTGAGAGCGGTTACTTTTCAAGGAAGCGTGGCTCTCTCTGACTGTCCTCCTCAGCAGTGAAAGCAAGGGGTGAATGACACAGGATTTCATGGTAGCCATCAACAGATAGCCCTGAATACAAGATGTCACACTATGAATCATACTTAGTGCAGTATGCCACAATCAACTTGATACCATTCATACAAGCTTGTCTGGTATCGATTCAAATTGCTCAAACATTACTGAGGAGGGGACGTGGGTGCGGGCTTTAGTATGAGAAGAGAGTTGTGGTCCCTTCAAGGTCCAATCGGCTTCTGAGTAGCCCACAGGTCAACTCACCCGAATTCTGTGGGGGCCATTCATTTAAAACGAGTCATTTTTAATTTTGGTTCATCCGCCTGAACAATAATTCAATGGAGCGAGTCACCCTTTTTTCCCATAATTGAGATGGCCAAGCTGTGCTGCCATTGTGAACCGATTCAAACATGCACAAAACTCTTCAACCGCAACCATAGTAAAACAAGCATTGGAGATGCAATAAGTCTCACATTTGCTTGAGTTAGAGCTATTGGCATTGCAAATGACAATGTCTTTTACGCATGTGTTATGGGGTATGTGGTGTGTAGTGGAATTATGTGGCTGAATTGGAATTATTAGTTGTGGAATTGTGTGGCATGGAATTGTATGTTGTGGAGTGGATTTGTATAGTGGAATAATGTGGCATGGTGTGCAGTGAATTATGTGCATAGTAATTATATAGTATTGAGTGTACTGTAATTATGTGGAATAGAATTGTCTGTTATGGAGTGTAATTATGTGGAATGGTATTTTGTGTTGTGGAGTGGTATGTAGTGGAGTTTACTTATGTGATGTGCTGTTGAATTTTGTGGCATTATGTAGAATTTGTGGTGTGGAATGTATGTATGTAGTGTGTTGTGTAATTGTGTTGTTGAGTTGAAATATGTGGTTTGCTGTCGAGTTATGTGGTATGGATTGGAAATGTGTGGAGTTGAATTGTGTGGCGAAGAACTGTGTGGATAGCTTTGCCTTTTTGGTGACAAAAAAAACAAATAGGTAGGAGCTAAGCTCCAGATCTGTGTCTTTGGGTGTTTATAAATAGAACAAGGCCAATTTGGGAAAAAAAATTCCCTGATTAAATTTAATTTACTTGTTATTTGTGGAGACACTTTATTGAACAGAAACAGGCAGAGAGGAATTGAACGCCTTTTGTTCTAGTGAAGGCAACAGACAAGGGACAAAACAACTGAACGTCAAAAAGGTATACTAACCAAACATAGCTTGACTAATGATGACCCTGACAGTAAACAGCTTAAACGCGGTCCATCACTAACTCGACTTGGTCACAGAAGAGAGACATATGACTCTCAAGCCCATCTCCTGCTGACGGCAGCTTTGCTTCAAGCCCCCATGTCTTGGGCAGCCATATAGTTATTTTTATTGCTGTGGTAGGAAGGGGGAGAGGGGACACAGAGGTGGGGAGGAGGGCAAGACGGACAACGGAGATTGTGGAGGGAAAAGAGCAATGCGACTCAGCCAGTGTCATAGTGCTTTTCTTGCTATTACGGGAGGGTGGCTAAAATTAACAATTGAGGGAGGGAGAAAAGGTGTGATCAGGGACAACAGAGGGATAGAGGATGGGTGCAGGCAACACAAACAACTAAAGGAGGGGTGGAGGGTGGGGGCAGGCAGACAAACAGGAAAGGAACACGGACGTGGAGAAGTACACGAGGGAACCAGTTGAAACAAATGCACTCTGGTAGAGTGCTTAAACATGAAAGATAACAAGCGCTTAAAGACTGTAACCATGAGTGATTCTGTGCTTTACAAGAAAAAATAAATAAATTAAGGCATGTATACTTTAGTCACTATTTAGATAACTAAGTACAGGCTTCCTAGATGAAGAGACCTAATATTAAATATTCAGGTGACAAAACAACAATTCCTTTAAAGTCAAGGGCTTTATGTGGTTGTGACTGCACTTCCTGTGAGACAGCTTTCTGTAATGACACAGCACACCGCCTGGCATGTCCACACACCATGTTAAATCATTGTCCTGCCATCAGTCCTCTCCCACCCTCATGCACCTGGAAACAACAGCTTTCTAACTAAGTCTTTAAGGAATATGAGACAAAAAACCTGCTCATGGAAAGAAACAAAAATAGTGTACAAAGAATTTAAAAAGCAAATATGTGAGAGAAAACTCAAGTGACTACTGTGAACATTGTAAATCGAGAACAAACTTAGACATGCAATGTATATAAATAAGCTTGGCAGCTATGCGTTTGTGCACGGGTAGAGATTAAAAGAAAAAACAGGTAGGATGGGAGACGAGGGGGGTCTGGAGCTTGTCCTTATCTCGACAGTGTCACACGAGTATTAAAAGTTATAGTAAAACAACTGTTTAGGGATATGCAAATATTTACGAACATAAGGAGGGTTAACCGGCAGCTCCACCCTATGTGTAACAAGCTAGACTTCCCACAAACGTCTCATGAGGGTGGGGTAGGTTATGGGTGGGCAACGAAGTAATATCAATAGTGAAAGAACCCCCGCAGCACTCAGTGTTTTGTAGGTGGCAAAGTAGATTACTGAAATTTATGTTTTTTCATTTCAAAGTCCACTTAAGCCCTATCATTCAATTCATTTCGAAATATACCGGATGTCGCAACTTTTTTTCCCAGATGAAATGTGCTGGAAAATGCCGTGCTGCATGGACTACGATTATCAGTGTCTGTGTCCAAACAAGAGCTCCGTAGAGCATACAGAAAGCTTGTTGGAACTGACATTTGAATGCATCATTAAAACACACAATGCCCAAGGGCCAAATTAATCACAAGAAAGTCAAGAATCACTTACTATTCCTCAATCTTCGATGAACTTGATGAGAAAGACGTCATCAGCCGTGACTTCTGCAACATATCAAACATAATTAGAACCCCCCACCCTTGGAGGGCCATCCCGCTTCATATATACCTTAAACAGCTGCCATACTTTATCAAACTTACAAACCTGATCATGCAATATAGCTGACAATTTCTCCATGGCATAAATGTTCCAGAATTTACTCCACCACACTACATTGGAAGAACAATTTGTTGCTTTCAAACTCGAGCTAAGGTGATCCTGATGGCGAGCAGGAAACAGGATATCAATTTGCCAAGTGGGGTCATCAGAGGGTAAATCCTAACCTATCCAGGTTATCCTAACAACACTATAAGAGGCTGCATGGGCAGTAAGACCACCATTATATTTTTGATGAGTGCTAGAAGGTCAGACCAATATGCCTAAACGTGGTTACATGACCACACAATGAAGAAATGTCCCCCTCGCACCACAATTCTTCCAGCAAAGCTCGGGGCTTCCAAACATCTTATGCAGTCTGGTGGGGGATAGATACCAGCGGGTTAGTAGTTTATATCCATTTTCTTTATGCTGCACAAAGACTGATGAGTGAGCAATTCTATGCCAAATCTTGCCCCAAGTATTCTCCGATGTCTCTACCGCTAGGTCCTCCTTTCATTGAGAAGCACACCTATGCCTGGATTAAGAGTGCAAGGCAGAGATATGCTGTTGGAGCCACGTTTTTCCTTTCTGGGTCTGTTTTTGTAGAACATTTTCTTGAGTGGGGTTTTCTCCCTCCCAGTTATTTCTAATATCCCTCGGGATCCCTCCTAATTTAAGAGTTGTGTAAGTTTAAAATCCTTCCCCTGCTCCAAACCCAATTCTTCTTGGATTACATTCCAGAAGTCTAGGGACCCATCAGAGAAAAGGTCTCTTAAAATGGAGGTCATCATTGTTCCAGTGTTTTAAAGCTTGGGTCAATAAGGCCAATAAGGCCAAATATAAAATCTGGATTGTGAATGTTCAGGGACATTGGAGATGGGAATAATGTGGACCCCGTCCTCTTTACGAGCTGCTCCAGTTTTCCAACAGTATCTCTCAGACCTGTAAAAGGGTATCTGACTTCGGTCTATCCCTTTGGGGTAATCATAGTAGATATTGCATTGGAATCTTAGAGAAGCTAGGCTCTACCATGACACATGCAGAGGTGGTTCTACTTTTAGCCCTTAGGGGCGTGCCTATATACTTTGAGGTCCTCCCAGCCCCCGTATTAAATGTAACTACAGGGATGTCGAATTCCTATAGCCCGATGCCCAGGACTATATTGTTTGGGGTCAAGGGCAACAAGTTTTCATGTGTATTTTGTCCTTGGGAGAAGAGGGCCCAACAGCCTCCAGCACAAACCCTTTGGCTGCCAGTTTGCAGTACCACATTAGGGATCAGGGAAGGGTACTGTCTGCAGTTAAGGTAATATTTTTCTCCAAAAGTTAATGCTGTTCAAACTTGTATTGATGTTTCATTAATTGAAAGCCTTTATTATTAGGTTGTGTGTTCTAAGTAAATGTTGTAAGCTCTGACTGCACTAATGACAGTGGTTCCAGTATAAAAATGTGTACACACGTTTTCAAAGTTTAGCAATATGAGGCTATGTATAATGCTCCCAGAATGCTCTCTGATTTGATGCAGATATTTGCAGAAGCTTGAAAGCAAGATTGATGATTCTTTGCTTTCGAAATAAAGTGTTCATAAAAAATGAAAACAGGAAAAAAAACATTTCGCTAAACTATTGTAAAAGTTCAGGTACCATTTCTTTGCAACATCATTTAGTAACATGATGATGCATGCTAGTATTTCCCAAAATATTCATAATGGAAAATCAGTGTAACCAATTGCAATAAAATTATGGGAAACAAAAATAAACAAAGCATTGGCAAAGCCAGTAGGTCTAGAAATTGGTCGTCAGCTTTTTAGTTTTGTTAATGTGTGAATTGTTTTGGCATGGTTTTTGTAAAACCTTATTGGTGTGTGAGCTGCCGGGCCCTCACCAATATAACAAACATTGGCAGAAGCAAAAATTGTTTTTGGTCTCAAAAAGCACACACTGCCACAGTAGTTACTGGCACTGAACAAAACTACTTTGTGTGCCGATATGCTCCTTGTGAAAGAGCAGAATGCTGTCACTCACAGTGAAGTTAGCCGATACAGAGAGAGAGAGACAGAATTTAAATAAATGCAAACAGTCATGGTCAACTCCAGACCAAATTAGGGGCCCAATTATTGAAGAAAGTCTCAAAAGTGCACTTATGGTATATGTCCTTGCATTAAGTGCAGCTATACGACTTTCATGAATTCCCAAGAATTTACCGAAGCAGGACAAGAAATAGTACTCCTAGAAAATATTTGTGAACTGCATTTTAGCAAGAGCAAATATGCATGTGTAGATTTGCTCATGCGAAAATCTGAGTGTTTGCTAGTTCACTTTCCTCCAACCACTTTTTCCTCCAACTCTGGCAGAAGGGTTTACGTACTGCCATTGTCAAGAGTAAATTTCAACATTTCTCTGTATGAGAAAGATGAGAGAAGAGTGGTTGAAAACCCTTAAAACACACAAGTTAGTAGGTTTGCAGACTCAAAAGAGCATTCTAACCCTGGAACTATTGCTTACCACTACCTTCAGCCCCAGTATGTAAATCTACGGAAACGTGGCAACATAAGGGGATTGCAAGTATTCAAACACTACTATAGTATGAGCCCGGGCATAATCAGAGAGGCTATATTAGAGCTCTTATATAATGAGATTGCTGCCATAATTTGTTATCGAACTACATGGTACCAAAGGGACAAGTCGATTTTGTTACAGGACAAGTAGATTTATGAAACAACCTGCCCCATGGACAAGTAGATATTTAATCAAATGCCACACCCCTGAACTATTTAATAAAGTTTTTTCCTGTACACAGCAGTCAGCTTTTTTCAGCCACAGGCTAGTTGTATAAGTTCCTGAGGAGTACACGCACACTAAATATACTCAGGTTCCCCTTGGGATACACTAGTCACTCACTCCTGAAATTGCACATGTCAGGTTGGATGGCTGCCATTATGTGGCCAGTCTGACATGCACACAAGAGGCCTTTCTCTACCTGCTCAATTAGTTGCCTGTTGTAACCATAGCTGCAGCTCCCCGGTCTCCTAATGACCGCTAACTTAAGCCTGCCCAAGCCAGTCGTGGCACCACTCTCATGCTGAGTTGGTAACATACCAGCAAGAGAGCAGCATTTGGATTGGCTCAAGAGATGTGGTTACTAGGCCTCAGGTGCACATGAGGCAGCACGGGGGTGGGAGGTTCAGGTCGGCGGAGTGCATGACCAAAATCTATATGGCTTTATTATGAAGCCATACAGTGATTGGCCCTTTCTGCGCTTGCTCTCTCAGTCACTCCTGTCTCTTCCCACTTCATGCGCATTTGCCACCCGTATGGCATTGCATACGAGGAAGCGAAGAGGTGGAGACAAGAGAGGTATTCCTTGTCTCCACCAAGGGGTTCTAACTATGTTTGATATGTTGCAGAAGTCACGGCTGATGACGTCTTCCTCATCAAGTTCATCGAAGGTTGAGGAATAGTAAGTGATTCTTGACTTTCTTGTGATTAATTTGGCCCTTGGGCATTGTGTGTTTTATTGATGCGTTCAAATGTCAGTTCCAACAAGCTTTCTGTACACTCTATAATAACCTCAACGAAGAGCATACATATGTGGTGATTGCACCTGTGATGAAAAGTTATAAATAAAGGGGCATATTTACAAGGATTTGAATGCCAGCTTAACGCTAGCACTAGTAGTGGAAAAGTGAAGCTAAAGGGCTCTAGTGTCACTTTGTAAATATGGTGCTAAAAAAACGCTGCAGCTTCAAAAAAAGTGGCGCTGGAGCGTTTTTTTTAGCGCCATATTTACAAAGTGACGCTAAATCCCTTTAGCTTCACTTTTTCACTGCTAGCTCCTATTTTTTGTAACACCAGGTTGGCTAGTGGCATTTGCCAAAAATGATATGCAAGGTAGGCGTTCCCTCGGAAAAACCCTCGGAAAACTGTAGCTGCCATTTGTACAAGGATTTTCCGAAATGCCGCTATTCAGTATTTTACCACTAGGGAAAAGCTGGTCTTAAAAATGAAACTAGCATCCTGGTAGAAAAGCAGAATTGACCCAAATCACTTTGGCAAGCTTAACTACGCCATGGATCTACTGCTATTGCAGCTAGGAGCACCAAGGAGACCACCACCACCACAGAGGCAGCGCAGGAGAAGGGAGCGGATATACCGCCAGAGGATAACTTTCATTGACCTCAGAGAGGAATAGGTAATTGCCCATTACAGGCTCAAGAGGGAGTCCATTGTTCGACTCTTGGACCTGATTGCGCCAAGGCTGCAGCCAACATCGCAGTGCTGCACCAACATCCCTCCGTGAGCCAAACTACTGGCTGTCCTGTACATGCTGGCGTCTGGAACTTTTCAACCCACCACAGCCAGAGTGGCAGGAGTATCCCAGGCATCCTTCCTCAGGTTCCTTGTCACCATCCTGGATGCCATCATAAGCCTCATGCCCCAGTACCTCTACTTCCCCAACACAGCGCAGCAACAACAGGACAGCAAGCAAGGCTTTTATGCCATTGCAGAATTCCCACATGTGTTTGGGGCAATGGACTGCACACATATGAAACGTGTGCCTTCTGTGGCTACATCCCATTTCTACCACAACAGCAAGCACACCTATTCAATAAATGTCCAGTCAATCGTGGACCATCTGGGATTTTTCATCAACATCCTTGCCAAGTACCCGGGCAGTGCACATGATTCATTCATCTTCCGGCATTCTGTCATCAATGAGTGTTTTCAGAATGGGACCTATGAGAATGGCCTGCCTGTTGGTAAGTACATTTCAAGCACATGACAGACCACAAGGCACTCAATAATGTGGTAATACTTTGACATATCAGTCTTGGTTTGAATGAGACAGTGCATACGTTGTTGTTGTGGCCCATATAATTGTCCCATACTACATGACATATGGACAACACATTTCCTACAAGTCACCCATGTCGACACCGCCTAAGCCACTGTGGCCCACATGCACAAATCAAATAGGCTGAAGGAGGATCATCAATCATGATGCTCTGTTAGAGCAACTACCCAAATCATGTCAATGTGGCAATGCTAAGTATGCCTGCATGACATTGCAAAGCCTCATAGGTATGCAGTACTGAAAGCCACAACAAAGTGCATCTCTCATTCACCCTACTTTAAGGAGGTCTACCATGGGCCTTTCCCATTAAACACCAATGAAGATCATACACGTTTACACACATCCTATATACAGGGTCCCTGCAACAGTGTGCGAGTAGTGTGCCTCCCAAGGGGAGGTGAAAGGAGGATACATAATCACGTCTCATTCTCATGTCTAATTATGTGTTCTGAATTCCGCATTACACATTGAAGAAGGGAATAGCACAGATTGTATGAAATTTGTGCTGGAATGTCCCTTAAACCATGACGTCATGTCTGGACACTAAGATGATACATGTCCACCATGGCGTAAAGGGGGGGGTTGCCACACACATCACATCCAATGCGAACAACATGTATACGGTGCAGAAAACAGTACAGCAGTCATCCAAGGTGCCAGACTGTGCAGCAAAGGTGCACCTTCATGCACAAACGGCATCCCCCATGACAGCCAACAATACAGTTTCCAGGGAAATAATGTGACTGTCATGGAGATATGCTGCACTGCTACTGCCTGCACAGACATACAACCATGGACACAGAATCATGTGGAAGATATATCCTACACTGTCCCCAAGACGTGTGGCACTGTAGTGTACGCCGTCCACCTGTCGCACTGTACAGTGCAACATTACCACATATCTATTAACACTTGTGTACTGTCATCATAGTGGACTCTGTGCACTGCCATGTGTATACTACCATGTCCCATATTCACATATGCCCACTAACCTTCCCATGGATGAACACATTGAAACATGTTTGCTAAGATTATCAACACAAAATATGTGCCACAGAACTAAGACACATCACCAGCTACCGTTACTTTTCCAATCAGACAGGTATCAGTTCAGGATTTGCAATAGTAGCCACACATTGACACAATAGATGATTGTGAGACATGTGCCTACTCAATGGCAAAGAGACCAACCTCATTGGTGACAGATCACCACCTGCATGGCATTGGCACTCAGCTGAGTGACAAATACTAAGTGTATTTCAGAGGACAGCCCACTTGTATGTGTAGCTCTGTGCCAGCCATTGTCAATTTCAACTTGCTTGTAGGCCACATAATGTCATACTATGTTCATGACAGTTTTCAAGGTGTATGAGTCAAGCTGGACACAGACCAGAATGGAAATGAATGTTGGACTAACCCTCATCACGAGTCTTGACTAATACAACACCTCCTTTCTTTGCAGCAGCAGACCAAGGTTAATTTCTGATGCTGTGGGTCAAGACTCCTGTAACCTATGCCACACCAGGTCCATCATTGAGCGGACATTCTGAGTCCTGAAAACATGCTTCCGCAGCCTTGATGTATCTGGGGGCAGATTGCTTTACTCCCCTCCTATAGCCTGCAAAGCTATCTTGGTCTGCTGCATTTTGCATAATGTATGTGTCAGGACCAATGTGCCATGGCCAGATGAGATTTGCCGGATGATGAGGAGGAGGAAGATAAGGAGCCTCAGCAACCTGGAGCATCAGTTGCAGCAATAAGGTGGAGGGACAATATTATCAATAATTTCTTTAATGAAGCATAATTGTTCAGCATCATAGGAAACATTGATGAAAAATTCGACATTGTACATCTATGTGTAAATAAAATGTCAGAGCACTAACACTCTGTAAGCATTTGTATCCCATACTCACACTAAACCACTAACATTCCACATTTGAGCCACTAATATATGTCACACAGATTAAGTATGTCACAATGTGTATGAAACAGCCTTGAACATCATCTGGTACAAGTGAAATAGTGTGCATACCAACTACCTGTAGCTGATAGTCCTCCATTGCCAGCCACAATGACCATGGTGTGGTAACATAGATGGCGGGCAATGACTGTGTGCGTGTGTCTCCTGATGCTTGCCATGTATTAGACCTCATACTTGTGGCTGACACTAGATGCCACTCTTTGTATGATGACTTTGAAGTGTTCCACATAGGATGTGCATGGGAACACACTACCAAAAATACAGTCTACATATGCTACACAACTAACTTACCCACATGTCACATTCAGAACGTTGCCTGAATTAACACATACCAGAATCTACAAATCATACTTTACCAGTGCCAGTGTTGCATGTGTACATCCACTGCTATGCACATGCAACACCGTCTTGAAGCATAGTGTAGGTATGGAGTCATTTACGTAGCCTACTGTCAGCAATATGTTGAAGGACACACCAAGACATGAATCTGACCTACCATACCACAACCATTATGAATGAGGATCATGGTGGCCACAAAGATGACACTGTCACTGTCCTGTGTGGTATGGCCCTTGGTTACGAATGGCACTTATGCAAACAATTGAATAGCGCCATCCATATATCACCTTCCAGGAGTGTGCAGGCAAAAGCTGCACGCTTCACACATTTTAACTACAACCTGATGCCTCCACTCTGCAATGGGGGGTCAATGGAGAGACACTGCAGTGGTCACACATGGCTTACCAGCTCACGAGAGCAAGACCTGCGCTCTGCACGTTCTCTTGAAAGGAAGGAACAACGATGTCAAATACAGTAGCACTTTATTAAGCAATTCAAACCCACAGGAAACAGTTCAACTTAAATGTGTGTTCATCAACACATGATCAGGATGAAAAAATAAATGCATCGACAATGTTATAAATCAAATGTTCAAACGAAGCAGAAATGTATATCTATCTATCTTTCTATGAGCAGTTGCCCAAGGGCAACCTTGAATTTAAAGGGGATGGGTAGGCTAGTGCCTAGAGGCTAATCTTTTCTTAAGAAAGCAACACCATTTCAAGACTACGCAGTTTAAACTAAGTTAAATGCAATGGCTTGGGTTAGAATGAGCTGAATTAGATAGGCTGTCAAAGCCAAAAGCTAAATTATTAAAGAGGCTGAATAAGCTAATGATGAAATAATCGAGATAGGCTGACAAAGCCAATAGGCTATGCCATCAGATAGGCTGTTAAAGTCACAAAAGGCTAAATTATTAAAGAGGCTGAATAAGCTAATGATGGAAATAATCAGATAGGCTGACAAAGCCAATAGTGAAATAATCAGATAGGCTGACAAAGCCAATAGAGCTATGCCATCAGATGAGCTGTTAAAGCCAAAAGGCTAAATTATTAAGAAAAGAATATTACCACCTTTGAAAGTTTGAAGCTCTAGGCCCAGTAGTACGGACTGATCGATCGCACGGAGACCCTCTAACTGCAGTCAAGCTCTGATGCAATGGAGAGTTCAAAGCTTATAGTGTGGGCGAGGCTCTTTTATATAGTTGAATGCAGAACTTTATCGTTAGAATGCAGAACTTAGCCTGACGTGTGCCACGAGGCTTGACACGAGATGTGACGCAGGCCATGGCCACCTGCTTTACTGGAAAATGTTATGTGAGAAGTGGTATCATGATAAAACAGAATTGGTGGCAGAAGGTCAGAGTTCTCTGACCGCAAAAAGTAAACATAGGATAACTTTTACCGTGAAAAATGCTTTAGAGTTAATATTAAATATATTAATTCTTGGTCAAAGTTCTGCCTTGGGTTCCAGTTGTAGCTAAGAGAAAGTCCCAGCAGCTAAGAATATCACAAATCTTTTACATGTGACACTGCCAGATGTTCCATCACATTGTCATGTGGGTGGGGGCCACTCTTATTCTTGTAACTGTGGAAAGTTACAAGACAGGTATAATGTTGTATCTGGGTGAATGGGACAGATTTCTGCTAGCAGATCAGTGAGGCCTACGAGGTCTGTTTTATTATTATTATAAAAAAATGAGAGCAAGAGTCACTTGCTTTTGGACTACACATTTGTCATCTTAGGAAGGTATGCTTGGGCCTATGTAAGATATAGTTATCTAGGGAGCTAGGCTTGGGCCTATGTGAGATGTGCTACCAGGACAAGGGAAGAGTGGACAATTTAAGACATTCTATCTGAGCCTGCCTGGTAGGGCCTCATCTAGGAAGTATCATGTTTGGTGGGTAGTGCAAAACCAGTAATGAGTTTCTTGTTAAATGGTAATGCGGACTTTCGGGACCCTCCATCATCTCCCCTCCTCTTGTTCATTCTTTTGAACAAAATTCTTGCACTTAGTGTAGTCCTATTGTTGTTACTTCTACAACTTCTATAAGTGCTAAGTTACTCACATTCCCTGTTCTATCCTTGCTCTCCACTTAGCTAATTCCTGCTATTCTCGGGAGGTGCAACTGCAGACATTGTGTTCTGACTGAAGAGCATTTTGTACATTAGGACACAGCCCAAGTATTTGGAGACAGGTATGACATTGTAACATGCTGCTTTCTGTGTCTGTAGGCCGGTGTGTAACATCCTGCCCTGTCAACCTGTCCCTTCTTTATCAATGGCTATTTATTCACTTTAGTGTACAATATCTCTGTGTGTCATTTAAGCAGTATCTCAGGTATAATACTGTGATCACATCACACTTTTAAGGGAGCGTAGTCATTATAATGGCAGGAATGGGGGTCCAATGCTGCTAGCAGCACCCATGATCATTTTCTCTAATTGTTCTGAAAGTCTTGAGGCATTGTTCCAATCGTTGGTACGTGTGGCTAGTGTGACTAGTTGGAAGAATGTCTTATCTTCTGCTGTACTTTTACTCTTTTCAAAAAGTCTGCTGAAGAATAAGGTAGAGCCTCAGAGATGATACCTGTAAACAGAAAAAGTAACCGTTGGTGCCTGTCTTCAAGTAATTTGAGAGGTTACTAGCACTTCTATTACTTAGGCACATTCGATATGAGGAAAACAATCAAATCACTCAATCAATCAATCACGGCATTTATAGAGCGCTACTTCACCCGGGAGGGTCTCAAGGCGCTGGGGGAAGGGGTAAGTTACTGCTCGAACAGCCAGGTCTTGAGCTAGCTTCCTGAAGGAGAGATGGTCCTGGGTTCGCCGAAGGTGAGTGGGGAGGGAGTTCCAGGTCTTGGCTGCCAGGTAGGAGAAGGATCTTCCTCCTCGGCGGTGGCTCTGCGGATGCGTGGTACGGTGGCGAGGGCGTGGCTGGTTGATCGTAGCTGGCGGGTGGGGCGTGTAGAAGGTCATGCGGTCGTTGCAGGTACTTGGGGCCCAGGTCGTGGAGGGCCTTGTGTGCGTGGGTGAGGAGTCTGAACGTGATTCTCTTGCTGATGGGGAGCCAGTGCAGGTCTTTCAGGTGTCCGGTGATGTGGCTGTGTCGGGGGATGTCCAGGATGAGTCGTGCGGAGGCGTTCTGGATGCGCTGGAGTCTTTTTTGAAGTTTGGCTGTGGTTCCGGCAATAAAGTGATGAAAAAGGTAAAGATGTCTCGTTGTCACAGGTTGTAGACTGAGGGGTTGGGGCATACATTTTTCCAGACGTCTTTAGTTGATGTATCGTTGGTATCCGCTTACACACTCTTCCTTTTCTCCAGCACATGCAACCCTTCAGGATGGCTTGGGATACCATTCCCACTTGGTTGTTTCCGTGGAACACATGTATTTTCTATGTGGCTCCTGGCCCCTTGCACAACCCCTCAATCACATGTGAGATGAACGCCGGTCCATTGTCAGAACCCAAAAACATAGGTACTTTAAAGCGCGGTATGAACTCTTTCCAGGAGCCATTTGGCAATAATTTGTGTATTCGCCGTTCTTGGATGGCATACCTCAGTCCAATTGCTGATCATACACAATAACCAACACGTACTTGTAGTTTGAGTAGGAGGCATGCTGATGAAGTCCATTTAATGTGGGGAAATGAAGTGGCCTGGGGCAGCGGAAATACAGCATTAGGAAAACAGGCTGATCTTCCCATCACGTCCTACAAGTGATGAACCATGAAAAGACGGGCCATGGGACCAAGCATTATCGTTGGTATACATATTTTTCCATTTAGGCTCAACACGATTATTCCTTTTTTAAATTTTATTTTTTATTGCATACATCATCCCTTGTTCCCTTCTTCCTTTTCTCCCACCCAGCCCTTCCAATAATATGACCAGGGTCATAGTACATATCATCATCCTTTATATTTTATGTCATGATATCATGTGTAGTAGAAGCAATCCGAACCATTGTGTACTCACAACCAGTTAATGCTATTCCTTTTGTACATCTGCATCAATAAATTATTACCAATTGATACATAGTCCTTGGAGGAGGTGTGTGCAGCACATTCTACAATTGAAACTTGATAGCAACATGTCTAGCAACAGAGTGAGCTATCAATGGTGCACGCTGCATTTGTTGGCCAGCTGAGGTAAGGAGGGAACTCAAATGAAGGAAAGAACCTAAAAATTATATTGCAATCCCTGTACAAGACTTTAAAAAATTCATTATCTCCAGGAGCAGAAGACTTAAAACATTGACTATAGCTTGTCCCAACAGCAAACACAGATGAAAATCTTTTTCTCTTGGGACAAGTAGGCTCAACCCCTACAGCTCAAACCCTTTGGCAAGATTCGGTTGCAGTACACTTATGGATCATGTAAGGGCACTGTCTGCAGTGAAGGTAATATTTGTGTCCATGTTATAATGCTGTTCAAACTTGTATTTACTGTTCATTAATTGACCTCTATTATTAGGGTGGGCGCTCTAAGTAAATGTTGTAGCTCAGACTGTACTACTGACAGTCGTTAGAATATAAAAATGTGTACACATATGTTCAATATTTAGCAATGTGAGGCTATGTATACTGCTCTCAGAATGCTCAGTAAACTACTGGAATATGGTAGGTAACATTTCTTTTCAAGATATAAATAAGCAAGCATTGGCAAAGCCAGTAGGTCCCGAAATTGTTGGTCAGCCCTTTGGCTCTGTCAATGCGCAAGCCCATCCTTTACTTACAATATTTCTGTGGGAGCTGCTGGGCCCTCACCATTATAAACAAACAGTAGCAAAAATAAACATTGTTTTAGTGTCAAACATCACACATTGCACAGTCGTTACTGGCACAGAATAAAACAACTGTGGTGTCGATATGCTCCTTGTGAAAGAACAGAATGAAGTCACTCTACAGTGAAGCTAGCCAAGTAATAATAAACAAAGTGCACCCATGTCCTTGGATTTGCCAGATATGTAACTTTGTGAATTCACAGGACTACAGAAGTAGGCCAAGAAATAGTACTCTAGAAAACATATATGTGAACTTCATTCGAGCATGAGCAAATATGTAGGTGTACCAACTTCGAGCGCATCTGTTAAGTCAAACACATTTTCTCTTATTTTTCTTTTTTTGTTCATAAATACAAAAGAACTTTCAGTGTCAGTTTTAGGTCATGTCGGTTCTATGTGTAGTTGCTGGTACTTATATATTTATTAATTGTTCAGGGACAAGCTGATGGGGCTTTAAGTGTTGGATCAGAACTTGGAATATGCCTTAGTGGAAATAGGAGTGATCCCTAGGCAATAAACTATTTTATTTTTGTTCTTAAATATTTATTTGTTTATTTCTTTCTTTCTTTTAATTGTAGTGTACTTATCTTGCCTATTTTATTCCTAAGTAGTCCGTTCAGGCACTGCTGAGATTTGTTGCTGCTTTAATATCACAGTGGGCACATGGTCAGCTTTGATCCAAACGTGTGGGAAACTTATGGTGACCGTAACATTTGATCTAATATAGACCCCTTGTGTATTTTTAGTAATTTTGGAAGGATTGGTTGTGTAACCCTCAAAATCCCCCTCATACACGATCAGCAGTATATAATTTTGGATAAATAATTGATCAATTGTATGAATGTTTGAATGAGGGAATATATATATGTTTTTGAGCATGATGAATTAAAAAGATGCATGAACCTCTATATAGTGAAATGAACTTTTATGTGATGTAATGGGTTATGTAGGTCTGTGTGGTAATGCTGGAACCCATTTAACAACTGAGTGGACACCTTTGATAATGGACCTTTAAATAATGATACTAAATGGATGTGAACGGATTTAATATTGGTAAAAACAATACTCTAATGAATATGTAAAATCATTTATAGGATTATGTTTATTGTATTTTCTCGTTTTATTAGGTACATCAAAAACTTTTTTTTTTTTTCTCAAATGTGTTCACACCTAACCCACCTGTCATACCCAATATGTTGTCTACTCTTCACCAAACATTCTCAGTCTATGACCTGTAGCTAGGTGCGCATACAGTAGCTGTGCCCTCTGTGCAGGCACAACATTCAGAAATAAAATATACAAATACACTGAATCAACACCTATAAAAAACGTTCAACACATTGGTGTGGCCCTATCTTTGTGGTACTGACACGGACAGGGCTTCCTGGCCTCTTATTCGCTCTAGATCTAGTTGTTATATATACTATGGGTGGCCAGTGTTCAGTACCTGGTAGGTGTATTCAACTGGATGACATTTTTTTCCAGGGGCCCCAGTGATCACCACCCATCATATGTCTGGAAACTTTAAAATATCGAGGAATCCAAATTTATTTCATAGAGGTAAAGTTGAAGGGTGGCAATCTAGATAGATGTGTGTCTTGGAATCGATGGTGGACCATATTCTGGACAATGCTACTGCTGTCCTTTGGGCAGAGTGTCAATCATTAAAACAATTGTGTTACTTATACTCTTTTATTTTTCACAGCACGCCTGTTTGTCCACCCCGTGCTATTACTACCAAAATCTGCAGGCCTATCTTGTCAGAGCTGATCTGCCCTCAGCACAAGTGATGTCTCACTCTCTCCATAGAAAAGGTAATGCACCCAATACATGCCTGGGGAATGTGGTCCCCACCTCTGAAATATACACAACTTGGCACTACAGATGATATTTATAGCATGATGGCTGGCTGTGGACACAGACCCTGAGCCACTAGACCTGCTAATTGACTCTAAACATTGATGGAAACCCTGAGTTACATGTACTTTATGCCAAAAGCGGACAATATCTGTATAGGCTCATTCTTTACCAACAGTCTGCTCTTGTTGCCGTAACTGAACAAATAAGCTGGGATCAGTTGCATCATACACACCGTCCCCTGTTGGTGATACCCCAGCTACTTTTAGTGGCCAAACAACACTCTCTGAAAAATGTGTCACTGAAGGACATGCGTATATTTATATATCCATGCACACTCAGCTGACTTTACCTCAAGCAGTGGTGATGCACGTAGTGAAAAAAACTATTTTGCCTTCCCGTTGCCGCAAAAACCCACTCTTTCTTCACCACCACTTCAACCCAGCACAACTCTTTAAACTGATGCCAGGCAAAGATGTTGCCAGGTCAGGTGTGTGTCTTCAGTACAGTGGTAATAGAGGGAACGAACCATATATATATATATATATATATATATATAAACGTACATACATACCCAGTTACTAAACTTCATAATGCGAGACCTGAAACCCTGTATCTAATCTCCGGCTCCCCCTTCACCAAATTGTGTGATCTTAGACATTTATTTCTCATGTTCCTCTTTTCTAGCTTTGTTCAATACAGGCTATGTCTGGCCATGGTGGGGAAAGAATCAGTCTCTCCTAATTCATTCTTTAAAACTTAAAAAGTGTTCACAACGCACTTGACATAATCTGTTGTACTAAACTGGAAACTCACTACACTAAAATTATTATTTTCTTTTATCAAAACTGTTATTCCATTCACACAGCTCTCCATGTTCTGCTAACTGTATACAGATATATACATATATTTTAATTTCCTGTTCGGTTCGTACCCACAGGAAGCTATTGCATTGTGTCTTTCTGGCCTGGCTCAACGCCCAGACTCTGCGGCCAGCGCTAATATAACGCAGCCCAAGAGAAATCCTTTAACCCTTCAATACCTCGTAATATCCAGACACGTGTTGTCTTTAATTGTACGTAAAATATAGCTTATTATAAAATAATATGGCGTTTTTGTAAAGTGCACGTTTACTCAGAATGGTATTTTTGACGCTAAACAGCAGATCCTTATCGTTCCCTCAACTCAATGGTACTCATTTCATCCACCTCAGAATGATGAAGGGTTGATCAGACCCCGCATTCATTCACTTCAGAACGAGTAAAATGCTAAGTAGACCTGGTAGCATCTGAACTTATGACCATGAAGTCAAACACAGGCTCAAGCACGTTCTCTGTGTGTCATGCATGTTGTGTAACCGCCGTATATTCTAGTCTTTTCTCCTAAAGGCCTATAATAATTGTATTGAACCTATACTTTTAATCATATTATTGTTGTATATAGCTGAATTAATCTGTGTATTTGTATCAAAGGTATAATAACTCTACTTTCCTATGGAAGTTGGTAGTGGGAGCCTTCATTAATTTGTTTTACACTTTCTAATGTCCAGGCAATAACTGACCTTTAACCTTCTTTGGGTAAAGTACATTTTCTTTGAGAAGGACAGGGCTGTTAACATACCACATTAGGTGAAATGCAATTTCAGTCTTTTCTATTCACTGAGAGCCCACAAAACATTTCCCATCAGACAGAGTACAAGTGGTGTCTCATTTGGTGCTTGCAAATTATTCTCCTAATTTGTCCAGTTTCAGAGGGTGGACCCCAATGTGCACTCACCTCTCCTCCTCTCACGGTACAGCACTCCTGTTCCTTGGCACTTCATCTTCTCCCTACCCCCATTAGTCCTGCAAAAGATTAGCATCCTTTCATAAACTTATGTTTACTTTATCATTTATTAATAAAATGGGTGTAGTTAGTGTGCATTCCATTCCATCAATTTGTCTCCTTGTCTCCTCTTCTCTCCTAATAATTACCATCTGCTCCGAGATGTATGTTGCTCTTAGTCCAAAATGTCACTACTTCCTTGGCCACGAGACACAATTTCAAAATCTTTGCTACTAGCTAACTCCAACTGTGTGTGTTCTGTAGCTGTACTTCCTAGATCTATGCTTGTACTTGGGCTACCTGTCCGTGCCTGAAGAGTGCCACTTGTTACTCCTGGGCTGTTGAATTGGACGCAGGTAGGAGTAAATTATTTGGGTCTTAATTGCCTTGTGTTGCGGCTGTATGTGGGTTGCAACACCTTGCATGTTGCCTACTAAGGCATCATCATTGGTACTTGTAGTGCATCTATATGTCTGTTTTCATGATCGTTATCAATCATTACGTGTGTGAGCCTTCCCAGTGCTCATCAACAATGTAAACCGAGTGGTAGCCCTCTGGCTGCGCTGCAATGTTCTCCTCCTTAAGGTACTTCCTTCCACTTCGTTGAGCCTATTTTTGTAATGCCTAAATTTTATTAACAAGAATTGTAGCCTGTGCTTTCCAGTTAAATGTAACAATGTATTTCAAAGCTATTTATAACCTACCCTCATGACATGGAGCAGGGGGTGTCTTTGTGTGCTTTTAGCGAATCAGAAAGTTTAGCTACTTATGGGAACGTAAATGTAATATTAACTGTGATACTGCGCCACTGTATTTATTTAATTTCTTTTTTGTTTTGGTATTTCTATACTAGCAGGGTCTCATCGCCATCGAATGATGATGAGGACTTCAGCAACACGTAATGCTTTGAAAACAGGATATACTAATATAACAATAATATTCACGGTGAACTCAAGCACTCTCAGCTCACATGTTTAAAAATACATTAGCAGGCCCAGGTATTCCTGTCTCGCTTAAAACAGATCAAATACTGTTAGATGATCAGGCCAAAGCATAATATGGGGGGCCAAGGGACATACCTGAGAGGAGAGGGGCTTAAGGGAGCTAACAGGAGGAATGGAGATACGACTCCACCCCCACTTTGGCTACCAATTGGCCTGGACAAATGGTAGGCAAAACATGTGAGAGACAGAAGAAAGAGACGCACGTATGGATAATGTGCAATGAAGACAAGTGCAACTACTTAGCGGGATTGCGGCTACGTGATTAAAGGCAAGACAATCCAGACAACAGCTACCTGGCACAACTGCCCGTAATAGTGAGGAAAGTGGGGGCAATAGAGTCAACAATAATAACCAGCAGTCTGCCAGCTCGCTAGTGAGTGTAAAGCTGGCAGAACAGCAACAGATGGGCGGCGGCGGAGAGAACTGTGGTGGGACAGCAGGGCTAATAAACGTATAACAAAACGAAGCACAAGAAACAGACATAACGGACAACAAATAAACAATAATTAAATAAATGGAAATGCATTTAAAAAGGAATACGTATCAATGTAACAGTGGTGGCTGAGAAAGCAGCCTGGAAAGACAGAAAGGAGGGCGAGGGGCCTGCAGTGGAGCTGCGAGGCTTACTTCCACGCTTCTGTGCGAAGGGACAGAATCGGAGAAGAAGGCGAGTCGATGTCACAGCGGGTCAGAGAGTGCCAAGTGGCATGTTCCTATTTCTGGAGTGGACGCAGTTAACAAAGGAGAAAGCGCCGGGAGAGACTGAGAGAAATTGCAGAAATAAAAGAGAAAGGCACCCAAGCCATGCAAAACGGAATCAGAAAGGGACCTACTGTAGAGAGCAAAGAACGGGTGTGTGAATACACAGGAGAGAATCTTGAGGAAGGAGGGGCGCATTGACGGCGAAAAGTAGAATGGTGTTGCAGGGCGGGAAGGGAGGCAAGGAAAGAGAAATGAATGAAGAACAACAGAATGAGAAGGAAGGGAGTGAGTGAAGGAACAAAACTAAATATATGAAAGGATACAGAAGATGAAAGTGTAAAGAAAAAACTGAAAAATACAATGCTGAAAGAAGAATACAAAATGGCGGCAAGAGCATTCAAATGGCGGCTGGACACACCCTCAAAAATAAAAGTGCGACAACACTACAGATAATGCGTGCCACTTGCGCACCGTGTCAAGGGCGCAACAGCCCACAACTAAATCCAAACAGTCTAATTGAAAAACAATCATCAAAGACCTGCTATAATGATATACAAAAAATGTGCGCTAAATATTAAAACATGTCAAAAACATGGAAAGCTGGCAAACGCATGTGCACAATGCCAGAGTCGAAAAACACACAGAAGTGTTTTCCAGGACTCAAACCTCAAGCCTTACGAAGCAAATAAAAATAAAAGAAAACCCACATATTATAAACACGAAACCATGAAAACGCTGCAGAAGCACTTGTGCACAATGCCAGAATCGATCAACCACGTGATCCGGACTCAAACCGTAAGCATCAACCAGAAGCATATGCAAGGAAAAGGGCAAAGATAAGAACGAGAAAGTGACAACGGCAATGAGAGTGAGACACAATATTTCTTAAAGAGAGCAGCGACAAAGGAGCCAAAGACAGAATGGGCAAGAGAACGCAGCAAAAAGGAAACCACGACAACTAAAGAGCAGAGCACCAAAGAGCCCCGGAAGATGTGACCAGCCACAAAGAGGGAAGAGGGCGGCGGTCGTGGCACGACAGAAACTACAGGGGACCAGGGAGGGGCACGGCGCACCCCGGAGGACCCAATCCACCGGACCACACACACCAGAGACCGGAGGAAAGGCAGGGGAAAAAAGTGTCCCTGACTTACCCGGTCGGTGGAGGGAGAGGCGGGGAGAGGCCATGGGCAGCCGCAGGCGTGTCCCAGGTCCACACTGCAGAGGAACCGTCCGCACGAGACCTTCGCGGTCGTCAGCTGATGGGGGTCAATGGAGAGACACTGCAGTGCCCACATGGCTTACCAGCTCACGAGAGCAAGACCTGCGCTCTGCACGTTCTCTTGAAAGGAAGGAACAACGATGTCAAATACAGTAGCACTTTATTAAGCAATTCAAACCCACAGGAAACAGTTCAACTTAAATGTGTGTTCATCAACACATGATCAGGATGAAAAAATAAATGCATTCGACAATGTTATAAATCAAATGTTCAACAGAAGCAGAAATGTATATCTATCTATCTTTCTATGAGCAGCTGCCCAGAGGACAACCTTGAATTTAAAAGGGGATGGGTAGGCTAGTGCCTAGAAGGCTAATCTTTTCTTAAGAAAGCAACACCATTCAAGACTACGCAGTTTAAATCTAAGTTAAATGCAATGGCTTGAGGTTAGAATGAGCTGAATTAGATAGGCTGTCAAAGCCAAGAGGCTAAATTATTAAAGAGGCTGAATAAGCTAATGATGAAATAATCAGATAGGCTGACAAAGCCAATAAGGCTATGCCATCTAGATAGGCTGTTAAAGCCAAAGGCTAAATTATTAAAGAGGCTGAATAAGCTAATGATGAAATAATCAGATAGGCTGACAAAGCCAATAGTGAAATAATCAGATAGGCTGACAAAGCCAATAGGCTATGCCATCAGATAGGCTGTTAAAGCCAAAAGGCTAAATTATTAAGAAAAGAATATTACCACCTTGAAAGTCTGAGCTCTCAAGCTCAGATGAGTACGGACGATCGATCGCACGGGAACCCTCTAACTGCAGTCAAGCTCTGATGCAATGGAGAGTTCAAAGCTTATAGTGTGTGGCGAGGCTCTTTTATATAGTTGAATGCAGAACTTTATCGTTAAATGCAGAACTTGCCTACGTGTGCACGAGGCTTGACAGAGATGTGACGCAGGCCACTTGGCCACCTGCTTTACTGGAAAATGTTATGTGAGAAGTGGTATCATGATAAAACAGAACTGGTGGCAGAAGGTCAGAGTTCTCTGACGCAAAAAGTAAACAAAGGATAACTTTTACCGTGAAAAATGCTTTAGAGTTAATATTAATATATTAATTCTTGGTCAAGTTCCTGCCTTGGGTTCCAGTTTAGCAAGCTGCGGGAAAGTCCCATAGCTAAAATATCCACAAATCTTGCATGTGACACTGCCAGATGTTTCATCACATTGTCATGTGGGTGGGAGCCACCCTTATTCTTGTAACTGTGGAAAGTTACAAGACAGGCTAATGTTGTATCTGGGTGAATGGGACAGATTTCTGCTAGCAGATCAGTGAGGCCCTACGAGGTCTGTTTTATTATTATTATAAAAAATGAGAGCAAGAGTCACTTGCTTTTGGGCCTACACATTTGTATCTTAGGAAGGTATGCTTGGGCCTATGTAAGATATAGTTATCTAGGGAGCTGGGCTTGGGCCTATGTGAGATGTGCTACCAGGACAAGGGAAAGTGGACAATTTAAGACATTCTATCTGAGCCTGCCTGGTAGGGCCTATCTAGGAGTATCATGTTTGGTGGGTAGTGCAAAACCAGTAATGAGTTTCTTGTTAAATGGTAATACGGGACTTTCTGGACGCTCCATCACCTTGAACATCATCTGGTACAAGTGAAATAGTGTGCATACCAACTACCTGTAGCTGATAGTCCTCCATTGCCAGCCACAATGACCATGGTGTGGTAACATAGATGGCGGGCAATGACTGTGTGCGTGTGTCTCCTGATGCTTGCCATGTATTAGACCTCATACTTGTGGCTGACACTAGATGCCACTCTTTGTATGATGACTTTGAAGTGTTCCACATAGGATGTGCATGGGGACACACTACCAAAAATACAGTCTACATATGCTACACAACTAACTTACCCATGTCACATTCAGAACAGATTGCCTGAAGTTCCACATACCAGAATCTACAAATCATACTTTACCAGTGCCAGTATTGCATGTGCACATCCACTGCTGTGCACATGCAACACCGTCTTGAAGCATAGTGTAGGTATGGAGTCATTTACGTAGCCTACTGTCAGCAATATGTTGAAGGACACACCAAGACATGAATCTGACCTACCATACCACAACCATTATGAATGAGGATCATGGTGGCCACAAAGATGACACTGTCACTGTCCTGTGTGGTATGGCCCTTGGTTACGAATGGCACTTATGCAAACAATTGAATAGCGCCATCCATATATCACCTTCCAGGAGTGTGCAGGCAAAAGCTGCACGCTTCACACATTTTAACTACAACCTGATGCCTCCACTCTGCAACACGGTGCTATTTGGCTGTAGGCAGAGTAGCCGTAGATGTTGTTTCACAGACCCTATGGCAGAGATAGTCTCTGGCATTCCTGGGGGAAGATGATACAATGTCAATGGTTGACATTACTTGTTTAGCACACACAGCACCTCTGGGAAGGTGTGCCATTGTACTACCACAGTGTTTGCGCACTATGCATAGTATGATCCATGAACGGGATGGTCCCACACATATGTACACTTAGGGGCTTATTTACAAGCCCCTTGTTCCATCGGTGCATCACTTTTTTTGATGCACCAGAGGCGCAGTGTGCTGGCCCATACCTACAAGGCCACGCAAAGCCACCCTGCGTGGCTTTTCATGGCCTTGTAAATACGGCCCCTTTCCAGCATCACCTTGCGTGAAAGGGGCGTGCCATGGGTGTTGCTGTAGGTGTTCCCAGGCAACACCCATGGATTCTGCTGCATTCCCAGATTTACACCATTTTGTAAACCTGGGAAGGTGTCAGAATCCTACGCCTCCCCAGGGGACGCGTAACGAGGCATAACGAGGAGAAATAATTTTATTTCTCCTAGTTTTTTCCTCTTTCTATACGTGCTGCATTCTGCAGCACACAAAGACAGAGGAAAACACCATCAATGATTGTTTTTGTGCAGGAAGGTGTCCCTTCCTGTGCAAAACCTATCATCCCCACAACGCAGGCCCCCTTTCACCATGTTTGCAGGGTGCGCGCAATGGTGTTGGCGCATGGCAGCCAGTTGTGCGCTACGCGCAGGGGAAAGCCTGGGGATGCAAGTCGTATTGTTTGTAAATATGGCGCCTCCCTGTGCTTTTAAAATGATGCAGCACAGCGCAGCAAAATGGCTTGCGGCGCCGCGCTGCGCCATTTTGTTGTAAATAAGGCCCTTTCTTTCACACATATGCCACATGTGCGAACAGTGTAAACAGCTCAACTCTACCCATCATAGACAAAAACTTCATTCACTGTCATCTGCTGCCATGAGACTGCACATCTCATAGCCTTAACAAAACATAATCTCAGTACCTCTTGGTAAAAAAATGCTGCTACATTATTCAGTGTTAAATATTTCTGCCGCCGTGTAAGTGAAAAATGACGCTCCCCTGCAGACACTCAATATTAAAAATGTTCCCATTGTTGGGCCTTTGAGTGAAATATACGCGTGCAAGGCCTTGGCGTAAAAAGCAACAGCATGGGCTGAAAACATGCTGCATCTGCCCCAAGAAATGGATTAAAGGGAAGTGATGTAATGGATCCTGCATGCTGCAAACCAGGAACTGTGAAGTTACTTTCACTTTCACAATAAGCCACAGTTTTACTGTCTGTGCCTGGGAGTGGTGGCCTTCTGATTGTGCTGGAGAGTGGTTTTGGATTTTTCGGATTTTGTGCATCATGTCTGCTGTCCCTGTTGTGTCCCTTAAGTACTTTTTGTGTGTTTTAGTGGCATATTGTCATATATTGTCCTGTGTGCTGTCAGGTACTTGTTTCTTGGGCTATATTTGTTATAGGGGTATTAGATTTTTGTTGTTGTTGTAGTAGTAGGATTGTTGTTTGTGGGTAGGATAATGCCGGGGCATAGCCGTAGTCGTCCCATGAACGCACATGAGTTAAGGGCATTCCTGGGGCTGGTCTGCCATTATCTTGTGAACATGATAGCTTGTGGGGGCCGTGTGATCCAGGGCTATCCTGTCAAGGTCAGGAAGCAAAGATGGGAGAGCATACAGCAACAGATGCAGTGCATCCATGGAGTGGACCGTGACACCCAGCAATTGAAACATCGCTGGGCAGATGTGGTTGGCCAGCCTACTACAGTACCTGGGCATAAAAGTTGGAGGACCAATATGTAAGTACATATATTGTGTCTGCTCTCTTATGTTTCTCATGTACCCATTGATTCTTTCTTGAGCCATAAAGTATGGCTCACAAGAATGTCTTGCTCTAATTAATCATACCCCTATGCCAAAGGGGCAAATGCCATGCCAATAGTACTGGCACAATATGTGCACTAGTGCCATCTGTGAAGCTGTGTAGCCCACACTATTGTCACTGTTACCGCAGGATCAGAGATGAGTCCCAAGGAAGCATGGAGTTGATGTACATTGCCATAGCCCATCCAGACAACTCATGTGGTGACAGGGCAGGTAGTGCAGAAGTGCTCCACAGCTGCTAATTTCTCAGCAGGCAATTGTCATGTGCAGTTGTGATGGCGCTTCACAGAAGATACGTCATACATAAAGGGGCTTATTTACAAGGCCCTTGTACTGCTGGCATTACACTTCTGACAGCATCAACATATATGCAGCAGCTGCACTAGAGCCTTGAAAAAAGCCCCATAGTGATATGCCATGATATTCTTTGGCATACCTCCCCTGAGTTGTCTGTCATCAATGAGGCCTGCCATGGCTTACACTGCTTAGCTCCCCTCTGAACGTAATATGTAGTAATCTGCTTAGGGATGCATGGAACATAAGTGTGCAATATCATGTAATTAGCAGCACTGCCAGGTACAGTACTCATGTTACATAGTGGATCATTATGCATGAATCAAGATGTATGTGGCATACTCATTTACTGGTGTCTGCTTTTCGGAGGGCCTCCGGATACCATTACCTTACGGAGTATGGTATGCGAATTGTGAAGGTGCACAACATCATCCAAGTCAGCTACCATTGTGTAGTTAGGTAGGGATGAGGGTCAGCACATGGTTCTGCTAAATGGCCAACAGGTGCAGGTGTAAGGCATTCACATGTATGTTTGACTCAGCTAGCCTTAACAGTGTGTATCCTCCAGGCATGGCCATCTATCATCTGAACACTATACAGCCTGAAGGAGGTACATAGCCAATACCCTTGCATATGTACTGTGCTGTTGTTGCTTATCAAATATGGATAGCAGGTTAAATGATGTGCTTTACTTCTTATGTCTTGTAGCTGGACCACCCGCATACACAGAACCTGAGATGGCAAACTTCAAGGACCCCAACTTCACCGGTGAGTGCCTTTATCTGTGCTTTTTGATTATTGCAAGGAGTGAGTATGATGTCAGATCATGAGGGAATTGCCATATTCAATGTGCATCCTCATCGCAATTGAAATTTTGCCTATCTGAGAAGGACAACATGAAAGTTGATTGAGAGGGGAGCCATGATCCCAGTGTCAGACAATGCTATTGTATGTGGTAGTGGATGGACATTAGAAATTGATGTGGCTGTGAATGCTACAGAATGCATGTCAGTTGCTCATGCCATGATATAGGAAGCATGTATTGAGCCATGGCATGGTCCACCATTGAGTTGCTACAGGTCAAATATGAGAAGGTTCATATGCCTCCGCATGATGTTGGGTACTTTTCCGGCATCCATTGTTACATGCCATACCTACCAAGTTATCTGAATAAGTAGCAATGTGTCCTGATACGGCTCCTCGCCTTATATCAGTTACTGAACATTGTGAAGCAAGACAAGTGCTGTCAAGACATGACACTTCTGAATGTGTTAAATGCCCATGGCATTAAGGCCATTGCAGGATCCCCAAGGTACACTAATACACAGTGAAGGCAAAGGAAAATGTGCTACCATTAACATGAGTGCCTAAAATGCATGTTTCAGAAACATACTCTGTACTGAAATGGATCAAACATTAGATCTGTCCAATGGTGTTTGCTATTGCACAGTCTAACAGTTGTGCACTTCCTTTGCAAGTGAGGGCTGAAGGACATCATGTTATGCTAGGTATAGGTATGCTGTATAGTCACTCTAAGCTGCCTAGGCAGATTTAGGGTGTAGGAGCTATTACCTTAGCTGTAATGTTAATTATGAGATTTCATTCTGTTGATACCTGTTACTAGTCAGCCATCGAGTGACATATATCCTCATTGTTTCAACAGACAACCTTACCCCTGATGAGCAGCGCCAATTCGACAGCCAGCGTAAGGCGAAAACGCTAGCCCACTTAGGAAGTAGCCAAGGCGCCACAGGGCCATCAAGAAGGACGTTGTGGGGCAGAAAAGGCCCTGGGGCAGTGGTCTGCCTTTCTGTTGGGGCCACCAACCACCACAAGGTGAAGCTCAGTCCGCCATGGACAATCCACTTCTGGGGCCTCACTAACAGCAGTTCCCAGTACTTCCACTAGCTGGCCTTCTCAACCACCGGCACCCACACCTTGGCCCATAGGAGGGCCTTCACGATCTGAGATGGACATGAGGAAGGACATGTCTGACCTGAAGCTTCGAGTGGCAGTCCTTGAAAACAAGGTGGACCAGGCCTTATCCCTGCTACATGACATGAAGCAGGGACTTGGGCAGGCCAAAAGATAACTGCCACAGGGACACCCTGTTTGACATGCAGAAATGTATTTTAGGATTTTATAGGTTAGTTCAAGGTAGAATAGTTTTAGTGATAGTGGTTTTAGGGGCTTTTGAGGGGTGGGTTGGTTTGTTAGTGGGTAGGGCTAATTTGGGTTAGTTAGGGGGTGGGGGTTGATGTGTTTTAAATGTATAAAAAAATCTGAAAAATGTCAAAAATAAACTTAACATTTTTCTACAAAAATAACAAAACAATATATGATTGTTTGGGGTTTCATATGTGTAGGTAGTTGATGTTTGGGGTGAAGTTTCTGCAGTCCTGTGTGAAAATGTGACATAAGGGGGAGTGGGGGGTTGATGTTTAAAATGTTGTGCTAAGTGGGTAGGATAAGCTAAGTTAAGATTACAGGAAGTTTTTAAATAGTAGATGTGACTAAATAAAGTCGTAGAGGATAGGTGCAGGATAGGAGTAGTACGTAATTCCTATTTACATTTTTATATTTCCATTAAATCTAATAGTTTGCTACATACAGCTGTACGTCATAATTTACTGTGTGGAATAGGGAATGTGTGCTCTGGTGAAGTTTTGTACTTGCATTTGTCTTTGCTTGCGGTGTCTGGCAACATGTGTGAGTGGGCTTCTTAGCTATGGACAGGGATCTGTCTTTCCATGATCTTACAATCAGACATTGTTGAGCAGTGGATGTGGCATTCATGGTTGAATGATGACACAGTGCTCATCTTGTGTTCACATACCAGATCAATGTGTGTGTTGCTAATTCAACATGCCTTGGATGGATGTTCTTCTCTATAACTTTGGCTGCAGGTGGTAGGTATTTGCATGCTCACCTACACTGATGGCTGCCCCACATAACCTCACACTTGGAGCGTGTGCTTTGTCAACCCAATGGATGGACCCAACATCTTGTCGAGGTGGCCCAGCTCACCGGTCGCATTGACTGCATGACAACTTAGCTGGACTAAATACTTGCACAGCTTGGGTAAGCACTTGCTAGTCCCAACACACAAGTGGTTCTTCCAATATGTGTTACACTCTCACTGCCTCGCATTGTCCCACACTCCAAAAACAAACTGATGTACCTTTGGCTAGTAGTTGGTGTAGTCGCCTCCCAGGATGGCCATTGGTGAACCTTGTCCTGACTCGTGAGAGACACACAACACACAGGTTGTGCTTATTTGGTGCATTTATTTACAAGTGCCAATGTTGTAAGAAGATCACGGCTAAAGTTGATAGGACAACAACCCCAAAGGATGTTTAGAGCCAGTGGAGTGTCCAGACAGGGTTCATGTGGGGAACATGTCATGGGACATGTTGGGGTGAGGAAGTGCTTCAGTCAGGAGTTGATGCTCTCAGTGTCATTAGGGGAAGATAAGCCACATTGTCCAGTCCACAAATGTTCCAAGGTGAACAGGGCAAAGTCAAAGCCGAAAGAAGTGGCAGCAGATGTTCCCCTGGCATGGCGATCAGCACTAGGGACTAAGGAGAAACTATGGGTATATATGACACAGATGAATGCTGCCGAAACACTTCTTCATTGGACGGTAATTGCCGTCCACATCTTCACTCCTCCGCCAGTGTGTGCGTTGTCTCCGTGAGGGGGAGGTGACGTAGATGCGGCAGCCAAGGGAGGCACACATACATCAGAGGTGGAAGATGTAGATCCCATGCCTGCAGCAGCATTCATCTGTGCAATACATGAGGCAACACAGCAGCGAGGAGGATCTCCCTCTTTTTGCAACACAGCAGCAATGTTGCAGTGGTAGGCAGTCATGGCAGCCATGTGGGAGTCTTGCTTCCACTCCATGGACTAAAAGGTTCGCATATCCCCCAGCTCTCTGGCCACATCGCTGGTGCCACTTTGGCAGGGCAGTTGTTGATGCCTCTGGCTCATGACACCAGCGATGTCAGCCAGGGACTGGTGGAGGCCACGGAGCAGAAAGTAGGTGCCTCTGATGGCAGTAGTGTTGTCTCTATTGGGACTGAGGCACCCACAGACCCCCTCTAGGGTTGCCGCCCTGGTCTCCATTCCCACCCGCACCTGATCTGACAATTCCAGCTGGACTCCTACCGCAGTCTGTTGGAAGGTAATAGTTGGGTCCTCGGAGTCCAGCAGCATGGGTGTGGTGGTAGGCGGTGCCTGTTGGTTGTTAGGTGGGGTATGTGGAGACGCCAAGACCCTGCTGACCGTCCCCGTGTCCGGATATGGTGTCTCAATGGAGTCCAGGACCTCTTGGTGGGTGTCATGGTCGATGGTTGGTAGACTGTCATCATCGCTATCATCTGTGATGTCCGGGACAGGGTGTTGGCCAGGAGGGTAAGGGTTCCATCTCTCTGCAATGAGATATGCGAAGATACTGTTGGTGATTTTCTTCTACATGTTGACATGGTTTAAAGCATTTGACAAACAAAGTGCATGACGCTGGAGCTTTCAGTTCCTCATTGATGCTTAGGACAGCTGTGGTGTGCTAGGTTGTAGCAGATGGCAGGTAGCACTGGGTGCCATTCCAGATGACTAGGACCTTGGCATTGTCATCACTGTGTGCCTACTCTGGGTGTATGCTGGGCCCTGTCCTGGTAGTCGAGAATCTAATCACTGGCGTTCCACGCCATTTCATCATGACCAGAGTTGGTCATCTGCAGGAGTGTCACACATCTCGCTAAATCCGATCCATTCAACATGTATGTGTCCTGCACCCCTCTGGCTGTTTCAAAATAGGTACTGTGCGGCCAATTTGCTCCCCACACAGTGATGGGTCCCTGATCACACAATGACTTTCTCCCAGTGCCGCCTCGCGCCACCTACATCATGCGTGGCAGCATCTCAAATCGGGGTGACTTGTGGCAGGCTGTTATGGGGGGTGAAGCATGTTCGGCAGGACACCACAGATGGTAGTGTTGCTGGGAATGGTGACATGTGCCTGCTGAGGGGGCATGTTCACATTGTCAGCATGTACAAAACCACAGCACAGCAAGCCGCCTGTCTGCATGCAACCCTGTGTCCATTCACATACGCAGGACAGCACAGTATTCACAAGGATCGGAGCTGCACGTGTTTTCCCTTGTTCCAAACGCCGATGATGACAGCCAAGCACCAGCACACAGACAATCTTGTGCATGTGGTGCAAGGGTGCCTGCGACATTGGTGCACGGCTGCTCTTGCGACGGTGTGCACGCGTATGGGACATAATCCAGTCAATACGGCCCATCCATGCATTTGGGAAATGATGCACGTTGGCACTGGCGAGATGTATGCATCAACGCCTTGCACCTTTTCACTTTAACTATGGCCCGTGTTCCGCTGGTGTACATAGGTTGCATTCACACCCCATAGCCAGTGATATATATGTGTAGATGAGAGTAGTTCAGGTGGTCCCGACCATGGCAGCTGACATGTGTGGTCTGAGCCTGCATGCCGAGACAGCTGCATGTCATGTAGTTTGCTCTAGGCGAGTATGGAAGTGACAATATACATGCCCAAAATGTGTAAATAGGAAAGTGCAGGGTTTCGCTGTGTTTAGGACAGTACAACGCATCCCTGTGGTTTCCATTCTGCTGGTGCACATTCAGCTGGGTAGAAACAACGCAGGTACCCTTGCACTATTGTGCAAGGGTGCCTCTGCTGAAGTACGTCATTGCCTTGTATGGCCCCCGTGCATGCAGTTAATACAGAGAATGAAGGCCATTGTATCTTGTAGAAACAGCACATTGCTGCTCTTTCCAATTTGAGTTGGGATAAGCTTCCAGCTGCAAGGCTTTGCGATGCTGCCCTATGCCAACATGAGAAATGAAATGAAGGTGAAATGAAAAATGAAAATGAAATGAAATTGAGAATTTGTACTTGTAAAGCGCACCTATACCCCCAAAGGGGGTGTCCAGAGGCGCCTGTGCGCGCACGCTAGCCGGAACCCTTCCTGGCTTTTCCCTGCATGAAATGTCCACTCCTGGGCACCCCCAAGGGTGAAGCCAGGCGTCCGCGCTGTTTGGGGCCGTTGACGGAGATTAAGCAAGCTGTTGCCCACGAGTTGCAGAGTGGGACCCATGATTAGAATAGGCACCGAGGCGCGGAATTATCAGGTCCGAGGAGGTTGGGCCCAAGACAACCGCAGCGAGGGCGGGGTTGAACCCTGGTCCCGGGCCAGATCTCTGCATCAGGGTCTGCCAGCAGCTAACCATGATGAGCACACTTCTCCACATGTGATCAAAAATGCCCATGAGCCTTCCATTGATGTCATATCTAAGCATAGAGTAGCCAGGTGGCTACCGTTTGACCTGCAGACAGTGCGGCAGAGCGCTGGGACATAGCTGCCTGGGCTGCACGACATTACATAGTTTCCCACATTTTTTTTTACGGAGTTTTATATAGCGCGAACTTGACCCGAATCGGGACATCAGAGCGCTTTTACATAGCACCAGTTGCATTGCACGGACACATTCATTTTTGTTAGGCACAGGGAGATTAAGTGATTTGCTCAGAATCACAGGAAGTTCAAGCGTCGTTTGCCGAGCTCCGAACCCAGTTCCCCCAGATTCGAGGTCGACCGCCCTATCGGCCGTTCGGCCAAGACTCCTCTCCCCATTGTCTCTTTGTTGGTGCCCGCCCTGTTGCTGATCGCAGTTTGGTCGTAGTCAGCACTGTCCTGTCCCACAACTCCAACCACTGACTCCTCAGAGATGACTGCAGACACCTGCTCCTCCAAGGGATCCTGCTGCTCCTGCGCACTGGACTACCACCTCAGGTCTGCAATGCTGCCTGTAGATTGGTTGTCAGTGTCTCCTTAGTTTTGCGCTTGGCATCACACCAGGGCTTCTTGCAGTCCGTCACTGTCCTCTTGGCTTCAGCTACACAGTTTACCTTGTTCACTATGGACTGCATATGGTCTTTTTCTTCCCGAATGACACTTTGGAGCTGACGAAGAGTTGGTGTTGGTGCTCTGTCACCACTGCGATCAAGGTCTCATTTTCCTCCTGACTGAATGTGCACTTCCTCTTGCCCTTGGACTCTGGCTGGCCATCCTGGCTGGTAGTGGGGTTGGGGGGTTGTTGTCCAGTGCTGTGCTCATTCCCGCAAAGCTACTCGCTTTACTGCATTCAGAGTAAAGTGTAACTTTTGTTTTTCTTCTTAGTGGCATTTTTGTGGGTTTTTCCCCCACTAGGCGCAGAAACGTGACGTTGGCTAGCATGGATTTTCTTGCCTCTAATTGGCCGGACATCACTTTTTGGACTGTAACGTGCTTTTTTTCATTGACTTAACACTAGTGTTAGCGTCATTTCTTTCCACCGCTAATCCGTCCTAACTTACCGTGTAGCGCCCGTGTTGCACATCCTGGCGCTAACATGGCGATGAGATTTGTCTTACAGCAATGGTGGGTTTGCGAGCGGCTCCGCTGCGTGAAAACAGCGGAGGTCCATTTCTTGTAAATATAACCCAAAGTGTTTAAAAAAAAGGTTGCATGGCAACATCAGCAGCTGTATCTAATTTAGGGGGTGGTATTAGGAGTTTCTTTTTGCTTTAAGAAATGATCTTCACAGGTGTTGGCAAAGTCTGGAAATATCAAAACTTTTGCCTCTCCAATGACATAAGGTGACAAAGAAGAGGGGTGGGAGCACTGCTGCTTCACACTCCCAGCACAGTTGCCTGCTGTTATGATTAATGCAGTTTCATGGTACATGCCTACCGGATCTTACTGGAGTATTTCTGCAAAAGTTGGTGCAGGTTAGTGCTGTCAATCTCTGAGCACGTGTTTCACAGGATATCATTCGTCATCAGTAGGAATAAAAGCAGTTTAATCTGGGGTTGCTGGGCAGGCTGCCACAATCCTTTCAGGTCTCAGTACCTCTCACAGGCGCACAGGTGTGCATCTCCACAAGCTGTCAGCTCAATGGCCAAAGGGAGCCTTTTCAAACGAAAGAGGGTGGGGAACTTTTTCTTCACCCCCAGCACAGTTAAGCCCCTTAGCATTATGATAAATGCAGTTCATGGTACATGCCTACTTGGATATTTACTGGAGTATTTCACAAAGTTGGTGCAGGTTAGTACTGTCAATCTCTAGACACGTGTTTCTGAATGTCATTCGTCATCCCAGTGAAGATAAAAGCTTAATTTAATCTGGGGTTGCTGAGCAGGCTGCTTTAATCCTTTCAGTCCTCCAGTACCTCTCACAGGCGCACAGAAGGTGCATCTCCACAAGCTGGGCGTCCAGCTCCAATGGCTAGGGAGCCTTTTCAAACAGAAAGGGGTGGGAGGCACATAGCCTTCACCCCCAGCACAGTTCGCCCTTAGCATTATGATAAATGCAGTTCATGGTACATGTGCCAGATATTTACTGGAGTATTTCACCAAAGTTGGTGCTGAGTTGGTGCTGTCAATCTCTAGACAAGTGTTCTGGATATCATCAGAAGTCATTAGTAGAGATAAAAACGAATTTAGTCTGGGGTTATGTTTCGAGCTGCCACAATCCTTTCAGGTCTCAGTGCCTCTCACAGGCGCACAGGTGCATCTCACAAGCTGCGTCAGCTCAATGGCACAGGGGAGCCTTTTTCAAACAGAAAGGTAGGAGCACTGCTTCCTCCTTTGATTAGCGCCAACATTACCAAATAATACGGATTCATGGTACATGCTTGCTTGGATATTTACTGGAGTATTTCACCAAAGTTGGTGCAGGTTAGTGCTGTCAATCTCTAGACACATGTGTTTCTGGATGTCGTCCGTCATCAGTAGAGATAAAAACGAATTTAATCTGGGGTTGCTGTGCAGGCTGCCACAATCCTTCCCGGGTCTCAGAGTACCTCTCAGGCGCACAGGTGCATCCACAAGCTCGTCAGCTCAATGGCACAGAGCTTTTCAAGCAGAAAGGGGTGGAGAGACACCGCTGCTTCACCTCCCAACACAGTTCGCCCCTTAGCATTATGGTAATGCAGTTCTGTGGTACATGCTTGCCCGGATATTTTTTGGGTGTTTCACCCAAAGTTGGTGCAGGTTAGTGCTGTCAATCTCCCTGAGCCTGTTTCTGGATATCGTCCGTCATCAGCGCGGCGTAAAACTGGGTATCTGGGGTTGTTGAGCAGGCTGCCACAATCCTTTCAGGTCTCAGTACCTCTCACAGGTGCACAGGTGCATCTCCACAAGCTCTTCAGCTCAATGGCTCAGGGCAACTTTGCAAACAGAAAGGGGTGGGAGCACACTGCTTCCACCTCCCAACACGGTTCGCCCCTGTAGCAGTGCCTGGTAAATGCCCAGTTTCATGGTACATGCTTACTTGAATGTTTACTGGAGTATTTCACCAGAGTTGGTGCAGAGTTAGACAATGTCAATCTCTAGACACATGTGTTTCCTGGATATCGTCCGTCATCCAGTGAGAAATAAAAGCGAATTTAATCTGGGGTTGTTGAGCGAGGCTGCCTGCAATCCTTACCAGGTCTCAGTACCTCTCACAGGTGCACAGGTGCATCTCCACAAGCTCTTCAGCTCAATCCGGCTCCAGGGGGCACTTTTCAAGCAGAAAGGGGGTGGGAGCACGCAGCTTCACACCTCCCAGCACAGTTAAGCGCTCCTTAGCATTATGGTAAATGCAGTTCATGGTACATGCTTACTTGGATATTTACTGGAGTATTTCACCAAAGTTGCAGCTGGGCTGAAGGCACCAGGTCAATATTGACAGCTTGTTTGAGACCAGCAATCATAGCTGACTGTGTCCAAAGCAGCTGTTTACCGAGGCGCAGGGGGTGGCATATATTGGTTTACAAGTGTGGGATCCTGTACAGATTAGTAGGCCTCACTTTAAACTCAGGCCCCCAACAATTAAATAATTCAATCTTGGCTGCTGATATTAAGCAACAACAGACACGTAGCAAATGTTCACATCAGCCTGCATAGCTGCCAAGTTTCCCAGGTCCATTTGTGACTAGATAGTCCAGTCCCGTTTTTTTTTTTCCCTTAGAATTCTGGTACTTGTAGTCCTGGCTTTACACTGGGTTAAATAAGACCATAAGTCCCAGTTAACTCCCTGGTAGCAGACCCACCCAGCCAGATTTAGTAACCACCTTTTAACTCAGCATCTCCTTTTAGATAAAATCCACATCAGCACTGGTGAGGTCCTGAGGTCTCCTCCACCCATCATCCCACAGCATCCCACTGCCTTAACTCCCACATCGTTCTCCTGCAGCTGCCCCTGTGGACTGTAACCTCATCTGCACTCTAACACTCTCCCCTGCAAGGTGCTCCTCCCCTGTAGTGAGCGACCCGGCGGCTGGGAAGGATGAGCATTATGTCAGCATGGGAGGCCACTTCGTGTGTGTCTGCCGAGATGGGGGAGAGGCAGCAAGGCACAAACAGAAGAACACCCCAAACTCTGACACGTACAGTCATGGCCAAGAGAGGGAGGTGATATGGCAGCTCTCACAATAAAGCCTAGGTGCATGAACAGGTAGAAGACGACGATGAGGGAGATGTCTTTCTCATTTCGTATGCAGACCAGCGCCTAGAAGCGAAACAGCCACAGCCAGTCCGTGGCATACAGGTAGAGTTCAGCACATCTCAGTGGTCATAGATACCATGCCTCCTTGGATATGATGAACTTTCACCAATACAAAGAGCTTCCTTCATGACCCCTACTGGGAAGCACTAAGACACAGATCTTTGCATACGGCAGCACCACCCCAATACCTCAGGCAGGGACCTTTGTTGAAATCCTACGTCACAGAGAACGAGAAATTCTCTGCTGCCATGGGTGGGGGTGACATCCTACTCAGCTGCCAGGCCACTGAGGAGTTAGGCTAGTAGTTCTCACTCAGCCATCCACATTCACCAGATGGAGCAGTTAATCATGGAGTATGCACACTTACTCGAGAGTTCTATAGTGCCTCAAGAACTACACCTTCAAGCTACACATTGATGAGACGGTGAAGTGCATAGCACTAAGACATCATCGATGGCACCCCAGTGGGTCATGGTGCTGTCCTGGTTCAGTAGAGGCACCAAGGGCATTGGAACTCCATATCTTTTGCCAGCCAAGCGTTGACAGAAGTGGGACCCACTATGCGCAGATTGAGCATGAGGCACTGGCCATAAAGTGGGGATATTATCTCTTTCACCTATACATGTATTGGAGGAAATTTAAAATGGTGACTGATCATAAACTGTTAGTGAATTTGTTCCCTGGAACCTCCCAACATCCTCCGCTGAGAGTAGAAAATGGGTAATAAAGCTGCAGCATTTCCAGCTAGAAGTTTTGTATTAGTCAGGGGCTGAAAATCCTACGGACTTTCTCTCCAGACACCCAACACATCATTCAGAAGTAGCAGCACAACAGTCAGCAGACACAGAGCAATATGTGCAATTTGTCACACAAGTGTCATGCCTTTAGCCGTAACCCTCCAAGACTTCGTACAAGTGACCAGCCAGGATGAGTGCCTAAGGAGAGTTGCTGAAGCCATCTTCCAGAAAAAATGGGTGACCTTCCTGGCTAGGCGGCACCAGTATGACTAGAGGTTGATAGGGTCTATGAAACAACTGTGGCAGGCTGGGTCTGAACTCAGCTTGACAATTGAGGGTCTAGTGTTATGAGTCTGGAGCATTATTGTCCCAAGGAACATGCAAGACCAAGTGATGGCTCTTGCACATCAAGGAATATTGTAAACAAAGCCTGACTCAGGGAAAAACTCTGGTTACCAGAATGGATACTTGAGTGTAGGAACTCATTCTGCAATGCCAGGACTGCTAGCTGAACAGAGAGGCAAAGGGACCGGTACCTGTTATCACTGAGCCCTCTGGTGCACTTCCCTAGGAATATGTGAGAGTAGATTTTGGGAGTTTCCCTAACCGGCATGGCCTCAGCTATAAATAAACAGACGTCCTGCCGCTCAGGTCAGATTCCAGACAGTGACTACTGGTGCAGATGGGTCCTCAGTCTGCCTGTGCGGAGGTCCAGCCTGCCACGTCCACAGGCAGCCCGCCACATACTCATGGCCACCACGCTGCCCGGTCTGCTAGCACTGGGGACAGCGGGGGGAGCCTCAATGCCCCGCGGTCCCTGCCGGCTCCCCACCTCCAGGGGAGCCGGCACTGCTCCCACGCCGCACGGGGCAGCGGCAAGAATGCCGCTCCCTGTGTGGTGGGAGCAATCACTTTCATCTGTTTTCCTACCAGCTTGACAGCAGACAGGAAAACAGATAAATGGTACTGTCCCAATGAGCAGGAGCGGTCCTCAGGGCCATTAATGGCTCCAGGGGAGGGGCCGCGCAGCTTCCTCCTCTTTTATCTTTATTTGGCCTGACCCTGGGGAGGTGGTGGTCCCCAGGGTCGTAAATGGCCTGAGGGGGGCCGCATGGACCCCCTACCCCTTCTTCATTAGTCATCACATTCAGCAGACACAGAGCAATATATGCAATTTGTCACACAAGTGTTAAGCGTTTAGCCGTAACCCTCCAAGACTTTGTACAAGTGACCAGCCAGGATGAGTGCCTAAGGAGAGTTGTTGAAGCCATCTTCAAGAACAAATGGTTGACCTTCCTGGGTAGGTGGCACCAGTATGACCAGAGGTTGAGAGGGTCTATGAAACAACTGTGGCAGGCTAGGGCTGAACTCAGCTTGACAAGCGAGGGTCTAGTGTTATGAGGCTGGAGCATTATTGTTCCAAGGAACATGCAAGACCAAGTGATGGCTTTTGCGCACCAAGGACACGATGGAATGGTGTAAACCAAATGCTGACTCAGGGAAAAACTCTGGTTCCCTGAATGGATACTTGAGTGTAGGAACTCATTCTGCAATGCCAGGGCTGCTAGCTGAATGGAGAGGCAAAGGGACCTGTACCTGTTATCACTGAGCCCTCTGCTGCACTTCCCTGGGAACATGTGAGAGTAGGCTTTGGGAGTTTCCCTAACCGGGCACGGCCTCAGCTATAAATAAACAGACGTCCTGCTGCTTGGGGAGGAGTCCAGACAGTGATTCCTTGTGAATGGTCCTGATTGCTGCACGCGAGGGGCCCGACATATCCTGGAGTAGCCCTCCACATGCTCCAACAACAGCCCACCCAGGGCACCCAGTCTGCAGCACTAGGGACAGCTGGGGGAGCCTCAATGCCCCGCGGTCCCTGCTGGCTCCCTGTCTCAAGCGGGAGCCGGCACTGCTCCCACACCGGTAGCAGCCAAGTGCTGCTCACGCGTGTGAGAGCTAATCCACTCATCTGTTTTCCTGCCTTCTGTTGAGTCCGGTCCCAGCGAGCGGGGGCAGTTTGCCTGCTCACCGCCCCACTGGAGGTGGACATGCCTCTTGTTTGCTCTCATTTGGTGTGGCTGTCAAGGTCCCACCAAGTGAGCAACGCCTGACTGGGGGTAGGCACCCCCTGAAAATAGAAAGCCAGCCCTGCGGGGTGGAGGTCCTCAGGGCCATTAATGGTTCAAGGAGGGGGGCCCACAGCCCCTTCCTCTTTTATCTTTATTCGGCCTGGCCCTGGGGAGATGGTGTTCCCCAGGGCGGTAAATGGCACGAGAGGGGGCCCGCGCGGACCCCTACCCCTTATTCATTAGTTGGCCTGGCCCTGGGTAGTTGGTGGTCCCCAGGGCCATAAATTGCCCTCCAGGGGGGTCCACACGGCTCCCCTCCTTCCATAATAATTGTATTGGCCTTTCCCCGGGGAAGTGGGGGTTCCCAGGGCCGAGAAAGGCCTTCGGAAGGGGGCCACTCGGCTCCCCTCATTAACAGTTTACATTTGCTTTGACCCAGGGGAGGTGGTGGTCCCCAGGGCTAATATTGGTAATGGGGAGGGGGGCTTCATGCCCCCCCCCATAATATGTTTAAAAATAAGCATCACAGGACCTGGCCCACCCGGGAGACCCCACCACCAGGCCTGAGGAGGCAGGGTATTCCTACCCTGCCCCTTCTCTTTTTTTAAATGTTTTTGTTTGGTACTCTGCTGTGTTCGAGTCCCAAGATGGCTGCGAACACTCCTGGTTGAAGTGTTGGCAGCCAATCAGATTTTTGCATGAGATCCTTGTTAGACTTGGCATGGTTTCCATTGACTTTTTGCCTCTACCTCCTGTAAATTTGATGCTGTGCTGGATTTAGTTTTGCTGGCTTAGATGCTTTGGGCACTTTGCCACTGCTGGTCAGTGTCAAAGTGTACATTTTCCCTGTGTAAATTGTTATCGTATCCTTGATTGGTATATTTGATTTACTGGTAAGCACCTAGTAAAATGTACAAATGGCTTGTGCACACGTCAACGTTGTATGCAGAAAAGTATCTGCGTATTTAGTACTTCAGAACATGTACAAAAACAAACAATGAGATAGTGTTGTATATATCAAGAAGAACACTCAAGAGTATCCAGTATGTTCTCTCTGTTTCTGTTCAGATCGATTGCCCAGCCAACACGTACTACGTCTGGGTAGTAACCCCAGACACTTCTTCAAGGGCTGTAAAGGTAGCCTGACAATAGGACATGTAGTCAAAATGGAGTCTAATGCATTTGAGAAATAAGTGTTGATGCATGGCGACATGTGTGCATGGTGTGAGAACACCCTGGGTGACAAACCATAGTGTATGCAGGATCACTGCGATATTGATGGCAGGTGAAGAAACCTAGTGACAGGTAGCTGCATCACGATGTTGCAGTTGTGTCTAAAAACATTGGTATCGGCGCATAGGTTGCATGCCAAGCAATCAAAATTAGAGACAAGGTCCGTGAAAGTACGTGGACACATAATAGGTACATCTTAAAAAGCGGCGCAAAGCATGATATCAGATTACATAGTTGATGCGCTCACCAACAATCATCGAGGCAGTTGACGTGTGCACAAGCCATTTGTGGGGTTGTTGACCTTGTGTCTTTGCTTGGGGGTTCAGGGTTATCCCCCCGCCTGTGGCACACGTCAGTACCTGATTACACATACCATGCACTCACGCATACTGGGAAGTTCGGCGCCATCGCATGCCACCTCAGCCTTCTCTGTGTGACCCTGGTAAAAATGCACTGCGGTGTGCCCGGGGCCTGTAAATCCAAATGCTGCTAGTGGGCCTGCAGCACTGATTGTGCCACCCTCATGAGTAGCCCTGAAAAAGGAGAGTGTCTCAGACCTGCCACTGCAGTGTCTGCTGCACAGTTTTAAACTGACATGTGCGGCCCACGACCAAGTGTGCCCACTTGCCAGGCCCCCCATCTTCCCTTTTCACACATGTAAGTACCCCTCAGGTAGGCCCAAGAGTATTCCCCCATGGAAAGAAGGGTTGCATTGTAGAGTAAAGGTAGGACATGTGCTGGTGTCGTTGTACATGTCCTGATAGTGAGAAGTACTACCAATTTCGTTTTCACTGTTAGAAAGGCTATCTGTCCCATAGGCTAACATGGGAGTTACTTTGTAAGCATCTTACAAGTCTCAACTTTCCATTGGGACAAGATACAGAAATGGAGTTTAGGCTCTCTGAACTCAGGAATTTAATAGCACATCTTTTTGGGGAGATGGTTTTAAGTTGTGTGTTTTGAAAAGGCTACTTTTAGAAAGAAGAGACACACAGTTGATGGAGCGAAATGCCAGAACAAATCAAAACATTCACCCCCAGTCTAGAGATCTGGGTTAAATCCATCCATTCTTTTGCTCACCACTTGCCACCCCAGTTTAGACCTGGCCATGTGCACATCGGTCTTGACTCTGTGCCTCACTGGGAGCTGGTCAGCCAAACTGCCAAGCCAGGTCCTCCCTGGACCGGGAAACAAGCATCCTAGGACTCGGTTTTACCGGGGTTTCGCCCTCTCCGCATAAGCCGGGATAGCTTGAATCAGTGGCACAGTGAGCCCGGGACCCTCATCTGGCCATACCCGGCGCACTTGGGTCCAAAACCCAAAGACACGCAGTTGGTGGACGGAGTACCAGAGGACAAATCAAAACATTCACCCCCAGGCAAGAGATCCTGGAGCTAGATCCATCATTCTCTCTTTGCTCACCGTGCCACCCAGTTTAGACCTGTGTCCATGTACACATCAGTCTTGAGCCCTGTGCCTTATGGGAACAGTCCAGGGAGGACCTGGCCTGGCAGTTCGGGCTGGACTGTTCTCATGAGGCACGGGGTCAAAGACTTGATTTGCATGTGGCTGGAGTCCAAGCTGGAGTCGCATGGTGAGCAAAAAAATGATGGATTTGGGCCAGATCTCTGTACTGGGGCTGAATGTATGACGTTGTTCTGCGTTCTGTCCATCAATTCGTTCTTTCCGCATTTGTCATCCCGAGAGTGGGCGGGTATGTCCAGACGCGTGGTCCCGTGCTCTCCATGCCACTGGAGGTCAGGCTATCCTGGCTGATGAGGGTGAAACCCCACAGGCAGTCCCTGGGATGCTTGTTTCCAGTCCAGTGAAGGAACCTGGCCTGGCAGGTTGGGCTGGACTGTTCCCATGAAGCTTACAGGTTCAAGACTGATTTGCATATGGCTGGGTTCCAAACTGGAATGGCATGGTGAGCAAAAAAACGATGGATTTCGCCCCGTCTCTGTGCACAGGGTGAATGTATGACTTCGTGATCTGCATTCTGTCCACTCAATTAGAAAGAAGGCGTTTTCCTAACTAACCATTCTGTGTGCCTCTGCTATTTCGTGTATTGACTGTCTGGTTTTGGAGTGACAGGGGCTGGAGATGTGCATTCACTGTAGACAGCCACAAGGAGGGCTGAGGTGTGTCCTGCCTTTCCTGGGTGGCTCAGAGCTGAGCTGAATAGACCTTGGCTGTATTTAGAAGTGGTGGGAGGGTTCACTTACACCTGAATGGGCAATGTCTCCTCTGCACAATGCTGTCTCCCACCTCCCATAGTGATGCTACACTGCCAGAGAGAAGGCAGAACTTGTTTGGACTGGGCTCAGAGACCCTTGCCACAAAGAGAACAAAGGCAAAATGGGGTATATGAAGTGGACCTTGAACACAAAGATTTGGGAATCCAGCTTCTGGACTCCGGGGAGCCTTTGCCAAGGAGAAGAGCTGGAGAGCTGTGAGGAAGGAGTACTGCCCCTTTGCTGTGTACTGTGTGGGGGTTGGCCTGCCGTTGCTTCTTCTGCTGGGGAAAGGACAAAGACTGGAACTTTGCTGAAATCCATGCTTGAAGAAGAATCTCCAAGGGCTTGTGTGTGGCCCCCTGTCCTGCGCTCTCAGGGACACAAAGACTTCGCCTCCTGTTCTAGACTCCATTGCTGGGAGTTCCGCAGGCCTGTCAGGAGGTGTCTATTCCAGTTTGGGCCTCTGGAGGTTGTTCACTGCTGTTGGGAGCACGGACCAAGCCCTAAGAGAAGCAGGAAAAACAATCTCTGACACCGTCAGTGATGCTGCCGTGAAGTCGTGACCCGCACCGAGGCCAGGGGTACCGTTCGTGAAGGGCACGATGCACAGTCCCGCCTGCACCACAGCTCCGACGCCCTTCGACGCCTTTTAATGCCTGCGGTTCTCGAGCCTTCCCGAGTGCCAGTGAGTCGCCCTTTCGATGCCGTTACCCGTCAGTGCCCACCATCCTGTTTGTCACGGAGCCGATAACTGCCGAGGGTGACTCCACGAGTCTCCGACTTCGCATCACCTCGCCGGAACCGATGCCTCACCGCCGAAGCAACCGACTTCCCTTGTCCTGGACTCGATACGTCCCCTCCTCGTGGACATGATGCCATGCCTCTCCAGTGGCCGCTAGGAGCTTCGTCCTCGACCTGCTTCACCTGACGCCTCATTCCTGACGCCGTACATGCGTCCAAAGAGTTTGTTCCAAGGTACTGTTGTTTGGGGGTCTGTGTGACTCCGTGCCTGATGCTGCGCACCTTGCGGTCGGGTGCCGTGCTGGATTGTTGCCTGTCACAATGCCGTAGTGGCCCAGGTGTGAGCTATTTTTGTTTGCTATAAGTTCCCTGTTTTGGAAATAACTGTTCTATAGTTGTAGCCCCATTTTTATTACCTGTATGTTGGATATTTGTTGTTTTGGTCTTGTTTGGTTTAGATAAAAGTCTACACTTATTTTTCTAAACTGGTGTGGTGTCCATTTGTGGTGTTTTCACTTGTATTCACGATTGTGTGTTTTGAGTACAAATACTTTACACATGTGCCTTTGGGATAAGCCTTGTCTGCTCGTGCCCAAGCTACCAAAGAGGGTAAGCAGGGATTATCTAAAGTGTATCCCCTTTACCCACGGTCAGAAGCAAGGGTCCCTACTTGGACAAAGTGCCTACACTCTGCCGATGCAGAGACCCCCAGTTCTAACATTGGTGGTCAGCGGTGAGGATTGAACTTGTATTTGTGCTTCTGACCCACAGTGACTGGTGTACATCACTAGTTTAGTGCAGGCCACTACGTAACCACATACTGTGTTTTGGTTCTATTTTTGATTTGACCCTTGTAAAGTATCCACACACCATGTCTCTAAATGGTGAACCAGCAGAAAGATGTTGCAGAATTGGAGTTTGATATTGAGATGTTGCATACATACAAAGTGGATCAACTCAGACAATTTTGCAAAAGCTGTGGATGCCCCAGGAGGAGCGCCTCTAGGAAAGAGGAGCTGCAGAAGGCCTTGAGTGCCTGGTGGGAGGCCAGAGAAGCTGGGGAGACAGGGGATGCAGTTGTGAATGTGGATTTGCCAGAAGGAGGCTGTGTGTCCCAGGATTTGCCTGAAGGAAGAGCAGCCTCAGTGGCGTCAGCAATACATCTTCCAGAAATGTGTCTCCAGAGGAGATAAAGGAGAGACAGAGGGTCAGAGATAGATCATGCATTAGAGGTTATGAGGCTCCAGGTGACACAAAAGGAAATGGAGAACCAAAAAGTTGCCATGGAGAATCAGAAAATGGCAGTGGAGAATGAGAAAGCTCGAGCCTTTGAAGAAAAGAAGTTGCTTTTGACACAGGAGTTGAGCATGAGAGAGCTTGACCGCAAGGCCAAACAGGCAGAGTCCAGTGCAAAGGGTGGCAGCATACAGCCAGTGCAGTCTGGGGGTAAGGTCAACATTCCCAAAGATCTAGTACAGAATTTCCAGAAGGGGGAGGATATTTAAGCTTGGTTAGCATCTTATGAGGCAGCACTGGTATGAATGAGGTCCCAGAGAAACATTGGGGAGCACGCCCATGGAAACACTTTGTGGCCAATGGGAGGAACACCCCGACACCTTTGTAGGAGGCGGGTACTCTCACCTATCCCAATATGAAGGAGGCGTTATGCCTCAGGTTTGGGCTCACACCTGAGCAGTACAGGAAAAAGTTTAGATCTTTTAAAAAGCTTGAATCCAATACATGGGTTGAATGTGTGAATCTTTGTTGCAGAGCACTGGATTGGTTGGACAAGGGACATGCGAGAGTAACTGACCACAGGGGTTGTACAGTCTGATTGGTTGGGGAGCGCTGGAGGTGGTCTTTGACGATGTTCCCAGAGCTGTGCCAGCATCTGATGGATAGTAAGCTGACTGGCCCCAGGAAGCTTGCTAAGGAGGTGGACCGCTGGACAAGTACCAGGGTCCACAAGGGCTATGTGGAAAGCCCAGGTAAAGGTGGGCAGGGTCCCCAGCAGAAGAGTGGGGGAACAAGGCTAACCAAAAGGAGTTCTCTAAAGGGCCCCAAAATAATCCCCCAGAGTAAAGAGATTCCCAGCCCCCCAGTGGTAAGAAGCCATGGCCGCCTAGAGGGAGGCCAGACAACAGGGGTCCCAGCAGGTGTTATACATGTGGTCAGGAAGGTCACATACAGGGGGGTCCCAAGTGCCCCCAGGCACAACCGGCACCCACTGGTGCACCGTCACCGGGGGTTAGTTGAAGTGTAGTGCTGAGGGGATAGGGTTGGTTCCCCTAGTGAAGGGAGAGCCAGCTGTGATGACCCTTATCTCATTAGGAGATAGAGAGATTGTCCAGGAAACCTGCCTTCTGGATAACACCAAGAAGTACCTGCAGTGGGTGACCATCAATGGGAGAAGGGTGGAAGCTCTGAGAGACACAGTAGCCAGCGTGACATCTCTGAGGTGTAAATCGGGTGTCTGAAGAGCAGGTAATCCCCAATGTAATTCACCCTGTAGTTGATGCAGACACCTCTGAGCACCTGTGTAGGTGGCGCAGGTTCCCTTTGAGTGGGGGTCTCATGTCCTTTGAAGGTTATTGTGAGTCCATCCATGCCTGCTGACTGTCTGCTTGGCAATGACCTTCAGAGTTCCCCTTGGAAGGAGGTGAAGCGCCAGGCTCCTTTCGAGATGCTGGGCCTGCCTGAGTGGGCGTGTGTGACCACTCGATCAATGCCAGCCAGTAAGGGTAATCAAGAGGACCTGGAGCCTGAAACAGTGGCCCAGGTGCATGTCAGAATGAGGAGAGGCAGGGGTTGTGGGAAACCCGCCCCAGATGCTCCAACGGTCCAGGAGGAGGCAGACCTTGATGGGGATGCCCTGGGACCTGGAACAAGTGGCCGAACTTGGAGACCTGCCTGAGCTGACCCATTGGCAGCAGGATGGGGGTCCCTCCATGGAGGAATTCTGCAAGTTGCAGATGGAGTGCCCTACTCTTGATGGGGTGCAGCAGCAGGCTGCAAACCAGGCAGCAGGTGATCAGACCGGATCACATTAGATTTATTGGGAGAATGGTCTCCTTTACAGAGAGCTTAAGGTTGCTGAACCTGGGTCAGCCCATGTGCTGGTGGTACCTTAGTGCTTCAGGACCTTCGTTACTGGGTCTAGCTCTTGAGGTGCCTTTGGCAGGAAATTTGAGGTGCGACAATACCTTTAACAGGCTTGCCACCCACTTCTTTTGGCCCCAAATGCGAAGGCACACTGACACTCATTGTAGGTTTTGTCAGACATGCCCGGCGAGCGGCAAGATTGGGGGAAGAGTAAGGATCCCCTCCAACCTTTTCCCATGGTGAGCACCCCTTTTGAGCAGGTGGGCATTGATATTGTGGCACCACTGGAACCCAAGACAACCTTAGGCAACAAGTATATCTTGGTCTTGGTGGACCATGCCACCCAGTACCCAGAAGCTGTCCCTCTCAGTACAATCATGGCCCCTGTGGTGAGCCGTGCATTGATGGGGATCTTTTCCCATGTGGGGTTCCCCAGAAAGGTTGTATATGACCGAGCTACAAACTTCATATATAAATATATGACATCTTTGTGGTAGGAGTGTGGTGTAATGTACAAATTCACCACTCCTTTCCATCACCAAGGAAATGGGCTGGTTGAGAGATTCAACCGAACCCTGAAAGGCATAATAAAGAGCCTTACAGAACCCATGAGACATAAGTTACCATGCATGTTGTTTACCTACAGGTAGGTACCGCAGAAATCCTTAGGGTTCAGTCCCTTTGAGTTGCTGTATGGGCATCCTGTGAGATGGCCTCTCAGTCTGGTGAAGAGGGCTGGGAGAAAACTCCCGGTAAGACCCACCAGGATGTGTTCAGCTACATGCTGGCCTTCAGGAACCAGACTCAGCGCTTCATGAAGCTCGCTCAAGTGAGCCTGGAAGCCAGCCAGGAGGAGATGAAACAATGAGCAAACCACAATGCCACTCTGAAGCCCAGAAGTTTTTAGCCTGGCCAAAAGAGAAGATTGTTGGAGTGATGGCACCCAGTGGAGCCTTGTGCGCTTCAAGACAAGTGGACTGGGCCTTTTGAGGTGGTGGAGTGCAAGAGTGAAGTAACCTACTTGGTGAACTTGCAGACTCCTAGGAACCCTTTGAGGGTCCTGTACGTGAATCACCTCAAACCTCACTTTGAGAGGTCTGAAGTGACTATGCTCCTGGCTACAGATGATGGAATGGAAGAGGAGAGTGAGCCTCTTCCTGACCTTCTGTCTGCCAAGGAACATGATGGGTCAGTGGATGGTGTGAACCTCTCTCCCACCCTGACCCCAGAGCAGCAGAGGGAATGTCGCCAGGTGCTGGGACAGTTCGCCTCCCTGTTCTCCCTGACTCCAGGAATCACCAATTGGTGTGTCCATGATGTGGACACTGGAGACAGTTTACATGTAAAACACAAGATTTACAGGTTGGCTGACAAGGTCAGAGCTAGCATCAAGGAAGAAGTTTCCAAGATGTTGGCGTTAGGGGTGATTGAACCCTCCAGCAGCCCCTGGGATAACCCAGTTGCTTTTGGTTCCAAAAGCTACTGCATCCGGTGCCACTCCTGAACTGTGGTTCTGTGTCGACTACCGTGGGCTCAATGCCGTCACCAGGACTGATGCCCACCCCGTGCCCAGAGCTGATGAGCTCATTGATCGCTGAGGGGATGCCCATTACCTCAGCACGTTTGATCTAACGTCTGGGTACTGGCAGATTGCCTTAACCTTAACTGATGGGCCAAAAGAGAGGTCTGCATTCTCAATGCCAGAGGGGCACTACCAGTTCTGTGTCATGCCCTTTGAATTGAAAAACGCACCTGCCACATTCCAAAGACTGGTCAACCAGGTACTGTCTGGGGGGGAGGAATTCAGCACTGCCTACCTAGATGACATTGCTGTGTTCTGCTCCAGCAGGGAGGAACACCTGCAGCACCTCTGTAAAGTGTTGAATGATCTGCAGAAGGCAGGCCTTACTATCAAGGCCGGTAAATGCCAGATATGGCAGGGATCTGTGGTGTACTGAGGGCACCAGGTAGGAATCGGCCAGGTAGCACGCCTACAGCCTGAGATTAACAACATTCTGGCTAGGAAGCCCCCCAAGACCCAGATAGAGGTGAGAGCCTTTTTTATGTCTCACCGGGTACTACAGACTGTTTGTCAAGGGATATGGCACCATTGTTGCCCCCTTGACAGAGCTGAATTCAAGGAAGCAGCCAAGAAAAGTGATCTGGACTGATGCCTGTCAGACTGCTTTTGATGCTCTGAAATCTGCCATGTGCACAGCGCCCATGCTCAAGGCATCCAACTCCTCCCAAGAATTTGTTGTGCAGACAGATGCTTCAGAGCATGGTGTGCTAGCAGTACTCTCACAGTTGAATGACGAGGAATTGGACCAACCCATAGCTTTTATCAGTAGGAGGCTACTTCCCAGGGAACAGAGGTGGAGTGCAATTGAAAGAGAAGCTTTTGCTGTGGTCTGGGCGCTGAAGAAGCTTAAACCCTACTTGTTTGGGACTCACTTCTGGGATCAGACAGACCACAGGCCCCTCAGATGGTTAATGCAAACGAGGTGTGAGAACCCAAAACTGTTGAGGTGGTCTATCTCCCTACAGGGAATGGAGTTTACGGTGGAACACCGCCCTGGTACAGAACACGCCAATGCTGATGGTCTGTCCAGATTCTTCTGCCTTAGTGATGAGAACTCCCAAGAGGGACGGTAGTTCTCCCCACTTTTCAGCTGGAGGGGACACGTGTAAGACTTGGCATCCTGGCTGTGGTTTCCCCTGACTTTTTGCCACTACCTCCTGTATTTTTGATGCTGTGCTGGATTTCATTTTTGCTGGCTTGAATGCTTTGGGTACTTTGCCACTGCTAATCAGTGTCAAAGTGCAAGTGTTCCCTGTGTAAATTGGTATTGTGATTGGTTGTCCAGGATTGGCATATTTAATTTACTGGTAAGTCCCTCGTAAAGTGCAGTGAGAGGGCCAGGGCCTGTAAATCAAATGCTACTAGTGGTCTTGCAGCACTGATTGCGCCACCCACCTAAGCATCCCTGTAAATGTATCTAAGACCTGCCACTGCAGTGTCTGTGCGCAGTTTTTTACTGCCATGTCTACCTGTCAAGTGCACCCACTTGCCAGGCCCTAAACTTTCCTTTTCCTACATATGACACCCCTCAGGTAGGCCCAAGGTACCCCCATGGGCAGGGTCCAGTGTATGTGAAAGGTAGGACATGTGCTGGTGTGTGTGACATGTCCTGATAGTGAAATACTGCCATTTTGTTTTTCACTATTGTCCCATAGGAAAGCACGAGAGATACTTTGTAGCACCTTACAAGTATAACTTTCCATTGGGACAACATAGAAGAATAAAGTTTAGGCTCTCTGATCTCAGAATTTAATAACACATATTTTAGTAAAGATGGTTTTTAAATTGTGTGTTTGGAAATGCCACTTTTAGAAAGTAGGCATTTTCTTGTTTAACCATTCTGTGTGACTTTGTCTGGTTTTGGAGTGACAGGGGCTGGGGATGGGCATTCACTGTAGACAGCCACTAGGGGGTTTGAGGTGTGCCTGGCCCTTCCTGGATGACTCAGAGCTGAGCTGAATAGACCTTGGCTGCATTTAGAGTAGTGGGAGGCGTTTTCCTTGCACCTGAATAGGGCCTGTCTCCCTTGCACAATGCTGTCTCCACCCCCTGTGGTTATACTGCACTAGTGAGGACAGAACTGGTTTGGACTGGGCTCAGAGACCCTGGGCACAAGAGAACAAAGACAGAATGGGGCATAAGGAGTGGACCTTAAATACCCAGAAAGTTAGATCATTTCTGGACTCAAGAGGAACCTTTGCCAAGGAGAAGAGCTGGAGAGCTGCGAGGAGGAGTACTGCCCCTTTGCTGTGTGCTGTGTGGGGTTGGCCTGCAGTTGCTGCTTCTGCCAATTAAAGAACAAAGACTGGAACTTTGCTGAGAAACCTGCTTGAAGAAGACTCCAAGGGCTTGTGTGTGCTGGCTTCCTGTTCTGAAGTCTCAGGGACACAAAGATCTCTCCCCCAACTCCCCTGAACTCTACTGCTGAAGTTCTGACCTGCCAGAAGGTGCCTGTTCCAGTTTCAGGCCTCCGGAGGTTGATCCTGCTGCTGGGAGCTGGAAGAAACCTAAGAGAAGCAAGAAAAACTATCTCCAAAGCCGTCAGCGACGCCGCCGTGACGCCACGACCTGCACCGAGGCCAGAGGCACCACTTACGAAGTGCATGACGCACCGCCCTACCTGCACCGCAGCTCCGATGCCCTTCGACGCCTGCTGACACCTGCAGTTATCGGCCTTTCCGACACCAGCGCTCGCACCGACTCCATTACCACCAGCGCCTGCATCCAGTGATGGCAGCGCAGATAACCGCCGAGGGTGACTCCACGAACTTGCCGACTTTGCACCGCCTCACCGGAACCGGCGCCTCACAGCCGACACAACGGACTTCCCCTGTCCTGGATTCGACACGTCGCCTCCTCGTGGACACAATGCCTCACCTCCCCCGTGACAGCCAGGGAGCCAGCCTCGACCTCGGCACCAAAGCCTCACCTCCACGATGCCGTGCATCATCATAGACTTCATTTTTCAAGGTACTGTTTATTTAGGGGTCCGTGTGACTCTGTGCCCGACACCGTGCACCTCGTGGTCGGCGCTGTACTTTGGATATAGTGCTGTCACACCGTCGTAATAGCCCCAGGTGAAGCTATTTGTTTTCTACAAGTGCTATTTTTGCAATAATTGTTCTAAAATCGTAATTTGATACATGTATGGTGGATTTTTGTCGTTTTGGTCTTTTTAAGTTTAGATAAAGATACTTTATTTTTTTAAACTGGTGTGGTGTCCATTTGTGATCTTTTCCCTGTATTACTGTGTGTTTTGAGTACAAATAATTTACACATTGCCTTTGGGATAAGCCCGTCTGCTCGTGCAAAGCTACCAAGGGGGTGAGCAGGGGTTATCTAGAGTGTGTATCCCCTTCATCCTGACAAGAAGCAAGGGTCCCTACTTGGACAAAAGACCTAACTCTGCCAATTATAGACCCCAATTCTAGCACCTTTAATATCTCCAAAACTACTGAACGGATTTAGACCAAATAGCAAAACGGGTTCCTTCTGGACTAAGAGCTAGCTTTCTGCCAAATTTGGTGTAATTCCGTTCAGCAATTCGGACTGTAGTCATGTTCAAAATCTCGATGGGAATTAACATGGGAAACACACTTTTTTAGACCCTTCCCTTTTTTCTCTTCCCCTGCTTGATCACCCCGAAGCTTTCCATGCCCAAATAGAATCAGGAGGACACTTTTTTGGTAAATTTCATGAAGATTCGTCAAACAGCACCAAAGTTATAAGCAAGTCAAAAAAAGCATTTTTCCTACAGAAACTAGATCCTAACTATGACTACCTACTGGCGACGGTCAGTAGGCTATGTATATATACATTTACCGGGGCACGACTTTAGCACTTGCCTCAGCCATCAGGCGAAATCAGCACTTGCGTTGGAATTACCGCAATTACGGAGGTGAGAGAGGCCACAACCTCTCTGGGACAGTTTCGAATTTCCAGCATGTAGAAATCTTGTGCTATTCTTGTATGTTCCATACAGGTACTGCTATCGGCTCAGGTAATGAATGCCTTTCCACCAACATTCCCCTGATATTACACTACATACAGGTTCTTAGTACTGACCTTTTTACCTAGTTACGGTAATGTTCCAGAGATGACATGGGGATTTCTCTGAAAAGCTTAAGCCTCCACATTCATTATGCATGCAGGGATTCATGGAATCACAGCTTAGGTTCACAGCAGGCCTACCATCTCCTGCATAATAATAGCTATGTATGAGGGTCATTCCTTCCGTCATCCTAGTCCCGACATGACACAGCAAGGTTATGTCCCCAGGGGGTACCACTTTGGGTATATCTACACCATGTCTTCGTTCTGCGGTGGTCAGAGGAGAAAAGGACTTCCATGCCGACACCGCACTGACGCAACGAGATGCTGAGAGCTCACTGCACTTGCAGACACTCCAGCTCGCGGTGGTCTGACATCCCTTCGCGGGGTGGTCCATATCGAGACCAAGACAAGAGGTCACACAGTCTCTCACTTCAGGTAATGAGGGTTGACTTTGTCACAGAGATTCTTAGCAGCACACACCTACATACACATGCTAGGTACATTTAAGGTGCATTTAGTTGAGGGTCGCATCGTGGGAGTACGCATTTTACTGTCGTGTGTTTTATGCTACTTGCCTGTATTCATTGTTTTAGCACGATGGTAGAAATCTACCATCATTTTACTCTGTTAGTGCTATAATCATTTATGTCTGTCCACTGTCTAATGGTTGTTTCAGCACACCTATTTTACTGCCCTAGAATGACGCTGGTTCAATAAATGCTTGTTAAACGTCCCTACCATTTATTCTGTGTCTCTCTGCAAGTACGAAGTGAGCACGAGTGACTGAGCGAAAAAGTAGTCCACTGTTTCCCGCGATCCCCTGATGGAACAGGGTTTGTCATGTTCGATAGTTGCCAAGAACTATTCTCTCCTAGGTAGAGGGTTTCTAACAGATGGCACTGTGTGAGCTAGCTGGTATACAGGCTAACATGCCCAGTAGGGAGGTGTCTAGAATCAGTCTAACACACAGATCCTATGGAGTTTATAGGGACTACACAACATGGCGCTTACGCCAGAGTCGGTTTGGTGCTTGTTCCAGCAGTCAAATCTGTGTAGTTCAGTCATGCTTTTTCTCAGGGGCCCTACTCACATTTCACCAGAGGACGTCCTGGAGTGGGAAGGGAGCTATCCGCCCTACAGCTAGAGTAGAAGCACTGTCACTAACGATGCAGGCTGGCTGTAGGTTTGTCAAGCTTGAAGGACAGTAACCAGTTCCTGTTGTTGCATAAAAACATTATCTCAGTTTCCTTGAAAAATTCTTCTTTCAAAAACAATGGCTGATGAAACGCGCACGCTGTGTGAGCACAGCCTGCTGTAGTCAGGGAAGAAAGAAAGGAAAGGTGAAATCAAGATTTCAGAAAAATGTTAGAAATGCCCTTACTCAAAAGCTTCAACAGACTGCGGGTCGCAGCTAGGGGTGCAGGACAGTACCTTGCTTTGTGATTGAGGCTCACGGAATCATATGAGAACAGAGATGATTCTGTTCATGGGTTAAAATTCCCACAAGCAGATGCACAATCAAATACATTTCCGATGCTTACACTGAGAGATGAAACACCAGATGTGAATACTGTCCGTGTGAAGACATTGAAGTTCCGCTCACCTATCAGGGAGCACATAAAGCTGGTTTAAAGACGCCATCCCCCATACTAAAAAACAAAGCAAGACTCGGTCCGCTCGGGAGAGGCGGAGCCACTTGGCTTGATCCTTGCGGCTTACGCACCGCATCCAGGAGCGTTGACTCAATGCCAGTGGCAGAACTACGTCACTTCACACAAAAATAAATAATAAAACTTTGCAGAAACCTGACAGACTTCGTGGTGAGAACACTCACCGCCCGACCAACAAGAGCTACACAAACAAGTCAAGTTCAGGGTTCTACAACTAGAATTACACCACAAGCAGCTATACGCAGTTATGCAGGGCAGAAATGCCCACTAAACGTGAAGCAAATGCCATTCTGGATAGCTCAGAAAATAACACAGCTAGAGACGGTATGTTCCACACAAGCCCTCAAGAAAAACACAGAATGCTAACAATCTGCTTGCCAATGGGATAGCTCCCAGATGAGAGAAATTGCTACCACTTGGGGTGCAGTTTTGCGCCATATATACCAGAACTGCGTGGTATCCCTTCGTTAGCTCTAATTCCAGGCGTGGCCAAAGACAAATACAAACTGAGTATGGAGCAGAACACATGCTTTCTGAACCCAGGGATGAAATTATTCGTCGATAATTTTGCCCAGGTATCAGCTACAATAGTAGCAAATACAAAAGGGAGGCAGCAGCAGTGGCAGTCCGCCAACGCCTGAGGGGATCTCACTCCCTTTGCATGCGGGGCGTTGAATTACCTAAAATTATCACCTATGCTGAATTAGGTGAGAGATAGTTTGGGAGCTAGAGCAACAAAACCTCAACTCATGGGTGGTCCCGAAAAGGATAACACAAAGCAAGCACCAGATTCTTCCAAGAAGAAATGGGATAATAACAATAAAAACCAATAGTTTAGAGAAAATAGATCTCTATCTGGGATTGGGATCTACCACTCAACAGGACCCCTCCGAAAGGAGAGATGTAACCTTGGGGACAGAGATAACATTAAAAACCTGACAGGTGTCAGGATACTGATACACATTCCTCTCGCGTTCCTTTCCAGGGTTCACCGAGAAACTCCGAGAGGGAGGACTGTGATCAGAACACAGACAAGAAAGAGCGTACAAAGTCCAGAGAGCACTTGCGCTGCACTTACAGATTATACTTCCAAGAAAGAAAGAAGAAGCCAAAATCAAAACCTCAATTTAAAAAGAAGAAAAGCCAGCGGAGTCTTAAAATTAGACATGCACAGAATTCTGAGGACTCAGCTACTGAGCAGGGAATGGACTCTGATGATGCTAGGCAGCGCAACAGAAGTAGCAGTCGCTCACCAGAACCTGTTGGGGCTGCAGGTGGCAGGGGAGATGAATGAGGCTTATCACGATGGAAACACCTGATACAACGGTGAGTGTCCCACATAGGTTGCATGAGATAACACTCCAAATGGAGGGGGACAAACCAAGAAAAGTTAAGGTCTCTTGTGAAGAGCCTGACTTACGGCTATGACTTGTCCTTTTAGCTGAAAAGATTGGCCGCCTGAAATTGTTATGGATTGCCCAAAGGGAGACACGGTAATTTTACCAGCTTTTCCGACCTCGTCCCAATATGTTTAAAAACACACATACGTGCATGAATGGGCAGTAGCCCTTGCTCAGCCCTACATGTAGCCATGTTGGGTGGGATGCTGGAGTCACCACACCATATAATCCCAGTAAAGCTACTCCCAACTCCACAGAGATAGCACCCAATAAAACAAGAGCGACAAAAACAGGTCAGGGGAGTCTTAGATCAACTTGGAATACCAGGGTGTTGCAAAAACTTGCATATCTACTCACCCTCAATGAATAGTCCTTTGTTTCCTGTAGTGAGAACCTAAATCATTCATATCGTCTAGTTTTAGACTACAGACATCTGAACACATGCACAAAGACAGTCGCTGTTCAGAATGCACATAGTGTCAGCGTTAATGAATACCACTGTGCGGAAAAAATACAAAACAACACTAGAGTGTCTCAAATGGAGTTCTTCTGCCAAAGCCATAGCGCCTGAAAGCAGGTATTTAGCTAGCATTTTCCGCACTAGGCTCTCAGCGTCAATTTTGTCGACTCCCTAAAGGGTATAAGAATAGCTCTGGGTTGTTTTCACGCAAGACCAACAGAGTTGCTTCAAGGTTTGGATGAAGAAGAAGCGTTGTCCTATGTAGATGATATTTATCAGACGGATGATGATATAAAGGATCACTTGGCAGGGGTGAGCAGCATTGTTTTGGGATTTGCCTCTGGAGGGCTACCAAATTCAACTTTAAAAAATCTATTTTGAAATAGCCCACCTCAATGTCCTATTTTTGGGATACGAGCGTTCAAGTGAGGGAAAAAGCCTTGCAGCCTAACTTTTTAGAAAAGTGTGCGCTGCTCCAGCCTCCCAAAATAGCTGAAAAACTCACAATCCATATTGGGATTTTCCATTTGGCAAGTTTACATTATATGTTACCATGGGTGTATGCAGAAAGAGTAAAACACTTTCTCTGAATTAATCAGACCTGATTTTTCAGTTAGGCATTGGACACAGGAACACACAGATATCCTTCATTCCCCACAAGTTGATATGATGGCTTCAAAGCACTCGCACGGGTCCACGCGTAAGCGTCCGCAACCTTGTGAATCAGCGTTGCACACGGGTCAATCTGGGTAACACTTACTAACCTTCAGCCAGAGAGGTAAAACAGAACCTATAGCGTACACGTCACAGTTGCACACTTAAACACTGAAATGCGCACGCATTCTACAGAAAAAACCCGCACAGCAGTGCAGACCGCTGCTTGGTAAGAGAAGAGCACCGGCTCAGGGGAAATGAATAATTGTCGTGACCTCGGTACCAGCCTTAGAGGCTGCTGAAAGCAGCTTTCCTAATGCTAAAGTCTTACATCCAAGATGGATACAATGAGCTAATTCTCTCACTGCAACGGATGTAGAATACAGATATGACCCAAGGCTAAAAACACAAGCATTTTGGCAATATGATCAAGAATATCCTCTCCCAAATGAAATTATGCCTCTAGATCAGTATGAATACATTATTTACACTGACGGATCTGCTCAGCCGGCCATAGGAAGTAAACAGCAATACAGCGCTGCGTGTGTGATTGTGAAGGGTCGTATGCAGGATGGCAAGTTCCAACCCAGCGATACGAAGACACAGTCTCTAGGAGACTGCACGGCTCAGCTGGCAGAACTAAAAGCACTATTACTGGCACTAATAAATATGGATAGAGAATTCCCCACACTGATTGTGTGTGATTCTTTTTATTATGTCCAGTCATACAATGAATATCTTCACTACTGGGGTCAAAATGGGTTTATAGACTCAAAAGGTGGCACAATTAAGCATAAAATGCTATGGGAACAGGTAGCTGAGTTGAAAAACGAACTACCAAGAGCTCACATGATACACACTCTGAGTCATCAACGTGATGGCATTCACGTTGAAGGGAATTCATTGGCTGATGAAGCTGCGAAGGGGGCAGTACGTACTGCTGCCATAGCTGCAATCACTCGTTCAAAAACGAGAATAGACGGACAGATAATGGTAGCTGTCATTGCTTCACGCAAAAACAGCCCAGCCTTACCGAAAAGTTTTCCACTCAAGTACTCCTACAAGTTATATGCAAACAACATTCCGTATGCTCAGATTCCAGGAATGGGGATAGAGTAATACCAAACATGGATCGCAGATTAGGCTAATACTAGCTGCACACGAGGGTCTAGGTTCTGCACACGCAGGGATTACCGCAACAGTTTCTTTATTGAAACAACGTTATTGGCGGCCTGGTTTAACAAAACAGACAAAGAATTTTGTCCTTAATTGCGACATCGGCCAGCAGATATCTTGGTGGCAGTGGATTCATGCTCAAGATTCCTATGGTTATGGCCTCAGCGCTGGGCTGCGCTCGAGCTGTTATAAAAGGATTTGCGAGGTCTTTATAGGGACATACGCAGTTGGCATATTACATTCTGACCATGGCACCACGTTTAGCTCTGGGGTTTACAAGGGAAGCCATGGAGGTTTGGGTGTAGCATTGCGGTACTCCTCTCCGTACCATCCCAAGGAAATTCGGTCGTGGAGAGGGAAAACCTGAGACTTAAAGCAATCTTTAACAGCAAGAGTATTAGGTTCGGGTGGTAGTTGGGTCAATCACTTATATAGGGTACAGCGACCCTCAACAATATGCCAAGAAGTTCTCTAGGGGTGTCACTCCTTGCGAGGTCCTATTTGGGATGAGAATGTGGGTACCTGATCTTGATTATGAAAGCACGGTGGCGGATGATAAGCCATTTGATATCAATAAACGTTATACAGGATCTAAATGAATCCCAGGCACTACTAAGCAACGTGTAAGTAAAACGCACCGCCACTGGGGAAGTCAAATCAGTCACGGCAAGACCTGTCTGGATCCCAAAAATCGGGGATCTGGTCAGAGAAAAGATCAAGGACAAGAAAGAATTTGGGCCATCATACAGAAAGCCTGTACCTGTCCTAGCAGATCGGAAGGAACAAGAACAGTACTTCTTCTGCCTCTTGCCGGCAAAAAAGGAAAGAGATTCGTCTCCATTGATCTGATCAAACCACACGATGTGGCCGAAACTGAATAGTAGGCCTCGTGGGCTCCTGGGTAGCCGACGCTCTGCTCTCGCTACCATACAGGAAGTTCAGACAGAAAGACTCATAACATTCAAGGAGTCACCAATTCGAAATGATGGAATTTCCAACAATGAAATGGAACTCGTTCCTCTGGAAACAGAACTTCAAACTACAAATGAAAGACAAAAATCAATTCGGCTTAACACCGATGTCTACATCAATATGCCTCGACAAGAGACACCTGCCGGTTCAACACAACCTGCCGAGCTACCAAAGATAGATCAAACTGCATCTGGCTACTTCATCGATTTTGATAACTTCTCTCTTGAACCTGAGACAACGCCAGCTCCAGTTTCCCGTAAGCAACAAATTTACGAATTCTACATTTTCTAAAAAAGGCTATTTAGTTTCACCTTGGCTCCAGTTCTGGATAATATCTGGAATATTGTTTTCTGTTCTGGATTGGCCTAGTGACTTTCTTTGCTTACTCTTGAATAGAACATATCTCCCAGAACGCTCTGCAGTATCAAATGTGAACTTGGTCCTGAAACCTGATACATAATCTCATCGTGAACAAAGAGACTTGTTTTCCGTGGAACATTACAGCTGTTCCAATTCCTGATGGTATAGTTTGGGACAAAGTTGTTTATGATGTGTTGGCCCACTGAACTTTTGAAAATTCCACATTTATTTAAATTTCTCTAAATGATATCATTACCTCCAGTACATTTTCTGATGATTGGGATTTTGAAACTGTAAATAATATGTTGTCTGATTTGGAACAATCCGTGCATTTTCAAACAATGAAATGTTAGAGGACACATCTGACTTTGATAGCATGTACTGTTACCAACATTATGGTCATCACTTTTTACACAAATCCAGTATCCCACGAAATGTTTTCACATACCACCAATGGGAACATTGCCTGACAACACCAAAAGGTAGTTCGAAAACAATTGCATGGAAATTCTCATATTTTTCAGAGTTTAACACTTCTGACCTGACCTCATATTACTATAAAGTTGCACCTACACCTACACCTGCACAGAAAAATATGCTGACTAACACTGAAGAGATTTATTCTGCATCCTTTATTTCCCAACTGTCTGAACAGGGTTTCGACTTATGGAAGGACACTATAGATGGGGCGCTAGTTGGCGCACAACCAAGATGGCCGCACGCCTGTGAGGCTCTGGCAGCTTGGCAAGAAAAATCCGTAAAAATCCTACCCCTACCGCATGAATCTAGACTGAAATGCCTGCAGCTCACTTCTTGGATGTATCCTGCGATGTTGCGGTGATTTCGTGGCCCCGGACGCTGCTAACTGGCTCCAGATCGGCCTCTGTCTGGTGAGGGGCGAGCGTGCTGCATCTCCTGGAGGCCGACGCGGCTGCCGCTGTCACAGGAGTCCCGGGGATCCCACGTGGCAGCGGGCCCCATTTGCCGGCGGCGCATGCTGTTTCCCCATGCCTGCTGCACATCCGCCCGACTACCAGCCCAGCTGCCGCTGCGATGCGGAGGAAGAGAGGCGGTGATCCATCAGCGCCGTCGGAGACACACGGTGAGGTGCCTGCTGCCCTTTGCTGATCCCGGGGCCCTGACCGAGCGACGCTTCAGGCTACTCGGTTATACCTCCCGCCGGCCGTGCTCCGAGGCGTCCCGGGGGGCCTCATTATCACCCCTGCCTCTATCACCTGCTAATTAAGTAAATATTTGCAGCGGACACCACTCCATGCGAGCGGTGAAGACTGGTCTCCCTACATTGCGCTATCGACTGTCACTGCAACGAAGCTGCCGCCATTGCCGATCCCGCCGCGCTGGACTCCAGCGGTGCACCGTGGTGCTCCCTGCCACTTCCGATTGCCGCGCTGCTGCCAAGGGCCCTGCGTCTGCAGAGCTGGGCTGCCTACTGTCCTCTGGGAATGGTGGAGGTGCCGCCCGGCGCGCAAACTGTGGGCCTTATTCCCGGCACTCCGCCCGCTACTGTGAGCTTGCACCTTGACCTGTTGTGGATGCGCATAGTGTTGCCGTGTGGGCCGCCGGTGAGCACTGTGGGCATTTGGGGAGACATTTAGCCTGCCCTGGTGGGTTGGATGTGCATGCATGGTGTCTATAGCAGTCTGTTCTTACATGTGCTGCGCCGCTGGTGTTGGGTGCTGACGCTCTCTCTGCCAACTGCAGTCACGCTACAGGGCTCACTCATTCCCTGGAGGCCATCGCTGATACCGGCCTGCCGACCGCTTGTAAGATCCTCGTAGTGGCAGTTTTCTGTGCTTGCTTTACCACACTGAATTGCTACGACTGGTGGCCCCCCTGCCGTTGCGGCGCAGATTCCGTCTTAGGCCATAGTTGGAGGCTGTTGTAGGGAGCTGCCCTGACTCCTTACCTGTGACTGTCCACACCTCTCCAATACTGTCACCCGCTCCTCCGGAGCTTCACCATCCACATATCGCCTCCTGCGGTGACCCCTTGGACATGCACCAGCCTCCGTTCAGTCTCCCCTACGTAGTTCCCGGCTACTCCTGCCAGCTCCCTGATCTCAACAATGGGGAAGCCTGCATAGCCGCCAGCCTAAGCTGGTCTTTGACTCCAAAAAGGTGGCTACAAGGTCCAATACAGATGACAATAGCCAACTAGGGCCTGAACAGTCGCAGGAGACGCAGACAGCCCCGGGCAGACGAGGTCAAGACGCGGCTGTTAGCTATGCAGCACAGCCCACTCACCTGGATCTCTCTGGTAAAATGAACACTATGAATAGCCGCCTCGACTTCCTTGTGCAGAAAGTGGACCAAACACGATGAACAGCTCTCCAGGGTGGTGGAGCAGCGCATTTCTGACACGGAGGATGCGGGCTCCCAGATGCAGCGTCCAAATGGCTTGTAAATGGATAAACTCCTGAAAATCATCGCGGCCAAAGCCATGAGGATCTCGGGGCCCGCAGCCGCCGCGACCAACATCCGGTGTGGTGGGCATACTGAAAGCGCGAACACAGGCCGCATGGAGGACTACTGTCGAGTGCCTCTTGTTGGCTGCCATCGGCCCTGAGCCCTTCTCAGCACAACTCATCGTAGAGCGTGGCACACGCTGCGCTCTTGGCCACTCGCCCTCCTGGTAGCCCGCTACGTCCCATCATGGCTCGCCTCCTCAACCATCGGGACCGAGACACTGCACTGAAGATGGCTCGGGAAGAGAAAAATCACTATCCTTTGAGGGTAATGAGTTTACCATATACCCAGACTTTGCATGTCACCGGTCCAGGGAAGCCTCGCCGGAAATATGCCAAGTCAAGCAAAAGCTACCCAAAGCCCAAGTCGACTATGCCCTCATGTAACCGGCACGGCTGTGGATCACTCGTCAAGGCACAGCCATCATTTGTGCCGGTCCGCAGCAAGCCGAGGACTTCCGCCAAGTCTCTTAAGCGTAGATCGCCACACCAGGATTCCACCGACCAGGATACCAGACCTTCATCTCTGCAGGAAGCTGAACTGAAAGTCTCCGTCGCTAATAAGTTGAACATTGCCAGCGGCCCTCACCACCCTCACTATTGAATGCTACGCCTCTGCTTACTCTCAGCTAAGCGTCCACTGCTCTGGCACGATGCTGTGGATCGCAATCAATGTCGGGGCTAGTGTTGTTGTTTCTTTAATTATTTGTTATTTTTTTTTGCTCTCCTGTGTTTAGCCATAGGACAGTTGACACAGCATACCCTCTGAATTGTAAGCAGTATGTTACACTTTAGGCTGGGGTCTTGTTGTCCCCTACTGGTAGGTTTGTTCTGGACCTTGCCAAGCACCCTCCCCCGGTGTTCTCCCCTTCTGGGTCCTCATGGATCTGGGACACTGCATTGCAGTTTTGGGATGGGGAGGCAGGGAGGGTTTCGTCATCCACCGGCCCCCACATGGGTGTTCCCCAAGCATCGTATTTTTCTTTTTGTTTGGACTCTCGTAGCTCTATGGGCATTTTGTTTTGGACTGTTACACTAGAGGGAATTGGGGGTGAGGCTTGATCGTTGCAACAGCACGATTGAGGGTGCTGATGTGGGTGGGGGTGGTTGTCGTTTTGAGACTCCACCACGCCACCGGCACGATTTGTGTGCTACCGCGAGTGGTGCCTCGGTGCGGGATTGGTATTGTATTTTTTTGTTGTATTTTTGTCACATCTGCAGATAGACATGTCAGCTCACACCGCATGATCTCGCACGCTCACTGCACTACAAGACATCATCTCTACGGCACAGTATAATCTGGTATGGTTCTACACTCTCTGACTCCAGCTACGCTTAAAAATTACTCACCTGGAATGTCAGGGGGCTCGCGCGATCTACCTAAGCGCCGGCCGATCCTCACTTACCTTCGGTAGGCATCACCGCCACAAGTTCGCATTGCTGCAGGAAACACACACAAGACCCCCCGCCACCCCCGGTGGCACTGGAACCAGATGGGCCAGTGATCGGGTCTTTTCCTCTTGTTTCTACGTACTCGCGTGGTACCGCTGGATTTTAATTAAAAAGAACACCCCTTTCATTTGTGGAGAGGCGCTTACAGTGCTCCCTTCGGGAAGAAGCTGCGTGCTCTGGGGCACGCTGTGGTGTCCAATCCGCTACGCTGGTCTGCTGTTATGGACCCAGTACGGACGATCCGGGATTTTCCTACTGTTCCTCTGGGGGCACATTCTCAAGGTGGGGTCTGCTCACATCCTATGGGGGAGGTGATTTCAACACTGCTGTGTGTCCCTCAGTCTGATAGGTCTAATCCCCCTCCACATCATTACACCAAAACCCAAGACACGCTATCCCGGCTGATTCTGAGACCACGGCCTCAACCCAGTGCCTGGCGGCGACATGTTCACCCTGGCAAGAGGGAAGGCACTTTCTGCACCACGGCACATTTGTCATGGTCGCGCCTTGACTCCCGGCATGTACCCGGGGGGGTTTGCCCCTGGATCCTCTTGGCTGAGCACTTAGCTCGGATCTTTTCGACCATGCACCGAGTCATGCAGTTAACAATTGCGCCTCCCAATCTTCTTGCGACTCCACGCTGCTGGAGGCTAATACCCGAGGCATTGTTAGATACTGTCTTCCAGACAGAGCTTGGGGAGGAGATTTCTGAACTTTTAACCGGCAACAAAGGTACTGTCACACATCGGCACGGCCTGGGAGGCATTCAAAGCTACGATGCGCACCACTTGTATGTCCAAAAAGTTTCGGAGTCCCTTCGGGACATCCGTCGTGAGTCGGAGACGTTTGGAGGGTGAATTGAAACACCTCGAGAACGGTTTGTGGGATGAGACATCAGGTGCCCAACGAGCGTTGCTCCGGGAAAAGCTTACTGACTGTACCTCCACCGGCCGAGCGGGAAGCCACGTTCCGGGCAAATACTCAGGCTGGCCCGACGAGGCATGGGGAAGGGTCCCGACCTGGTAGGGCTCTCTAGCAACTTTCGAAATTCACCTCCCTGCTTCTCTAATTACCTAGCAGGGGTTGTGAGATGGAACTTTGGCGTGCGACACCGGGATTCCCTCGAGATCCTTCATACGATTCACCCGAAGTTTTATACTGATCTCTACAGTTCTCGTAGAACTGTTCCCCCGGATTTATCTCACTATCTTCGGGATATGGCTCTCGGCTGGTTCGCGAGACAGTCAGAGGGGAGTTCTTGTCCACCCCATTTGAAGACGATGAACTCCGTGGAAGCCATTGTGCAAATAGATACAAGGCTCCCGGGGTCCCGACGGGCCCTCTGTCCAAATTTTACAAAACATATCTTCGACCAGTTGCTCCCCAGTGCTAAAGGAGGATCTATCTGGAAGCCCAGGAGACTCACATTTTACCAGCTACAATGCGGGAGGCACTCATTAGCAGCTTTTGAAACCTCGGAAAACCCGCGGACCGGTGCGATTCCTACCGCCCCCTATCCCTTATCAACACTGACGCAAAAATCCTTGCTAAACTGTTGGCTAATCGCCTTGGTCTCCTGATGGGCAGAAGCTGGTGTTACCGGACCAGGCTGGGTTTTATACCTGGGAGAAGCGACATCCCACAATCTCCGAATGCTCTTTTCTATACTCCAGAGATGACGAACCCCCAATTGGCTCTTGTCGCAGTCTTCCTGGGTGCCACCAAGGCATTTGACTGCGGCTGAGTGGGACTACCTTTACTATTCTCCTATGCGTGGGCTTGCCCTGCCGGTTTCTAGCATATATTCGCCTCCTTCACCCTTTCCTGAAGAGCGAGAGTTCTTGTTAATGGACATGTATCACGCACTTTATCTCTTTCGCGCGTGCCACGACAGGGCTGCCCCTTGTCTCCTCTCCTGTTTGCCTCGCCATAGAACCCTTAGCTGCAAGAATTCGACAACACCCTGGGGAGAAAAGTCTTCATCGCTTTCCGCCCGTGATTCTCATTTTCTTATGCGCAGATGATGTTGCCCTATGTGTGAAAAATCCCCAACAGCACCCTCAATACTGCCTGCGAGCATTTGTCAAGTTTCGGTGGGCTTTCCCGGTATACCCGCATAAACTGGGCTACGTCTCAGATTTTCCCGCTCGCTGCGTGTGGCGACGCCATTCGAACACGAGACTACCCCATAGAATGGTGCTCTGCTGAGTGTCAAGTATCTGCATACATGTTACTGTTGATCGCGAGGAACTGTTGTGCTTAACTACGGGCGAACGCTTGACCACGTGGCAGGCTGCATCACTAGGTGGAGCACGCACCCTCTTAATATGGCGGGCCGTGTCTCCCACATATAAAAATGGTTATCCTTCCGGGATTTGCATACCTGTTTTTAAATATCCGCGCGACCCGGGTAGACATTTTTTCTCCTTGTCTCACGCGAGCTGCTTCGACCTCGGCATTGGGGTGGCCGGCAACCCAGTATTCAATGGGACGTGCCCGCGAGGACCGTACTCCCAGGGTGGCTTGGATGTCCCACAATTTCGCAACTGTATTATTTATGTGCCCAGGCCCATTACTGCCCAATGCTGGTTCCGCCATCCCATATACACGCTCTACATGCTAGCAAACGAGGCACTGGCTCGCACATCCGATCCGCTGGACGGGGTTATATTGTCCGCAGGTGGCACCTAGAGCCCCCATGCCCATCCTCCGTTGAATGCACAATCAAGGCTTGGAACCCGTGTCGCTCGCCGCCTCACTCTCCCATGCTATACTCCCGTTGCTTCCACTCACTTATCATCATCCAAAGTTGTCCTTACTACAGGAAGGAGTCGTTCAAAAAGAGTTAAACTTCAGCGGCGGCTATACAGTGCTGGGGCGGTCTCTACCTGAACGGCACATTCCGCACACCTAACAATTGTACTTTCGGATCCCCCCGCCCTCTGCCATGGAAATCTTCCTGTACTGTTCACGCGCGCAGGGGATTAAAGACTGTACTCCTGCATACCCTCATGAACCCTCAGCCGGACTTCCCCCTCACATCTCACACTACACGCTGTAGCTCCGCCTCTCGTTTAGTCTCTGCACTCTCGTCACAACCCATGCCTGGCTGACACTGACTCTCCACTGCGCTGCTCGAGGATAAGTGGTCGAGCGAGCGCTCGGACAGGACCTCCACAGATCAACAGTGGGTGTATTGTTGCCAGCAGACGGAGCGGTTTCCTCTAGTAGTTCGGCTCACATCTCATACGTTATAAATTTCTGCACCGTGCCTACTACACTCCGGTTAAACTACATAAATTCGGGCTGAGAGACACTTAACAGCTGTGACAGATGCCCGGGCTTGGAAGGAGCTGACTTTCTGCACTTGGCCTCGGGAGTGTTGCTCGGTTAATGCATATTGGAAACAGGTATTTACTGCACTGGGTCTGAGGATCTCCACAACACTTCAGGTGTCCCCACTACGAGCACTACTTGGGTATACTGAACAACTGCCGACGAAGCTTACCGTAAATTCACATCATTCTGCTCTACTACTGGCTCGTCGGGCGGGTGGCTCTGGCAGGTGGTGTGTACGTGGAAGGGCACCTAAATTTAAGGAATGGGTCGCAGACCTAGACAGCTCTGGCAAGAGCCAAACACACACATATGCTGAATTACTCCCAACCTACTCACGCCCCAGAGATATTTGGGGGCCACTACAATCCTATCTCCTGGCACACGCTGTTGAGACTTGATGAGATGCCCGTTCCCCCCACCCAAGCCCTCTGGGAGGGATCTGTGTCTTGCCTGGCTCCCAGTAATATGCACTGACTATACACATGCCAATATGGTCCCGGATGCTCACTCATGATTGTTCCTGGTTGCTAATTCACGATTATCTTCTCGTACAGTTATTCAATGTCATGAACTAATACTGTAATATGCTGTACAATGTTATACCTTTCCCTTACAGTGTGTTATTTCGTTGTCGAACTCGATGTATTTGCTAGAACTGTGCTGTATGTGCCTATAATTGAACATCCATTGGCAATGTGGTTTGTCTCTCATGTCTGATGTGATTTAATGTGTGAAAAATAAAAAAAAAGGACACTATAGACACAAAATCAGTCTGGGGTTCTAAGGAATGGCAAGTTCAGGGAACAGAAGCACTATTTAGAGCGTACCTCATTCCGCAACAGTTAATATTTCTGAATGAAACAGTGCAACAGACTTCCTGTCTTGGACTAGCCAAGAACAAGGATTTGAACACACCACGGTTTCCCACACCTTTGCACATTAATTTAACATCATGTGGAGGGGATACAGTACATCATGCAGTAGAATACATCAGACCCCAATTGGAAGGGATGGTTAGTTTGGCCGATAGACACAAACAGATGTCAATCAAGATTCAGGGGTACAACCGGAGGGTTTAGTATCCATAGGCCAGATCAACTATATGTCAAAGAGAACATCCAGGGGTAGTGACATCATACAGTGTTGGGAAGTTGTGCCTCGAACCTCAACACTGTCCCAGGGGAACAGCACTTATCCTTACTCGCAGAGAAAGTGGATCTCAGGGACTTTTTATTAGTCAGAAACGTTTCTATTACGCTGTCTATAATGAAATCTGGAAAATCTCTCAACAAGAAGCTGCGGAGAGACTTCGTGAAATAGATTTAACCTAGAAAAGGCGTTAGCTGTAGTTGACAATGGTATGACTACATTAACATCCAGGATATTCACTGGTCAACATTGTATCTTCTGCTATTGATATACTAGAACAGGACTTGTCCATACTACAACACGGACAATCTCAACTTCGTTCTATTATGTTATTAAGCTGGACTCTGCAATCATTGCGCGCTGGTTATGTGCCTTGGCGATTTATCAACAGCATGTCCCCGTTTTCTGCATACAATCTAACTAAAAAGCAGATAACAATGGCTCACAGGGGAGCCAAATATACAATGCTGCGTATTGAAAAACTGGACAGATTACCTTTTACTGTGGCAGAGTTACCATTCACAGAAGGGTTAATCCATGGCCATATAACATTACCGGTCACAACTTTCCAGTTTCAGTATTGCCTAGAACAACAACAGGCAGGCAGATATGAAGCGATGGGTAGGGAATTCATCAAGGAATCTTGGGAATTACCATACAGATTTTGATGTAGGAATGGGGACATGGAAGTGTTCCTTAGCGGTACCAACTGTGAGAATTCTTTAAGTGGATCTCTCATATGCCAGGATATCATGCTTCACGGGGCCTGTAATGGTTCAGTAGCTAACTTATCCTGTCCCTTGAAAGGATCCCCAGCTTCCGTGATTAATCCGGTGTTCAAGTTACTTTCAAATGGGAGTTGCTTGATGCTGAATAGTCAAGGTTGTTGTGGGATGCTCCCAGGCATCACATATCTTGTCACTGTAAGCTCCAGGGTTACTTGCTGTATGCAAGTATTGTTTCCACCGACCCATACAATCAGGGAGGCACCGTTTTGGCATTCGTTGAATGCTTCCTTTATAACTATGACTACCTACAGGCGACGGTCAGTAGGATATATTATATACATTTACCGGGGGCACGACTCGCTTGCCTCGTATCAGACGAAATCAGCACTTGCTTTGGAATTCTGAATTACGAGGTGAGAAAGAGAGATGAGAGAGTGTTAGACTTGGCATCTTTTGGCGTGTTTCCCCTGACTTTTTGCTTTCTGACCTCCCGGTTTTGACTCTGTTTTTGCTGGTGTGATGATTCTACGCACTTTCCTCACTGCTGTCCAGTGGGAAAGTGCAAGTGCTCCTGTATAAAATGTGTTATGGATTGGTGTTTCCATGATTGGCCTATTTGGTTTATGTGTCAGTCCCTTGTAAAGGGCACTGCGAGTGCCAGAGCCTATAGACCAAATGCTGTTGGTGGGCTGCAGCACTGGATTGTGCCACCCACGCAAACAGCCCGTAAAGTGTAACTCGGGCCTGCCATCACAGAGCCTGTGCGCAGCCTGGGGCTGCCATGTCGACTTGGCAAGTGCACACCACTTGCAAGTCCTAAACCTTCCCTTTGCTACATGTTAGTCACCCCTAAGAGTAGGCCCAAGGTACCCTGTGGGCAGGGTGCGGTGTATGCGAAAGGTAGGACATGCCCGAGTGTGAGCGGCATGTCCTGATAGTGAATTACAGCCTAGTACGTTTTCACTATTGCAAGGCTACCTGTTCCCCTAGGCCAGAGCAGGCGGTTTTGATTATTACAGTATATAATCCTAACTGACCCCGGGAACATGGTAGAAAACTCGACTTTTAGTATGCCTGGACTCAGAACGATAAAAATACAGCTTTTAGTAAGGTTGGTTTTAACATTCTGTGTTTAGAAAATACCACTTTTAGAAAGTGGGTATTTTCTTGTCTAACCATCCAAGCCTGCCTCTGCGGAGTTGGTTGTATTCCTTGTCTGGAATGTGAGTGACAGGGGCTGGGGGATGCCAGGAGACAGGGTGGAGTCAGCGCAGGGCTGAGATAGCCAGATCGACCTGTAGATGGGTGGGAGGGGGTCGCACCTGGGCCCTGAATAGGACAGTGCCTTCCCTCCACAATGCTGGCTCCACACTCCTGTGGTGCGTCTGATGTCCCTGGCCTACTCACTGAAAGAAGGAGACGGAGACTTGTCAACAAAGTGCTCCAGAACTGGTTTGGACTAGGCGAAGGCCTCTCTGCCTTCAGAAGAACAAAGGAATTTGGGATATAAATATTGGGGCCCTGACCCCATGAATTTAGATCTCGCATGGAATCAAGGAACCTGCCAAGACGAAGAGCTGGAAAGAGCTGCCAGGAGGAGTACTGCCCCTTTGCTGTTGTTGCTTTGTTGGGTTGGCCTGCAGCTGCTGCTTCTGCCTTGGGCAGTGAAAGGACTGGACTGAACTTTCTACAAACTTGTGCTGAGTATCTCCAAGGGCCAGGAACCGGGCTGGCCTCCTGTTAGAAGTCTCCAGGGACTACAAAGACTTCACAAGCCTCTGGGTACCGCTTCTGGAACGCTGTTTCAGTTGCCACAGAGGAAGGGAACACCGCAACCGACTCCGTCAACCGAATCCATCCCTGGCCGGTGACCTGTTTGCCCGCGAGACCGCATCGCCCCCGCTTCGCATCGCAACCCTGGTCTCACCGTAGGCGACGTCCAGCGCGCCGCCAACATCGAGCCCGCTGCTTGCACCGTGACCTGTGGGCACTGCAGTTCGCATCGCATCGCTTCACTGGGCCAGCCGGACCGGACCAGACACTGTCGCTGCAGCTGGCTCAAGAGTCGAGACCGCACCGCATTTGGGGCACCGCTCGCACGTCTGCGACGCACGCATCCGACTTCGCCACCGCTGTCCGGCGCCAGCTCCGCGCCTCCGGCTGGGTCGCCTGCATTGCAACCTGTCAGCACCGCATCGAGCATCGTCTCACCCTGCATCGCACGCCTTGGACTCACCGACTCCGTCTGCACGGCGCTCATCGAGCCGCTGCCTGCCACCGCATCGAGGGACACCGCACCTTGCATCGCTCCGTCTTGCACCGCAACTCGCGATGAACGCCCGACGCGGCTCGTACACTCCCGTACCAGCCACAACGAGAAAGGTACTGTGACCGGAGTCTGTTCACGACTCTGCTGGCCCCGTGTCGACGCGGTCGGCTGGAACTGTTAGACTCTGTGGTTTCCAGCATCACGGTAGGCTCGGACGGAGCTACCGACTAGTACGAACTTTGCTTTTGTGCTATTCCTGCAAAGAAGAAGTTACCGTATCAAAGCATTCATTCGTAAAAGTATAGTATTGTGGATTTTTATGCATGGTGGTCTTGTCTTGAGTATATAAAATATTGGTTATTTTTCTAAACTGGTGTGGTGTCCGTTTGTAGTGCTTACACTGTATTACTGTTGGTTATGTGCAAATGCTTTGCACTGCCTCTGGATTAAGCCTGACTGCTGCGTGCCAAGCTACCACGAGGGTGAGCAGGGGTTACTTCACGAGTGTAACAACCACTTACCCTGACTAGGAAGAAGGGTCCCTACTTGACGAAGGTGCAAGCCACTTGCCAGCTAGAGATCCCATTTCTAACAGAGAGGCAACAACCTCTCTCGGACAATTTCGAATTTCCAGCATGAGAAATCTTTGTGCTATTTTTTAACGAACATGCATGTGGGCACTTTATTTTCGATTATGACAAGATGAACTGATAAACAATTTAATCCTGACTGCGGTGAATATGATGCTATGTGGCAATACTAATACGGCACCATGGTTATGAATATTGTATAACAACACTGGTGCATCATGGTAACTGTAGGATTGTGACATCATACTACCTGGGTGCAGGGATAAAAGCACCGCCTAGTGTTTGCATTTCACTCACTTGTGATCAAGGCCGCATGGCCAAAACGCGTAAGGATATGAGAATGCAGCCACTTTCATGAAGAGAATAAAATGCACTGTGTTTTCGAAATCAGGTCTCTGCATCTTTTGTCTGTTGGATTAATTACACAGGATCTCCATTCCTGCTCGCAGAGGCCGCCCTGCAGGGTTGTGGGCCCACGTAAAGGAGTTTTGCTGTACTATGGTGACATTTACCGGGGGCATTACTCACTTGCCTTGCATCAGACAAAATCAACACTTGCTCTGGAATTCTGAATAACGAGGTGAGAAAGGGAGATGAGAGAGGCAACAACATCTCTCGGACAATTTCAAATTTCCAGCATGAGAAATCTTTGTGCTTTTTTTTTTATGAACATGCAAGTGGGCACTTAATTATTGAATAAGACAAGATCCACTGATAAACAATTATATCCTGACTGTGGTGAATATGATGCTATGTGGCAATACTAATACGGCACCATGGATATGGATATTGAATAACAGCACTGGTGCATCGTGGTAACTGTAGGATTGTGACATCATACCACGTGGGTGCAGGGATAAAAGCACCGCCTAGTGTTTGCATTTCACTCACCTGTGATCAAGGCCACACCGCCGAAACGCGTAAGGATATGAGAATGCAACCACTTTCACGAAGAGAATAAAATGCACTGTGTTTTGGAAATCAGGCCTCTGCATCTTTTGTCTGTTGGATTAATTACACAGGATCTCCATTCCTGCTCGCAGAGGCCGCCCTGCAGGGTTGTGGGCCCCCGTAATGGCGTTTTGCTGTACTATTGTGACATTTACCGGGGGCACGACTAGCTTGCCTCGTAGCAGATGAAATCAGCACTTGCTTTGGAATTCTGAATTACGAGGTGAGAGAGGCAACAACCTCTCTCGGACAATTTAAAATTTCCAGCATGAGAAATCTTTGTGCTATTTTTTAACGAACATGCATGTGGGCACTTTATTTTTGAATAAGCAAGATGCACTGATAAACAATTTAATCCTGACTGTGGTGAACATGATGCTATGTGGCAATACTAATACGGCACCATGGATATGGATATTGATAACAGCACTGGTGCATCATGGTAACTGTAGGATTGTGTGACATCATACCACGTGAGTGCAGGGATAAAAGCACCGCCTAGTGTTTGCATTTCACTCACCTGTGATCAAGGTCGCACGGCCGAAATGCATAAGGATACGAGAATGCAGCCACTTTCACGAAGTTAATAAAATGCAATGTGTTTTCGAAATCAGGTCTCTGCATCTTTAGTCTGTTCGAGATATATATATATATATAACCTACTGGCGCTCGCCAGTAGGTAGTTATAGTTAGGACCTTGTTTCTATTCAAAGCGTTTTTCTTTGCCAATATCTTTGGCGCCGTTTGACTAAATCTTCGCGAAATTTTCAAAACTAATGGCTCACTCAGGTCAGCCCTTTCCTGAAAGTTTCGGGTGATTCGTCAGCGGAGCCGAGAAAAAGGGGTCCCAAACGCATTTTCCCCATGTTAATTTCCATAGGAATTTTAGAACAGGCTACAGTTCGAACTGTTGAACGGAATTACACCAAATTTGGAAAGGGTAGCTCTTGGTTCAAGAGCGAACTCTTTTAAATGGTGTAAATCTGTTCAGTAGTTCCTGAGAAATTCTAAAAATATCGATATCTGAGCATCGAGGAGGGTTTGCGAACCCTCCCGAGCACGAGCTTCATTCTTATTGGCTGTCAACACTCTAAACCAGAGTGTGTTGGCAGCCATCTTGCGACTTCGGTGGGAACCGAGTCACATGGGATTGAAAAATGTTGTAAATGTAGGAAAGGGGTCAGGGTAGAAATAGCATGTCCCTAGGGCTGGTCAGGGGGTCCCACAGGGAACCCTAGGGCCAAAAAAAAGCATTTGTTTTTGTTTTTTCGGCAGACGTCGCCCTTGGTGAGCAAATCCCGCTGAGAAAAAAAAAAAAACGAAGCACGGCCTCCGGCGCTTTGCTTTTCCTTAAGCCCCGGGTGGGCCAGGTCCCGGGGGCAATGTGTTACTATATGTGGGGCCCGCAAGACTTCCAGCCCTGGGACCACCACCTCCCCAGGGCTTTATTCTTTTAAGGCGTGGGGGCCTCAGCGGCCCCCCAGCGGGACCACCACCTCCACGTGGCTTTATTAAAATAGGGTGGGGGCCTCGCGGGCCCCCCAAGCCCGGGGACCGCCCTCCCGGGGCTTAAATTAATTAATTCAAGTGTGGGGGGATCCTGCCTCCCACACTGCCCGAGACCACCACCTCCCTGGGGCAATTTTAAATAAAGGCGAGGGTCCGTGCGGATCTCCCAGCCCCGGGGACCACCACCTCCCGGGGCTTTAAAAATGCTGAGAGGGGCCCCCTCCTGGAGCCCCGATGGCCCTGGGGACCGCCACCCCCAGGGCCCAGCTCCTGCTATGTCCGGGGTGCCCACCGGGACATTGCCGTTGCTATGGCGGGTCATAGCAAACACTGAGTGCTCATTGACGATAGCAGGAAACCTGCTCTCGGCTTCAACGAAGCAAAGCAGAACCAGCTTTGGGCAAGGAGCTGCATGTTAGCCGCTCCCCTTCACTCAACTGCAACCCCGACTTCTGCAAGGAGGGGAGCCGCAGGGACCGTGGGGCAGTGGTGCTCCCCACGGTCCCCAACGCTGAGGCCAGGCCCCGGGGGATGGGGTCCCCAGGGCCATTATTGGCCTGAGGAGGGGGGCACGTAGTCCCCCCTCTATTAAAAAAAGAATTGTGGCAGGCCCCGGGGGATGGGGTCCCGGGGCCATTATTGGACTCAGGAGGGGGGCCGCACGGTCCCCCTCCTTATTTATTAAAATAAATAAATGCTGGCAAGCCCGGGGGATGGGGTCCCGGGCGAATGCAAATTAGGAAGTGGGGGCGTTTTTTTCTTTCAAGTTTGGATTCGCAACTCCAAGCGTGGCTCTCAGCGCGGCCCCACGTGTAATCGCGATGGGTTGCGACTCCAGGCAAAATTTAAAAGAAGTATATATGTTTTTGAAAAAGTAAGATTATATGTTGGGTTATAAGGTCGCTCTAAAAGAGCCCTTGTTTTTATTTTGACTTTCTTGTAGCTACATGTAAGTGCGGATGCACAGCTTAAGGTTGTTGAGGAAGACTCTGTTCCTTGATCTGTGAAGTGCACTCCATCACTTCTGTAGATGTAGTCCATATCTACGCGTAGATTGTTGTTGTAGATGGACCCCATTCTATGATCTCTGAGGTATGCAGAAACAGCTTCATTGACATTTTTTCTAGCTTTCTCAATCTGTGGACAGAATTGATTTGACCACTTCCAATTCTGTCTTTGGCATATATTAGAAAATACAAAGACAGTTTGAGGTAAAATCAACATTGATTGTGCAAAGGTGTCCTTCATTAGCATTTCCAGACCTACCCCAGTCAATGTGCCTGGAGTCATTGCCACACAGTGACACAATCATGAGGTCAGGGGTTGGCGATGCAAAAGGTTTTAACCAAAGGCATCAATTGGTGCCACTTTAATCCTCTCTGTGCAATCGATTTAATATCCACATTTTGCAAAGCTAGGTCTTTGTCAATACCTCTGCGTTCAGCATACCTCTGCGCCAGAAAACATAGCTGTGCCCAACAATCCATACTGTGGCATCTTGAAGGATGTCTGGAAGTAATGAAAAGATGTCTGTAGCTGAGGTAGTCAGTTGGTAGAATGAGAGGGATCTAAAATGGTGGACAAGAGGCTGTTTTTAAAATGTAGAGAATTGATTGGCTGCTTAAGAACATTGTACATTCAAAATAAAGTGCATGTTACTTTCTTTAAAAAGCATGTTTCTTATTGGTTAGTAAAAATGTTTGAAAGGTACAGTAGATAGGATAAGGTCATATTTTGCAAACGTCAACCACACCTGCTGTTTGCATTTGTAAGCTTGTGTGCTGAACTTGAAAATATGGTGAACTTGTGACCTGTCAGTTTAGTTGAATGTTCCATGAACTGTTACTATGGAAACTGGCATTAAGCAGAGATGGGAGGAAGGGTTGAAACTTAACTGTGGACTTAAAATGTGAAATTGTAATTTATATATAAGTGATATCTTATTAAAGTAATATTTCCCAAGTCAGTACTATCTTTGGAAGTGGTGTGTTCTTAAAAAAATAGTAGTATTTTTATTTGTAATATATATTTGAACTCCTGTATGGATTTGCGGCTCCATCGCGTTGATGCACGGTGGAATCGCGACTCCAAAAAAATTCCAGAACCCGTTTGGGCACTTTTAGAAGTCAGTTGGTAAGGGTTAATATGTCTAACCAATAAAATGTGTTTTATAATTTGGAAATAATGTAGGAAGCAATGTGATTTGTTACTTACATGTATTTGTGTGGAGGAGAGGAAAGTTTGCCATTACTGGTTTTACCTTGCTGAGAGTGGTGCATTACATTGATTGTGTGCATAAGAAAATCTTTATGAGTTTGTGATATTTTAAATTCTACAAATCAATTTGGAAGGTGAGTTATACATTTTGGAGGTGTATTAGTATTAGGTTTATTTTTAATCTTTAAAAATTATTGCTGAACTGTGATATTTGGAATATATTATTAAATGCAAATGCAATTATTTTGAGGAACATTTCCCTGTTGTATTTGATCCTACCTCCACGCCTCTTTACGAGGCTCTTCACTTTGTAATTGAGCTTGGCCAAGGCAGACTTTTCAGAGGTATCTGCCTGTACAGCCTCAAGCTCTAGAAGCATTTTCACGTCTAACCTAGATAGCCTTCTTGAACCTACTCTCCTAAATAATGATTTCACTATTCTTGGAGATTTCAATTTCTATCTTGAAGACAGGGCAACAGAGAGACAGAGGTGTTGATAGACACTTTGGGGGCCGTCGGTCTCACCCAATTGGTACAGACCCCAACTCATGAGGCGGGACACACACTAGATGGCATCTTTACCTCAGTCCACGGTCTCACTTGTAAAGAAACCCTTCCTTTAACGTGGTCAGACCACTCGCTTATTAAATTCGATCTCCCAATCATCTCTTCTGGGCTTGGAGGGACCTCCAAGACCCCAGTCGCGACCCAGAGAGACTGGAGTAAAATGGATAAAACTATCCTACAGACATATTTGGAGAGCTCTCGTCCTCCATTTAAGCGGTCCCCCAGACCTAATAGTGACCAAATACACAGATTGGCTAACTGAAGCAATCAAGGCCGCAGTACCTATGAAAAAAACAACAGGGAACAGGAAGATTCCTTCGGCACCTGGTTTTCCGGCGCATTACGGAAAGAAAAACAAAAGTGCCGTCGATTAGAACGGTGTTGGCGGGCAAACTATCACTCACCTGAGAAGAGTGTGCAGAAGTGCCATAACACAGTATAAAAATTTACTGTATATCAGAAAGAGGGACCATTTTACCAAACAGATTGAGGAAGCAAAACATTCCTCTAAAGCACTCTTCACAGTAGTAAACAAACTCACTACACCCAAGACTACAGGGTTCAAGGGCAATCAAGGTCCTGTGATGACATTGCAGCCACTTTTAAAACTAAAGTCCTGGACATTAAAATTTGAGGATACATCAGTGCACCTCTCCACTACCCTCTGATAAGCCGTGACTCGGATGAGGAACACCCTGCTTTGCTTCTCACCTATTTCATCTGAAACAGTGGCGAAATACATTCACGAAGCTAAGTCAGGATCTCCCCTCGGACCCATGCCCGCCAGTATTTCTGAAGAAGGTGCGGACCTGGTGAGTCCAGGGTTAACAGAAGTTTTAATTCAATGTTTGCTTCTGGCAATTTTCCGCCCGCATGGAAGGACACCTCCATCCTCCCGCTATTAAAGCCCACCCTGGACGCTACTAACCCAAATAACTATCGTCCTATCAGCCCGATTGCCGTTGCCTGCTAAAATAATTGATAAACTTATGAATATCCAACTTACCCAATTCATTTGCCAAAACAAGCTTGCTTGATCACTCCCAGTTCGGTTTCACCAAGAACACAGTACGGAAACCGCTCTTATTAAAGCCGCAGAGGAGATCAGAGCGGTGATGGATGGAGGCGGTACGGCTGCTCTAGTACTCCTTGGATCTGTCAGCCGCTTTTGATACTGTCAATCATTCCCACTTGCAACAGCGGCTGAGGAGGCTGGGGTCAGGGCACAGCTCTGGCCTTACTGTCCTCCTTTCTTAAGGACAGGAGGTTAACAGTTTCTGTTGATGGGTATCACTCCAAGCCTTATACCCTTCCGTGCGAGTGCCACAGGGCTCCTCCCTGAGCCCATCACTATTTAACGTTTATGTCTCCAAACTAGCCCCTTTGATTAGGGATTCAGGGTTCAGTCTTACGTCTTACGCTGATGACACCCAGATTGTGTTGGCAGCATATAAGAAATCAGGCTCCCCCTACTCAGCAATTTCAGAATGTATGTGTGCCATTAATCATTGGATGAGTACACACTGTCTGAAACTCAATTCTGATAAAACAGAGATCCTGATTTTTGGTAATAGCTACAGCCAAATTGGGGCAATCTGTGGTGGCCGGCAGAGATAGGAGATCCACCTATACCTGCGGTTAAGGCTAAGAACCTGGGAGTCTGGTTTGACAATAAACTTTCACTTACCCAGCACACAAATGCTACTGTCTCCGCCTCCACTTCCTTATCAAGAAAGTAAGGAAGATTCTCCCTTATATTCCTGTGGACACCAGAAAAACGGTAGTCACATCGTTGATTCAGTCTAAACTTGACTACTGTAACGGGCTGTACCTAAACATTCAGAAGCAGTGCCTAAAAAGCTTCAGAGTGTTCAAAAATGCAGCTACACCGGATTACTGTACAACATTCCCAGGTGTAAATCCGTATCTAAAGGATTCTACAGCATGCATTGACTCCCCAGTAGCACAACGGATAAAATTCAAGGCTCTGTGTCTGGCGTACAAAGCATTGAACCACACGGGTCCTGTCTTTTTGCAAAAACTTCGCCTGGTATAGAACCAGATCAGACATCTTCGCTCTACAGGAGCCAAACTCCTGACAGTGCCCAGAATCCGAACAGCGCATTGGGGCGGCCGCAGCTTTTGCTATGGTACTTCTAAACTCTGGAACACTCTTCCGACTGAGCTCAGAAGTGAGAGCTCCCTCTCCTCCTTCAGGAAGGGACTGAAAACCTGGTTGTTCCAGAACAAGACGCCCGAGTAGGTCTACTAATGTCCTCAGCGCCAAGACACCTCCGGGTATACGTGCGCTCTATAAATTTTAGTAACATTAACATTAGTAACATTAACAAATGTAGAGATGTGTATTGTAGTTTGTTTTATTGTAGTTAAATGTTTGAAATAGATTCTGTATAGTAATATGTGTATATTGAAAGATGGATTAGTGATTATGGTAGTTTGTTTTAGTGTGTGGATATGTACATTTGTAGTATACCGCATAATGTTAGCAGTTGCTTTACAATTGGAGGTGGAGTCTGTCATTTTTTAAGGTGTGCATGGACTTATCTCTCAAATATGTTTCTACTTGTATATGTATTTTCATATGTCTTTATACATTTAAAGGTGCATGATGTATAACAAAGAGGTGTTGTTGCTTTTATGTGGTAGTCTCAAGTTTGTGAGTAGTAGTGGAATGGTGAAGATGCAGCATATTAGTGTGGTTTGAAAGATGTTGACATAAGGTATTATTGATTAGGGTTCTTTTAAGTTTCTTGAGAGTACAGTTGAAGTATGCACATAATTTTGGTGTTTCCTTAAAATTGGGAAGTTTGTTCTGTGAATTTTTAAGGTTTGGATAGTGTTATGGTACAGACATATTCATGTATGCTTTACAAATATGGTGAGACTTTTAGTAAAGACATGTGAAGGGTTCCTGCTTTGTATTTGGGTAGGTGTAACATTATAGTAGTTGTAGAATGGTGAAGCAGCAGTTTGAAAGTGAGGTTTGAGATGTTTGTAGAGATGTTATTTATTAGAGTAATTTGTATGATGTGAGGAAAGTTATATTTCATATATACCGCATAATTTTCAGTGTCTGTTTGAAAATTGAAATGAAGTCTGTGAAGTTTTGAACTGTGGATGGTGTTGTGACTGAGATACGTGTCTACTTGCATATGTATTATGGTACGTGTTATGTGTGGGAAGATGATAGAATAGGAAAACATGGATTATACATTTATCTGTATATTACTTTCATATATAATGCTGCTAGCATATGCTGCTATGTGCTCCTGTAATCTCCCCAAATATTACCCTGTAATAATGGAATCACCAGCCATTACCTATGTACTCCTCTAATCCCCCAGGCATAACTCCTGCAATCATGCAATCATCAATGCGTTAGCTATACACTGGTCTAATCCTGCAGGCACTACCCTTGCACTCCTCCAATCACCCTGTCAGGACCTATGCATTCCTCAAATCACTTAGCCAGTGCCTATGCACTTATAAAATCATCCAGGCACTAACTTAACACTTTTGCAATCACTGAGGCACTATCACAGTATTACTCTAATCACCCAGGCAGTACTGATTCCTTATAAAATCACCCAGGCACTTTCTATGTACCCCTGTAGTCCCTAGATAGCTACCTCTGAAGTCATGCAATCACCAATGCATTAGCTATACTCTGGTTCAATCACCAGGCAACACCCTTGCACTCCTCCAATTTCCTTTTCAAGATCTATGCACTCCACCAATCACTTAGTCAGTATGCATGCACTTATCAAATCAACCACTCACTTGCTATGTACTCCAGTAATCCCCCAGATATTACCCCTGCAGTCATGCAATCACCCAGGCACTAGTTATGTACTACTCCTGCAGTCATGCAATCATGCAGGCTGTACCTATGCACTCATGTAGTAACCGTCACTACCCGTACACTCATGCAATCACCCAGGTTCTACTCATGCAGTCCTCCAATCACCCAGGAACTACCTATGCACTACTTCATGCACCCAGGCACTACCCATGCACTCTTCCATGCACCCAGGCATTACCCATGCAGTCCTCCAATCACCCAGATATTATTCGTGCACTCATACAATCACCCTGTATGATATGTAGAATCATCTAGGTCCTACTGTTTCACTCATCTATTCATCTAGGTACTTCTTAGTGAGTCATCTATGTCTTCAGGTGCTATTTATACATATCATGACTAGATCTCTGTATGTGCACTCATGTAATTAGCCAGTCACTATCCATCTTCTCCTGCAATTACCCAGCGACTACCTTTAGAGTCATACAATCACCCAATCACTATCTATGGTGTTTTGCAATCACTCAGGCAGATCTATTACATGTCTCAGTTTATAGGTTCACTGTTCTCAGAAATATTGTATATATTTCTTTTAGATATGATGATAATTTGAAAGGTAGAGACATATGTATGCATGCTTAACGATATGGAGAGACTTATGGTTGAGTCATGTAATAGTCTGCTGCTTTATATGTGGCTAGGCTCAAAATTCATGCAGTTATAAAACACCCTAGTACTACCCAAGCGGTTTTTCAATGATACAGGTAGTACATATGCACTGATGCAATCACCCAGGCATTACCCCTGCACTCATGCAATCACCCAAGCAGTAGCTATGCACTCATGCAATTACCAAGGTATTACCATGCACACTTTGAATCATGTAGCCACTACTCATGCACTTATATAATCAATCAGGCACTAACGTTGTTCTCTTTCAATCACAGAGGCACTAGCCTTGTGACTTATGTAATCACTCATACAGTGTCCTTGGTGTTATGAGATCACCCAGGCATTACTTTTGAACTCATTTCATTCAGTCAGGCGTTATCTCAGTAGTTCTGAAATCACCCAAGAAGTAATCATGCTCTTATAAAATCAAGCAGTCACTTTGTATGTAGTCATGTAAATCACCAGATATTACCCCTGTAGTCATGGAATCACCCAGGCACTACTTATGTAGTACCTTGCAGTCATAGAATCATGCAGTGTCTACCTATGCAGTCATATAATAACCTACACACTACCCTTGCAGTCATAGAATCATCCAGGTGCTACTGTTGCAGTTATCTGTTTACCTAGGCACTACTCATGACTCATCTATGCCTTCAGGTGCTATTAATACACTTATCCATGGACTCAACCTGTATGTATGCACTTATGAATTAGCCAGTCACTATTCATCTTCTCCTGCAATTACTTAGCGACTACCTTTGAAGTCATACAATCATCAAGCACTATGCATGGAGTTATGCAATCACTCAGGCAGATCTATTACATGTCTCATTTTCTAGGTTTCACTATATTTCAGAAATATTGTATATATATTTCTTTTAGATATGATGATGATTTGAAAAGGTAGAGACATATTTATGCATGGTTTTAACAATATGGAGAGACTTATGGTTGAGTCATGTAATAGCATGCTACTTTGTATTTGACTAGGCCCAACACTCATGTAGTTATAAAAACACCCAAGTACTACCTATGCAGTCTTCAAATGATCCAGGCACTACATATGCACTGTTGCATTTATCAAGGTTATTACCCCTGCACTCATGAAACCACCCAGGCACTACCTATGCAGTCATGCATTCACCCAGGTATTACCTATGCACTCTTTCAAACACCCAGACACTATCAATCAACTTATATAATCTTTCAGGTACTACCCTTGCACTCCTTCAATTATGCAGATATTACCCTTGTACTTATGTAATCACTCAGCCAGTAGTGATGCACTTATAAAATGAATCAGGCACTACCTTTGCACTACTCCAATCACTCAGACATTCCCTTAGTACTCCTGCAATCACCCAAGCAGTACTCATGCAGTTATAAAATCACCCACTGATTTGCTATGTACTGCATTAATCCTCCAGATATTACCCCTTTAGTTATGCAATCACCCAGGCACTCGTTACGTACCACCCTTGCAGTTGTAGAATCATCCAAGTCCTATTGTTGCACTTATCTATTCACCTAGCTTTACTCAATGTATTTCTTTATTTATAGATGACAATATTTGTATATAATTATTTTAATATTATTAAATATTTTTTAGAAAGATAATAAACTTTCTTTTTTTTTTAAAATTCTTCATAATTGTTAAGAAATATTCAGTATGACAAGAAAAGTTCAAAAGAAAAGAGAACAAAGGAAACAGAACTATTTAAAGGATAGAGAAAAGCAGAAAGTAGATGAAGTACAACATGTGACGTCGAAGAAAGAGTCTTCTGGTAAGAGAACAAAAGAATTTGTTAAAAAGTGTTTTAAAAAAGTAATCTATTCTGAAAATGGGGAAAAGAGAAAGAAAGTACTACAAGCAATCAGAAGGAAAGAAAAACGGAGAAATTAATGGAAAATCAGGTTATGGGGAAAACAATCCAAGTTGAAAAAGGATGAAACAATATAAGGACATTAGAAAGAGAATGTATAAGAAGTGAAGTACTACAAAATTTAGTTGAAAGATTGCCAAAAATATAAAAGAAAATCAGCATTTTACAAGAAGAAACAACAGATTGAAAGTGTAGTTGAAAAGGCTTTTGAATTGAAAAGAAAATTGTTTATATTAGTATTGAAGAGAATGAAAACATTGAATAAAATAATGCACTTTATGAAGGAGAAAAGTAAAGAAAAGACTGGTTAATAGAACTAACTTTGCAAAATCTTTTCTGGTGAATGGAAACATATTTCTAATACGGAACCTTTTTAATGAAGAAAGCTATTTTCAACAAAATACATTACTTCATGCAGTTGATATCAGTGGTCGTTGCTATGAAGTTAAAAGCGGTTGTCCAATTGAAAAAAGAAAGATGGTTCCTAGAAATGTGGAAGAAGTAAAAGCTTGAAGAAGTTCAAGGGAGAGGTACTAGCTCAGTGTATAAGTGGGATTGTAGTAGTATTTGTAGTATCACGACAGGAATCTATTGATATATTACAAAATTTCTTACGAGATTATGGTAAAAAAGTGTTAAACAGAAGATTAAGCTGTTGCAAGGACTAGATCTGTAGTAAAGTGAGAAAATATACTAACTTGCAGGGTCATTCTCTGGCTTGCCTTTCTAGAAAAGTGTGTTGAAGTACTTTTCATCATTTAAGAATGATTGTGTACATCATCTAAATGCGAAGTTAGTGAAGGTTGTACTATTTAAAGAGTCTGCATTATGTTTAAGTGAAATAAACACTGCTCTTTGCATGGTTCAGTGTTGGATGTAAAAAAGTTTCTGATGATATAGAGTTTCGTTTCTTTGGCCCTCAAGAGGAGTGTAGAGAAAGTGAGAGTTTAATAGTGTAGGTGTTGAAGAAGAGATGGAAGAAACTACTACTGTGAAGTTTGCAGAAGTAATTACAAAGTTTAAGTGTAGTTTCTTGTGAGAATCCAAACTATGTTTGTATTTGTTTGTTCAGCGATACTCACTATAGAAGTCAAACTAGAATGTTGATGTGTATTTCAAAAGTGAAAGGAAAATAATGATAAGTGGGAGCAATTTGGTGCTTATTTGTTGGTGGAGAGTCGTTTTGAGTTGGGTAGGGATCAACGTATTGTAAATATTGTTACAACAAATTAGAACAGAACAAAATGCCAGCTAGAGCTGTACATACCAACTCTAGAAGTTGGTAGCTAGTTCATCCGGAACTTGTAGATTTAAATACATGTATGAGTCCATTCTTATTCAATCTGTGCACCCGTTTCAGGGGTATGGTTAATATGGAGCTCCAAACAAAGTCAGCTGCCTCACCAGATTTACAAAGAGGTTTGAAAAGGAAGAGTTGTGTATTTACCTTTAGATTTTAAGAAAAATATTGAAACTGTTGGTGTAGACAGAGAGAAAGTGAGCCTGTAGTTATTCTAGTTAATGGTGTACCAAGAAAGAGTCGGAAAATATGGCAAGAGTTAGTAGATGTAACCAAACTTCAAAAGGCTACATTATATCTTGTGCAAAACAATATTTATTATAAAAATGTATATGTGGAAGAAGAAGAAATATCTTTAGAAGATGAAAGAGAATTTCAACTGGACAAATAGAAAAGTGGATAACTCAAGGAGTGAAGAAATTTATAGACATTATAGTATACATCCTCTACATTCAAAAGAAGTGATAGGAAATACTATTGAATTATTCAAATGAAGAAGCGAAGAGTAACTCTGCTATGAGTGTTTGGGAAAAGTTTGGAAGCTCGTTGTTTTCACAGCTCTTCTACTGGAAAAGGTGGACGATATGATGAGGAACGACCAGTGCAGATTCCAGTTTCAGAATGTCGTACAACAAGATTGTGCTCAGAAGATCCAATATTTCGACAGTGTATTCATATTTATTTCATCTTCTGTTTGAAAGTGACTTGTCTGGACTTCTGCTTATGCAGTGAACCACATATTAAAAACAGGGATTCATCTTACACATCTTTCTACCGAGGAATTTTTGGATAAAGTTCAACAAAGAGACGATCATTTAGAATCTCGGTTAATTAATTTGATTGCGTGTCAACGTGGTACTAATGAGTATTGGTCTGTCATCACGGCGAACTTAAATGTATGTTAAGGAACTTAGGAGCCCTACATGGTTTGTTACGCTTAGCTGTGCTGAATACGCATGGGACGACTTACTTGAATTTCTACAACAAGCAAATTCAAATGTAAAAATACTGGAATTGGAACAGCTGGACAACTGTGTTCCTTGGATCCTGTAAATGTGTGCAGATATTTTAATCATAGGTTTCAAGCTATGTCTCTTTATCTGCAATCAAAATAATCCACCTCTTGGAAAGTTATTGATTTCTTTTGGAGAAAGGAGTACCAAGCCAGAGAGTGCTCTCATGCACATGTTATTATGGATCAGGGATGCACCAAAATTTGGAACTGATACTGATGAAAGTGTTATATCTTTCATTGAAAAATATGTTACCTGTGCCATTCCAAAAGAAGGAGGAGAAAACAACTTGAGGCAGCAAGTTTTCCGGTTTCAAAGTCACTGATGTGAGAAATACTGTCGACGGAAATACAAGTCAAAGGGAAGATTTTATACAAAATGTCGTTTTGTATTCCCCGTCAGTAATTTCAAAGGAAGAGTCAACAGTTTCATGTAAGCAGTAAGGCATTCTATAACTCGAAAATCAAGAATACTTACTACATAAAAAGAACTGAGGATTCAAAGTATATTAATTACTGCAATCCAGTGATTTTGACAATGTGGAATGCAAATATGAATATCCAGTATGTTGCAGATAATTCGATTGCTGTTGTCTCCGCTATGTTACGTCATATATAACCAAATCTGAAAAGACGGAGTTGAAAATGTGTGGAAGATATTTCACGAGAAGACTCTTGGTAACAATTTGTACAGCTTTAGTTTGAAGATGCTATCCCATCGAGAGATTGGATCCTATGAATGTTGACCTCTGCGAGTTTATATTCAAAGTCAAGAGGAATCATTTGGGTAAGTTTAGGTCTTGCTGCAACACGAAATTGAGTGTTGAAATCTGTACAAGAAATTGAATACTTAGCATTGAATGAACCAGAAAGTACAGATATTGTTGCAACGAATATGTTCGGATCATTACTATCCTAAAAAAGTCACATCTGAAAACATATGTCTCTATGAAGTACTGCAACATTACAGCTTTAAGAAAGCGTTACAGAAAATATAAGTGAAGAAAAATATGCAGTAATTGGATGTGAAGGATGTTTGGTAAAAACATGCCAGAAATCTTATTAACCACAGGAAACTTAGGGGATCGATTCCGATTCGGGCGGAAATTTCTCCGACAGAGCCGGACCGGAGGAGTTCTCGACCGAATCGGGACCCGTGCAGTCCAGGCCGAGCGAGTCGATGCGCGTGTGCCATCGGACCGAGTCGATCGGACTCCCACTCAGTCAATGGGAGCCGGTGGCGCGACGCGCACTGCGGGCTCCCATTGACTCAGTGGATGCTGTGAAGTCGGACAAGTCGCCTACAGCGGGTAGCGCGGCGGGCGATTCGCGCCGTACACGCACAGGTAGGGGACCCATGGGTCCCCCTGTGTGCGACCTCGCGCGGCTACGCATACAGGGGAGTCCGACACGGACCCCCAGAAGTGCGGCTCCGACAGCTCTTTCGAGCCGGAGTGCGCGGCTCGGTCGGATTGCTACCGCGGCGCATCGTACCTCACCGGCGGGAGCGTCTCCATTGCGCGGTGCAAGTCGAGTCCAGCGCAGTCGGTCGGTGCGGTTCGAGCCGGGAGCGAGTCGGTCGGAGCGGTCGGGATGCCGGCGGGAGTCGGTCGGCGATTGCGCACCGTACTCGCTCGTCCGGACGCGCGTACGGATCGGTCGGGCGCAGGGCTCCGAGTCGGATCCGGTAAAGCGAATCCGATCCGAGCTCCTACCGGCCGAGATCGGGATCGGCCCTTAGTTGTGAAACTCCAGATAAAAGGAATTTTCTATTTGGCACTTCTGCAACTTTTCCAAACCTTGGCGTAGTGAAATGGAATTACTTGGAGATTTTGATTGCTATGAAGATTCTTTTAATGCATGTAAAGAAAGCATTCAATTCACAATTTTTCCAAATTATTTACAAATGTTAAATGAAGAGATTGAACAAAGATATTTACTATTACAGCTGAAAGTAACTGGAGACAGTTCTCAAGATAGTCAAAGTTCTATTACTCTAAGTCAAGATCCATTAGGACAACCAATTTTAAAAAAATCTTTTTTTTATATTGTCCTCATTTGCCTCGTTCACACCTTTCCATTAACGTTTCCAACCTGGAGTATCCAAAACCTCAATCGCTAGAGAAAGGAGCAGAGAAGAGGATTCACCATTGTCGCCCTTGGATTGTGAAATCCCTCCTCTTTACTTCAATACACACTCAATCTCCCTGAGCCTCCTGCTCAGTGGAAGAGGTGCCAGCCGAGGTGGAGAGAGCTTAATCATTGGACCCCCGATCTAAAGTTCTACTTATTGCTCACACCAGCGTAAGAAGGGCATCCAAAACTCACACCTCTTTTTCCCTTTATCTGAAATGTCCAGCTTAGCCTACGCTTTCTAGCGGAGTATAACCAGTCATCATAACTTGGGGAAGCCAGAGACACCCACCGTTTGCAGATCTCTCGTGCCAGAGAATGGCATAAAAACAGCTTTGCACTATTCTTATTAACTTTGTGATTTGCGGATCCAAACCTCCAAAATAACTAGAAAGACGCTTACCTTGATTTGTAAGTTCAAGCGTTGGACAAGACCATACTCCACGGCCTCCCAGAAAGGTTGGATCATTGGGCAGTGTACAAAGCATATGCAGATCGTCTCCTTCATGCTGCCACATTTTGGACAGGCCACATCACCTCCAGACCCAAATTTGGATAACCCCTGGGGGGGTCCAGTAAGCCCTATGAATGGTAAAGAGATGATTCCTCCTCAGGTATGCAGGTTTAACTATTTTGTACATCATAGACATAGATACTTGCCATTGATCTTCCAGACTGGTCTCCGACAAGCATCCTCCTCAAAGATCCTCCGGCAGGATAAAAACCCCATCTTCCATCTCTATCATCAGCCAATACCACAAGCGCAATTTCCTTTTTCAGTATGACCCCGACCAGCAGCTTCTCCTCAAGTTCATTAGATTCTCCTATTTTTGTGTCCGTGTCCTGATACCAGCTCTGAATCTGGAGAAACTTAAATTTTGAGAACCTTTGACCCAATACCTGTTTACACCATTCCCAAGTAATCAGATGACCTTCCTGAAGTAGTTGTTTCCACCTTACTTTGCCAGCCTCTCTTAGTGGGAGTGCCAACGCATCCTTGGTCCATTCTGGAGAGCCCGACGCCTCCCAGATACGGGCCAGCTGACTAAAATATAGCAAATTTACTGTCTTCCTAATTTTATACCAAGTCTCAGCCATACCCCTTAAAATCTTCAACCTAACTTTTAAAGTATTTTGGATCCAGCATATTTGTACATAAAACCACAATCCGCCCCCTTCTCTTTCTTCCAACATCGCCTCAAACATTTGCCAATCTCAGAGTTTGTGGGTCTGTCCAAAAGCATTCTACCATTCTTTAATAGAAAAGCCCATGAGTAGAAAAACAGATCTGGTAACGCCTAGCCCCCTTCCGCCAGCCTCCTTCTTAGCTTTTCCAAGCTCATCGGTGGCCCTTTAAATGAATATATGAAGGAACTCATTTGGCTTTGCATCTTAAGAAACCACTCCTTTTAAAGGGTAAAGGATTAGAGTCGAACAAAAAGTAAACTTCGGAGAACTATCATTTACGAGATTCACTCGGCTAGAACAGTGTTAACGGCAGATGCAACCAACCCTTCATCCAGCCACTCACTTCTTTCTTTACCTTTTCGAAGTTCTCTTTGGTAAGGTTTGCAATATCCTGGGTGATCTTAACCCCTAGATATCTAATTTCTTTCTTGCACTTTATCTCCCCAGTCTCTGTATTCCAGGCCATAACCTCCGTTTTCTCCTTATTGATGTCATAACCTGAGATTTTGCCGAAGTCTGTTGTTAACGTTAGGACGCAACTCAAGGTTTTGTAAGTTGGTGGTAAAGATCAAGATGTCATCAGCATATAAGCATATTTCTGCTCCAGCCCTTATATTCAAAGGGTAGAATATCCATATTACTCCTAATTTTCCTAGCTAGCGGCTTAATGTACAAGTCAAACAAGAGTGGAGACAGGGGACACCCTTGTCTAGTGCCTCTTGTGATCTGAACAGCTTTTATCAATATCCCATTTACCAGGACTCTGGCTACCTGGTGCTTGAATGTAAATTCCTCTCAAAATTTTACAGAAATGATGTCCCAAGTTAAGAGGTTAAGCCACCACCTGCCAAATAAACCCAGTTCACACGGTCGAAGCTTTGCAGCATCTAGTGCCATTACCGCCAAGAGAGGCTCATAGGCAGAGGCCAAATCAATTGACCCTATGAGCGTATAAGTCAATTCCTTCAGTGTCCTACCTCTAATAAACCCCTTTTGATCCTCGTGTATCAACTGTGGCATGACCCCATTTAATCTTTCTGCCATTACTTTTGCAGAAAGCTTATAGTTGCAATTTAAAAGCGATATGGGCCTATAAGAATCACAGCTTTTGGGGCATTTCCCTGGTTTTGGGATTAAGGATATAATAGCCTCTTTCCAAGATTCCGGCATGACAGCATCTGTCAAAAGTATTGCATTAAACAGTTCACCAAGAATGGGATTTAATACAATGGCCAAGGCTCTATAAACCTCATGGGGAAGACCATCTGGTCCTGGCGCATTCCCTTTCTTCCCCCCCCATAGCCTCTTCAAGTTCCCTACTGCTTATTTTCTCATTTAGCCTCTCCCTATTCTCAACTGTTAGGGGATGCGCTTAATTTTGATTCAATCAAGCCAGCACCTCTTCCTCTGTAACATCCAGATCTTCCTGGTACACTTTCCCAAAGTGTTTGAAAAGGCTAATCCAATACCCTGACTGTCTTCGACAACGTGACTCCTGATTCCTCACCTTATCTCTTTGATTGTGTTTCCTAACTTGAGTCGTTCTTTGCCTTCCAAGCTAACAACACAACATCCTTACCCGTACTCAAAGTGAGCCAGCCGGCTGGACTCCCATCTCTTCCCTAACCCTATCCTGTAAAATTCCAGTCAAATTTATTTTTATGTTCGTTATATCTCCCATCATCTTCTCCTGCTCTGCCTGGTTGTCTGAATTGATCAGGTCTTCTTCAAGATTCCGAATTTGCACCTCCAATTCTCGAACCTTTTTATGATAATCTCGCCTTTTTGCTGCCGCTAGGGCACCCAGTCTACCTCTCAGATAGGCTTTATATGAGTCCCAAACTGCAGATGAGCCCAGATTATTTCCCAAAAACTCCTTTGTTTCTTCTTTTAAAATGTCTATGACCCCTTCTTCTGATAATATCGTGTGATCTAAGGTCCACCTTGACTGAGCTAGCCCCTCACCCAACCTCATATGCAGTAATATTGCTGAATGATCTGACATATGTGCCCCTAAATGTTTGACATCTGAAACTTTGTTTTTCAATCTATCATCAAGTAGGAAATAATCAATCCGCGACTGGTGTCTATATTTTTATTATAGAATGTAAATCCCTTCTGAGACCCTGCTCTATGTCGCCAAATGTCACACAATCCCAATTGCACCATCAATAATCAGTATCCAATTCCGACATTTTGGGATTGACAGCTGCTCTACTGTTAGAAGATCTGTCCAGTTTACGATCCAGCACTGCATTAAATCCCCGCCATGATGATTGGGTCTGGAAAATTTAAGAGCTCAGTAAATAATTCTTCTAAGGGACCTATATCATCCTGCTTTGGACCATAATATCCCACTAGCGTATAATAGGGCCCAGAGATTTTTATTTTTGCCATGAGCCATCTACCCGCTATGTTTGAGACGCTACCTTCCACAGAAATATTCATCTCCTGCTTCACCAAAATTGCCACTCCTTTTGTAACTGCCAACTGTCTTGTGTAAACTGCCTGTGAAATCCATCTTTTGGCTTTAAAAATCTTCCTACTCTCACCCTCCGTTAAGTGCGTCTCTTGTATAATAATAATTTGAGCAGGACAGTCCCTTAGATACTGCAGTACCCTCCCCTCTTCCCCTTACCCGAAGCCCATTAACATTCCATGATACATTTTTTATCTCATTTGTTCTTTTCTCAACCATCCCCTCTTTTATCAAAATTTAAACACTGGTATAATGCCAGCGAGACATCTGAGGACTTTTTTTTTTTTTTCTCCCCTATGCTCCCCACCCTGTGCACCCTACTCCCACCCCTGTGGAAAACCCTGCCCAAATTCCCATGGCAAAAAGCCCTATAGGTTCCCCCCTCAGTGTGCTTCGAAAACCAAAGAAAATAATTCTCATACATGAAAGAAAATTAGATTAACTTCTAACTTAGACTTAAACTTAACACATCAGTAACTCAAACTCAACGGGGAACAAACATTTGATGCACCAGAAACTGATACAGCTTGTACCATCTTGCTAACCCCCCGGCTGGAGTTCCTCGATAAACTTATCTACCTCCTCAACAAAGCGGAATGTATGCATTTTGTTATTATACATCACTTTCAAGAAAGCTGGGAACTTCAACTGAACCGACGCTCCCAGTTTCCTTAAGGGCTCTATTCTTTTTCCTAACTCCCACTGTCTGTTGGATGTTACACTGGACAGGTCTGATCTGATTTCAAACCTAACCCCATCGACTTCCATTGTCTTTTCCTCAGAGCCTTGGCCAGGATCTTCTCCTTTAACGTATAAGTGAGAAAAATTTACTAAGATTCTCCATTGAGCTTGAGTACGATTTGTATTGATTCTATAGGGGTCTCTATGTTTCCTTTGAATGTCCTTCGTAATCTCCTCTTCGGTTTCCTCCAGTTGAAGTTCCCTTTTAATCAGTTGAACTGTGTAGGCTTTTATGTCTTCTCCCTCCTTACCCTCCAGGATTCTCAAGATCTTCAGATTGTTCCTTCTCTGAAAATTTTCCAACCTTTCTACCCTCTCCTGCTGTTCGCTCTCCCTTGTTTTGAGACCTTCTATTTCCATCGTGTTAGCCTTCACTGCTTCTTTAAGGCCTTTTACTTCACCCTCCGAGGTCGATGTTCTGTTGCTCAAATCATCTATCTTTTTTTCCAAGATTTCACAGGCTGACCTGATCTCTTTCTTATTCAACTCTGAGATTTGAAATCTATTTTTTATTTCTAGTGTTAGGGTTGTAAGAAGAGCACTCTAGAATGATCCCCACTCTCTGTACTTTTTGAGCCCCCCCTGCTTCATCACCAACAACTCTCTCGCTAGTCTCCTTCTCATTCTGGCTCTGGCTACCCTCCAAGCAAACATTTTCCCCCTCCACACTACCACAGGGGTTATTTAGCCCCTCAGGGCTAGCGTTTAAGACTTCTCCCCTATCCAGGGACTCTGCCATATCTGCAGTCTCAGGTACCAGGGCTTGATACCGGTTTGGGCTCAAATGCTTGGACCACTCACCCATCTTTAGTGGCTCCATAACTCTGCCTACTACCCACTTGGTCCTTACCCGATTCTTCCTGGCCTCCACTTTATCTCCACCCGGTCGCTATTCCTCAAAATGAGGGTTTTTGGCACCACTTTAAAGTATGTTCTGAGCGAGGGAGTAACCTTTATCTTTTGTTCAGGGTTAGGCTTTTTTGATAACCTCTTATAAGTTATATCATCTTTATCTGATAACTCTTTATGACATCCAGACCTGCTCACTTTTTTTTACTTTAGCCACCTCTTTTCCCAGTCCTGCCTCCTCCTCAATTTTAAAAACGGCTCAGAGACAGACCCATCACTGCCCCTCCCTATACTCCTGAGGGTGTATCTTGAGACTCCCTTCGAATGTGCTACACCTGCACCCCCTCTTAACACTCTCTTCCTGCTTTTGCCCAACTTTCATCTCTTACCGTCTGTCTCTGAACTCCCCTCCTGGAGCAGCTCCTGAGCTACCAGCCTCGACCGTTGTGTTGGGACATCAGCGCTGTCCCCACTGCTTGTGCCACGCTCAGCCTCACTGCAGGCTCCCCCGAAGCCAGCTCCACTATCCCTGCTTCCACCTCCTCCTCTCCCCCGGAAGAGAAACCTGGCAGCAGCGCGCCGACCCCTGCGCAGCTCCAGCGCCGTCCTTGCCCACGGCTGTTCTGCCGTGATGCCGTAAGCCAAACTCCTGCTGACAAACCGGTAAAATCCCTGAACTCCTCGCTAATCCGCGATGTAATCCGCGATGTCGGTAAGTTGCCCCTTCGTATCTGTGACACAAAATATTCTACTATTCCAATCTAGCCTTCCATGTTATAATCCCGCGCTTGTGGTTTTCGAAGCACTCCTCGAGCTCACCCGCGACCCGCCCGCTATCCGGCCGCCATGTTTTCCTCCGTCCCGGAACCAATTCTTGAAAATGAAGCAGCAATAGCCATGAATGAAGTAGAAACGGCTATGCAACAAGCACAACTGGATATTATTGCGTTGGGAAACTTGGAGGAACAACTAAATATTGAACAAAAAGAAATATATCAGCAAGTGACAGAACAGATACATCATGGTTTATTGCATGAAAAAAAGAATGCCAATGCACATCATTTAAACCTATTCGAATGTACATCAGTGGTCAAGCGGGAACAGGAAAAAGTTTCTTAATTAATGTTTTGACCAGTTATCTACAGAAAACCACTGAATCACATTTATCTTGTGTTGTAACCGGTCCAACTGGGTTAGCAGCACACAACATTAAGGGGATTACATTACATTGTTTACTCATGCTACCAGTTGAACATGAAAATAAGTTGGAATATCACAAGCTATCAGGAGAAGCTTGTTATGAAGTTTCAAGAGTACTCAAGAAAATGAAACTTCTGATCATTGATGAGGAGGTGAGCATGGTCTCCAATTTAATGCTTGCCTTCATACATTTAAGAATGCAACAGATTTTAAAAACAGATTATGGTGTTCTGTTTGGAGGAAAACATGTAATTGTATTCGCCGATCTACTACAACTTACTCCTGTGAAAGGACAACCAGTTTTTAAAACACTTGTCCATGAAGAAACTAGGAAATCTTTGGGAAGTATTGGAAATGTGAACATTTGGTCTCATTTTGAATACAAAGAACTTATTAAGAATATGCGACAAGCAAGTGATGAACATTATGGAAACATTCTTCAAGATATAAGAATTGGTGTTTTGACAAAACATGGTAAGAAGCTTTACAAAGTTGGCTACTAACGAACTTGTTTCCAAATGAAAACATTGCACCTGAAATAATGTACAAAAAAATTGGAGAAAAGAACTCTATAGTTTGCCTAATGCCAACACTGCAAGAGTGTTCTACATTCAATCAAGAACTTTTGAAACTGGAAAACCAACCAATAGTGAAAATGGAAGCCCTTGATAAAATGGAACACGAAGGAGTTACTATTCTTCTCTCAGAGAAATTACAGTCAAAATTGGATTCTTTGGAAAAGTCGGTGTCTAAGACTGCAGGTTTAGAAAAGACTTTATATGTATGTGAAAACTGTCGGGTAATTTTACGGCGTAATTTGGATGTAGAAAAAGGTTTAGTAAATGGAGCAATGGGAAAAGTTGTTGATTTTGTTAATTATCAGAACAGAGATGGAATTGAATTTTTGAAGATTAAATTTGATCAGATTGAAGAAGTAAAACAGATTGGACGCTGTGCTGTTCGTTTTCTGCTTGTAAAAGACTTGTATGTTAGTAGAAAACAGTTTCCTCTTTCTTTAGCATATGCAGTGACTATTCATAAATCTCAAGGTTTAAGTGTAGACAATGCTTTGGTAAATATTGGAAGTACAGTGTTCAAAGAGGGCATGGCATACGTTGCATTGTCTCGAGTAAGAACATTATCTGGTTTGTATTTGATTGATTTTGATGAGAAAAAGATTAGTGCTGATGCAAATTGTGTAAGAGAGTATAATCGGTTAAGAAGACTTTATGCTCCTAACTTAGAGTGAATATCCCATATATGAGAAACGTGTAGTATGTCCAAAATGGAAACATGACAAACATTCCAGTGAAATTCAAAAAAAGAAAACATTTGAAGAGAATAATGAAGCTGCAAAGAAAATGAAAATGGACAGTGTTGATGATATTGTAGGATACCAGTTAGAAAAAAGTTCAGGTATCAACTGCTATGCTAATGTAATTGTGAATGTTGTCTTTTATCTAGAAGATCTTCATCATGAAATTATGGAAAATCAAGAAAAAAGATTCTGTTCTTTATTACATTATATTTTTCAAAAGTTGGTAACTGATAGAACTAAAATCCATACTGCTTCTAGCATTCGGCATCTTTTGGATATATGTATGGGTTCTTCACAATTTACACTCAATATACAAGATGCACAAGAATTTCTTATGTTTATGCTTGCAGTATTGGAAGATGAAGGAATAGAAACTGAAAATTTGTTTGGACTAAATTACAGATGGGATCATAAATTTGAAGAGTGTTCATTTTCTTCTACCACTGAAATAGACACTGAACGATTCATATATTTGACAATACCAGATTGCAAATCAGTGTCTTTTAATAAATTAGTAAAATCAGCTAATCAAGATATGAAATGCTCACATTGTGAATCAGAAATGTTGTCAACGTTCTATTTAGAAAGATTTGGAAAATTTGTAATTTTAATGCTACAACGTTGTAGAGCAAATGGAAGAAAATTGGAAACCAAAATTAAAATTTTTGTGGCAAGTCAACTATCAATTTCAGGAAGAACATTTAAAGCTGTGGCTATTATTTTCCATGATGGACCTACTACAACATCTGGACACTATACCGTGTATTTAAAGTGCAATAAAGGATGGACACATTGCAATGATGCGCATTTGGAATTCAAATGTAGGTTGCCTTACGAATTACCAGATTCATATCTGATTTTTTTGATGCCAAAGTTTTGAAAACATCATTCGGCCTATTGGGAAGATGCAAACACAAATTAAAGAGTTTATTTTGGATATTTTCAATGCAAATTTATTTGGAAACATTATTCGGCCTATTGGGAAGATGTGAAGAATTACTTTTTGGATTATTGTTTGTTCTAATTGTTATTGCATTTGCAAAATTGTGTTTGAAAGAAATAGTTTATATATTCGATCTTTATATTATACGCGATGTAAATGAGAATGTATATTTCAGAAATGTACTTCAGAGAAATAAATGATTTATTGTAGTTGAAGAATGCAATTTAGAAACTGTAGATAGGTAAACAGATAGTTGAACTTTGTAAATATTTTCAACGCAGATTTGTTTGTTTTTACAATCTCATTGATTGTATTTTTCCCCGCTGTTATATGATGATCTACATTGAAATCACTGTGTATGGTGAAATTCAGTAGAATCTGAGAACAGCAAAAATGGGAAACTGAATATGTTATGTAAATGCAAAATTATGTTGTGTTCTTAAAACTATAATATTAAATGCAATAACTATTTTTCTTCTTCTTTTTTACAGAAAGTAATACTAAAGCTTGAAAAGATTTTCAATTCAGTTTACAACAAAACTACTGTAAAGTAGTTTCACTGAGTTTTGTATCTTGTTTAATAAAGAAGGTAAGATGAAATAATGTAATAAGCATAACAATATGAAGTAATGTTTACAGTCACTTTTATTGCACTCATCTATTTGATCAAACACTACCCATGCACTGATCTATACAGTTTGGCACTATTTCCCACTCCTGCCATCACCCATGCACTATCCATGCATTTCTCAAATCACCTAGCCTGCATCCACACAGTTATAATATCACCCAGACACTACCTATGTACTCTTCCAATCACCCTGGCACTATCTGTAAACTCATGCAATCAGCTACACATTACCTGTACACTCTTACAATGTCCCAGGTTATACTTATACACTTCTGCAATCCCCTAAACATTATCCCTGCACTCATGCAATCACCAAGACACTACCTTTGCACTCTTTCAATCATCCAGGCAGTATCTATACAATGGTGTATTCATTCAGGCAGTACACATACACTTATAAAATCAACCAAGCTCTATTTATACAGTCCTCCAATCACCCAGGTACTACTCCTGTACTTCTCAATTCACTCAGCCACAACCCTTTAAGTTTTAAAATCACTCAGGCACTACCTATGCACTCCTACAATCACCCAGGCCGTACCCCTACACTCTTGCAATCAGCAAAACATTACCCCTACACTCATGCAGTTCCTCAGGTATTAACTATGCATTCCTCTAATCCTCCAGACATTACTCCTGCACTCATGCAATCACTCAGGTATTAGCTGTGCACTCCTGTAATGCCACAGACATTACCCCTGAACTCATGCAATCACTTTGGCATTACACATGCACTCCTCCAATGACCCTGACATTGCCCCTGCACTCATACAATCACCCATGCATTACTCATGCACTCCTTCAATCACTCAGGCAGTATTTGTACATTTATAAAATCATCCAGTCACTACTTATGCAGTCATGCAATCACACAGGCACTACTAATGCACTTCTCCATGCACTCAGGCACTACTCATACACTCTTCCATGCACCAGGCATTACTCATGCACTCCTCCAATCATGCAACCAGTACCCATGCAGTTATAAAATACCCACGCACTACCTATGCAGCACTCCTCCAATCATGCAACCAGTACCCATGCAGTTATAAAATAACCCAGGCACTACCTATGCACTCATGCAATCACCCAGGAACTACCTATACACTCATGCAATAATTCAAGCACTACCCATACACTCCTCTAATCACCCAGGCACTACCCATGCACTCATGCAATCACGCAGGTAGTAGTCATGCACTGCTGCAATCACCGAGGAACTACCGATGTACTACTCCATGCACCAAGGCACTACCCATGCACTCTTCCATCACCCAAGCATTATCCATACACTCCTTCAATCACCCAAACATTACCCCTGCACTCATGCAATCATCCAAGCACTACCCATGCAGTCTTTCAATCATTCAGGCACTACTCCTGCACTCATGCAATCATCCATGTACTACTCATGCACTCCTCTAATCACCCAGGAACTACCCATGCAGTCTTACATGCGCTCAGGCACTACTCATACACTCTTCCATGCACCCAGGCACTACCCTTGCACTAAAGCAATCACTCAGACACTACCCACACACTCATACATGCACTCAGGCACTTCTGTGGCACTCATGCAATCACCCAAGCACTACCCATGCAGTCTTTCAATCATTCAGGCACTACTCCTGCACTCATGCAATCACCCATGTACTACTCATGCACTCCTCCAATCACCCAGGAACTACCCATGCAGTCCTACATGCGTTCAGGCACTACTAATACACTATTCCATGCACCCAGGCATTACTCATGCACTCCTCCAATCATGCAACCAGTACCCATGCAGTTATAAAATAACCCAGGCACTACCTATGCACTCATGCAATCACCCAGGAACTACCTATACACTCATGCAATAATTCAAGCACTACCCATACACTCCTCTAATCACCCAGGCACTACCCATGCACTCATGCAATCACACAGGTAGTAGTCATGCACTGCTGCAATCACCGAGGAGCTACCGATGTACTACTCCATGCACCAAGGCACTACCCATGCACTCTTCCATGCACCCAAGCATTATCCATACACTCCTTCAATCACCCAAACATTACCCCTGCACTCATGCAATCATCCAAGCACTACCCATGCAGTCTTTCAATCATTCAGGCACTACTCCTGCACTCATGCAATCATCCATGTACTACTCATGCACTCCTCTAATCACCCAGGAACTACCCATGCAGTCCTACATGCTCTCAGGCACTACTCATACACTCTTCCATGCACCCAGGCACTACCCTTGCACTCAGGCAATCACTCAGACACTACCCATGCACTCATACATGCACTCAGGCACTTCTGTGGCACTCATGCAATCACCCAAGCACTACCCATGCAGTCATCATTCAGGGACTAATCCTGCACTCATGCAATCACTCATGTACTACTCATGCACTCCTCCAATCACCCAGGAACTACCCATGCAGTCCTACATGCGTTCAGACACTACGCATACACTCTTCCATGCACCCATGCATTACTCATGCACTCCTCCAATCATGCAACCAGTACCCATGCAGTTATAAAATAACCCAGGCACTACCTATGCACTCATGCAATCACCCAGGAACTACCTATACACTCATGCAATAATTCAAGCACTACCCATACACTCCTCTAATCACCCAGGCACTACCCATGCACTCATGCAATCACACAGGTAGTAGTCATGCACTGCTGCAATCACCGAGGAACTACCGATGTACTACTCTATGCACCAAGGCACTACCCATGCACTCTTCCATGCACCCAAGCATTATCCATACACTCCTTCAATCACCCAAACATTACCCCTGCACTCATACAATCATCCAAGCACTACCCATGCAGTATTTCAATCATTCAGGCACTACTCCTGCATGCATGCAATCATCCATGTACTACTCATGCACTCCTCTAATCACCCACGAACTACCCATGCAGTCCTACATGTGCTCAGGCACTACTCATACACTCTTCCATGCACCCAGGCACTACCCTTGCACTCAAGCAATCACTCAGACACTACCCATACACTCATACATGCACTCCAGGCACTTCTGTGGCACTCATGCAATCACCCAAGCACTACCCATGCAGTCTTTCAATCATTCAGGCACTACTCCTGCACTCATGCAATCACCCATGTACTACTCATGCACTCCTCCAATCACCCAGGAACTACCCATGCAGTCCTACTTGCGCTCAGGCACTACCCATGCACTCTTCCATGCACCCAGGCATTACCCATGCACTCCTTCAATCACCCAGATATTATCACTGCACTCATGCAATAAACCAATCACTACTCATGCACTTCTCCAATTATGCACGTAGTACACATGCACTCATGCAATCACACATGCACTACTCATGTTCTTTTCCATATATTACACTTGCCGCAATTCATACAACACATACAAATTTGTCTTTTTTTAACCAAATAGGCGGTTCTAACAAGAACCATTTTTTTCTTTTATAATTTTTTTGTGTTTTTCTAACTCTTTTTTGTATTTGTTTGGTGTTTTTAAAAAAAGAAAAGAACAAACAACAGAATAAAGTGACAAAACTGTTGTCTAAACTTTTGCATTTAAAAAAACATTGCAAAAAAAAAAAAATTAACAGTGGTGGCTTTTTGCTGCAAAAACAATTGTGTCAACAGACTGCTCGCCATAACAAATAATTTTCTTGCACTTGATGCATCTTTGTACTAGACCAGCAAACTCTGGTCTAATATCAGGTCCTCTTGTAGAACTTGATGTACCAGCTGAGGTGCTCGGTCCTGCATCTTGATCACCTTGCTGGGCTTGTTGTTCCAGCTCTCGTCGATGTTGCTCCTGTGCTAGCCAACGAGGGTGCATGGTTTGGAGGTGCTTGAGCATGGACGAAGTACTGCACTAGTATTTTTTCTCAGAGCCCGAGATATTATTCTTTCGCAAATAGTGCAGGTTACCTTCCTCGCGTTCACCTTCTTTTCTCCAGCTGGAAACGTAAAGAACGCCCAGGCTGATGCTCTCCTTTTTTTTGCTTTTCTTGGTTCCTCCAAGTCCTCTTCTTCACCAAGGATGTCATCTGGTGGATTTGAAGATGCCATTCTTCTAGTTTGTTTAAAAAAAAAACACCAAAAAAATGCAAGGAGAGCACTAAACACAAAAGGTGTGTCTCCTGGCAATGTTGTTGGAGGAATGATAAAGTTGGGTGGGGTGCTGTAATTTCTAGAATAAAAAGCTTTTTAACCAATGAAATGCTTTCTTTTGAAGTCACATGGGTTCGCGCACCCGGCGCACAACCAGCACGCACCCGGCTCGATTTCGGGAAAATATATTTAACAATAATTTATCTTTATTCCAGTTACAAATATATGATATTTACAATTTTGTTAAATAATCTCTTGGTATAATATATATAATAAAGTTATATATATGTATACTTTTAAAACTTAAAGATTTGCGATGGGTTCGCGCACCCGGCGCTACCCCTGGAAATACGTAAGTGGCATTACGCGGGGCTGGAAAACGTGCACCCATCGCATACCAAACGTGCATCCTACACGACTTAACCAATATGGCGGCAAAATTATTGGGTTCACGCAACCACTGTGACTGGTACACAATCGGTACGCGAATTTAAATGTCTTCAAAAAAAAAAAAGAAAGATAAAAGCATATTTTAGAAAACAGAAATATCACGTATTTCTATAAAATTTTTACATTTCAGAAAAAGTATTTTTTAGACATTATAATTAGAAATTAGCATTTAGAAAACTTCTGAAATTCACTGAAAAAAACACAGGTTTCAGGGACGTTATAGTTAGAAATTAGCATTTAAAAAACCTTTGAAATTCACTGAAAAAGCCGCAGGCTTCAGGGATGTTATAGTTAGTAATTAGCATTTAATAAATCTTTGAAATTCACTGAAAAAAACCATAGGTTTCAGGGACGTTATAGTTAGAAATTAGCATTTAAAAAACCTTAGAAATTCACTGAAAAAACCACAGGTTTCAGGGACGTTATAGTTAGTTGGACATTTCACTCGTACAAAACCAGAGAAATTCGAGCCGTTATAGTTAGTTGAGCTAACTATAACTCGCGCCTAGTAATGCACTGCTGATGATGTCACATATTACATCATTCATGACATGGTCAGTGACATCACTGATGACATCACTGATGGCATCTCAAATGACACGGGACACTGTAGTTTGCTATGACAGGACGGGAGCCTCGCGGCTCCCGTCCTGTCATAACAAACTGCTGAATCTGTGGGCGAGCAGAGAAACCTGCTCTCGCTTCCAATATCCAAGCGCAAATGCTTTCCACATGGGGGGCTGCATCTTAGCAGCTCCCCATGTGGAAAGCAATGCCGTCTGCCCAAGGGACGCGGGGAGCCGGCCGGACTGTGGGGGATTGGGGACCCCCACAGTCCCCAACGGAGAGAGCCAGCCCGGGGATGGGGTCCCCGGGGCAAGTAGTGGCCCGGGAGGGGGGCCACGCAGCCCCCTTCCCCAAAATTAAAAAAAAAACAAAGGCCGGGGCCATAAGTGGCCTGAGGAGGGGGGCAACGCAGCCCCCCTCCAAAACAGTAAAAAAATTTAAAAAAGGCCATGCCCCAGGGGATGGGGTCCCCGGGGCGATTAAAGGCCTCGGGAGGGGGCCACGTGGCTCCCTTCCACATTGTTTTTTTTTTTTTAAATAGATGGGGGGCAGAGCCCTGGGGATGGGGTCCCCAGGACCAATAAATTAGAAAAAGAAGGGGCCACACAGGCCCCCTTCTTAAAAAAACACCGGCATCGCGCCGGAGGCCGCGCCCCTTCTTTCACCACTCTGCAAACGGCGCCCCCGCCGTTTGCAGATGAGAAACGAATTCGCTTGAATACTGGGGGTCCCTGGGGCCAACTAGCCCACCAGGAACCTCCAGTATGCGCCAGGGGCTGCGTTGCAGAGAGGGTGTTCTGAGGCCACGCCCCCTTTTACACACCTCTCTGCAATGCAGCTCTGTGGCGCATAATGGAGGGGCTGGTGGGCTAGTTGCACCCCAGGGACCCTCAGGATTGAAGGGAGTTAATCCCCCTGACTTAAACGCGCCACGGGGCGCGTTTGCACAGTGGTGAAGGGAGGGAGGCGGGGCTTGAGATGACATGTGTGCAAACAGGCCCCGTGGCGTGTTTTAAGATGGGGAATTAAATCCCTTCAATCCTGAGGGTCCCTGGGGGACAACTAGCCCACCAGGTACGTCCAGAAAGCACCACAGGCTGCGTTGCAGAGAGGTGCAAAAGGGGCGTGGCCTCTGAACACCTCTCTGCAACGCAGCTCTCTGGCGCATACTGGAGGTACCTGTGTTGGGCTAGTTGGCCCCTAGGGACCCTCGGGATTGAGGAGGAATAATTCTCCAACTTAACGCCACGAGCGTGTTTGCAGACATGTCACCTCAGGCCCACCCCTTCCTTCACCATTAATGCAAATATTCCTCTAAAATCAGCCGAGACTACGAATTCGATTTACTCACCTGTTATCAGGAGAGACCTCAGTGCTGCATCTTTGAGCCCAGTACTGATCCTGAAAAGTAATTTTACCCGTACTTACCAGTAACTTGAATTTCCTTCCATAGGATATCATTGCCTGCTTTTTGCTGAAAAAGTTTGTGTCGATTTTTGAAACATACAAATATTCCTCTAAAATCAGCAGAACTACGAATTCGATTTACTCACCTGTTATCAGGAGAGAACCCAGTGCTGCATCTTTTAGCCCAGCACTGACCCTGAAAAGTAATTCTAACCGGTACTTACCAGTAGCGTTGAATTTCCTTCCATAGGCTAACATTGACTGGTTTCACTTGGAAATTCTTCTAAGTGTGGAGTTTTGGAACTTTATAATATTCCTCTAAAATCAGCTGAACTACGAATTCCGATTTACTCACCTGTTATCAGGAGAGAACCCAGTGCTGCATCTTTTAGCCCAGCACTGACCCTGAAAAGTAATTCTAACCGTACTTACCAGTACCTTGTATTTCCTTCCATAGGAATCCATTGTCTGGTTTTCAGCCCAGAAAAGTTTCAAAGTGTCGATTTTCACAAACTACAAATATTCCTTAAAAATCGCCTGTATGACTTAAGCGCATTCTTTCAACTGTTTACAGGAGATGCACCAGTGCTGGATCCAGGATCCACCACTGAGTAAGAAAAATAACGATAACACTACTTACCTGCTAAGTGAATTTCCTGCCATAGGATAACATTGGTGATTCTATGTGAAAAAGTTTCTAAGTGTCAACTTTTAAAATACAATAATATTCCTTAGAAATCAGTACTGTATCCAAAACGCTTTTACTCAACTGTTTACAGGAGATGTCCAGGACTGAATCTAGGATCCAGTCCTGTGGTTAGAAAAGTAATCCATAAAGTAACTAATTGCATTTAACTAGAAATTCACATTGAGCTCAATGTTGCATTGTGTTTGAAATTGTGTTGCCCATTGCAACAACTGTAACTACTGTACTTAAAAGTCTATTGCCTATTTGCAAAGAATTTAAACTAAAGTAATTCATTCTGAGAAAGTATATTTTGTAATGTAATGTATAATGTAATTACAATGTAATTTAAAAATAAATAGTTTAAAAAAATGTAGTAAATCAGTATCAAAAAAATAAAGATAACAATTAATACATTTAAAAATTGTCATTTACAAAACCTTTGAAATTCACTGAAAAAAACCATGGGTTTCAGACATGTTATAGTTAGGAATTAGCATTTAAAAAACCTTTGAAATTCACTGAAAAATCCATAGGTTTCAGGCACGTTATAGTTAGAAATTAGCATTTAAAAAACCTTTGAAATTCACTGAAAAAACCATAGGTTTCAGACACGTTATAGTTAGAAATTAGCATTTAAAAAACCTTTGAAATTCACTGAAAAAACATAGGTTTCAGGCACGTTATAGTTTGAAATTAGCATTTAAAAACCTTTGAAATTCATTGAAAAAACCATAGGTTTCAGACACGTTATAGTTAGAAATTTGCATTTAAAAAACCTTTGAAATTCACTGAAAAAACCATAGGTTTTAGGGACAGTTATAGTTAGTTGGACATTGCACTCGTACAAAACCCGTGAAATTCCCCCGTTATGAGTTAGGTCAGCTAACTATAACTCTCGCCCCCATAATGCACTGCTGATGGCGTCACATATTGCATCACTCATGACATGGTCAGTGACATCACTGATGACATCACTGATGACATCTCAAATGACATCACTGATGACATCATCCATGTGATAATTTCATGCATCTTCTCACACCCTAATATAACTTTTGATACACCACACTGTAAATTACAGACTGCCATTCTCAAAACCATAGACACTCCAACACCAACAACTACATACCCACTCACTGATTCTTGGGTCTACACACACATCCACTCACTCACCACGTACAGTCACTCATACTTCACGGTCACTCAGTACAGGACTATCATATGCACTCATACACCTACATAGACACTCACACACCGCCACTCATCCATAGAGGTACTCACACACCTAGTCAGTCATGCAAATAATTAATCACACTGCCATTTACTCACCTATACAGTTATACACACACCAGCTCACTTACTCATACAAATACTAGCACATTCTTACGCTCTTATACAATCACTGATACAAGCACACACTCATCCATACAGTCACTCTCACAATCACAATCACACACTCTCGACATAGCTATTTATATACTCCAACACACATATATACTGCCTTTCACATATGTAGTTGCTCACACATGTACCACTGAGATATACATTCACTCACTAACACACCCATACCACACTCCCCCACCCATACAGTCCATCACAGATGCACTCTTGAAACCATGCACCCAGTGAATCACCCACTGATACATCTATGTGCAGTCAAACACACCCATCCACACAAACACTCAGGCACCCATACAGATACTACAGACAACCAATCAATAACTCATAGACACTCATGTAGCCTATTTACAAACCCATGCAGCCACTTACACACCAACAGACAGACGGATAAAGACATTCACACAGTTTAGTCACTAACCCATGCATTTAGTAAGATATGTTTAATCACGCACTTATAGAGTCAGTCACGCACCTACTAAATCATCCATCCAGACACTTATACACCCACTCATTATTCAATACACCTTGGCATATATATTAAACATATTTAAACTTTATAGAAACACACAGTCACTGCATGATGTCATCAGTGATGTCATTTGAGATGTCATCAGTGATGTCATCAGTGATGTCACTGACCATGTCATGAGTGATGTGCAATATGTGACGTCATCAGCAGTGCATTGCGGGGCGCGAGTTATAGTTAGCTGAACTAACTATAACGGGGGAAATTCACGGGTTTTGTGCGAGTGCAATGTCCAACTAACTATAACTGTTCCTAAAACCTATGGTTTTTTCAGTGAATATATATATATATATATATATATATATATATATATATATATAAAAACCAAGTTGCTCCTTCACGAGATGCTGGAACCCAAGAAGGGTGGTGTACACTCCGCGGAGCGCGCTGGTCGTAACAATATCCAATTAAAAATCCCGTGTAGTACACTCTCAGGAAGAAACAGACAGAGCACCAAGCTAGAGTATCCAAGATTTAATCCACACAACGCGTTTCGACAAAAGCCTTGATCACGTGTGAAAGTGCACAAAACCAGCCGTCATTGATAAAGTTTTTTGGCATACGATCATCAACAAAATCAACAAAGGACAACATATGCTTAATTACCACCAGTTTACATGGCGCCATCTTTGACTGGCAAACGAAAATGTATATATATGTGATGCTTTGCCACAAAATGCTCTATAACATACGTTGTTGATAATTAAATGGATGCATCTTAACATAATTGTTGAGATCGATATCGAATTAGATTGAATCTCAGTATGCTACGCAACTGTATTTACAATATTTACAATATTAAAGCATCATGAAAAATAATATAATGCTAGTCAGTATAAATACCTAGCGACTTTGGAAGTAAATACCTTGCGACTTGGAAGTAACGGGCAATGTGATATTCTGCCTCATGATGCTCATTAATAATTCAAGGTTGCCACTTAACAAGATATGTTAAAATCAATATCAAAAATAGATTAAATGTCTAATGTGGCACAAGTATAATACAATATTAAAGCATCTATTTGATGACATAGTGCCACTGCGAAAGGAAGTTGTAAAGTGGTAAATAAAATGCAAAGTGTACATTACCTCTGAATTACATGCCTGAGCGTGAACTAAGAAAACGGACTTTCCTGGTGTGAGATATACCAGGCTTATCCAAGCAACGTAATGCAGGAATCAAATGCCCACAAAGCTAATATACATAGTGTATTGTAGTGGGGCTGTCGCTAGTAGAACAATGAATGTCCTGTTAAATACAAACCTAGTGCTCATCCAAGCTGTGATCAGGCAAAGAGGCAAAGGAAGTGGATGATCGTGCATATAACAAGTAACTGGCTAGGTGCAAAGTGATTATACATGACAATGTGAACGGTGAGATGTCTGACTCTAGAGAAAAGGGTAGGATGCCCGTGAAGATAATACCCTGTAGAGGGCTCCTTCCTTTTCTCCTGCAAAAAAACATAAACAAAAAAATCAAAGTTAAAACAGTTGTAAATAAGCATTACAGTCCAGCACCTAAGAATAAAATAAAAATTAAAAACATACAATTAAGTATAATCTGCCACACAGCGATTGAAAGAGGAAGAACAGAAATATGCTAACATACATAAAAAAGCAGATGAATTATTTATGACCCTTCTCTCAAGTGAACCGAAAGTTCCTCATCGAGGTTCAATCCCCGGGACTTTTAGTTTGAAAATCGATAATGTATCTAGATTCACGTTGCCTAAGGGCCAATACTGAAACAGGATTGAGGACGAGTTCACTTGCAGGGTCCATACAGGACAAGATTTGTGTGCTATCCGGCCCACATTTCCTACAATGCACAATCTCATTCGAGCTTCCCATTGGTGGGTGTGCAATATGAAAATGGCAAAGTGGGTTCAGCGTTTGCACACACTGTCTCCGTTCAAAGCCTCTGAAGAGAAGCATATGGAGCTTGACAACGCGTCAGGCATTTCCATTACGGAGCAGCTTCTACAAACGGATCCTCGTCCCTGCCTATCATAAACAAAGCTGTTGATCGAGTGCCTCTCACCAGGTGGACAACCTTTGGAGCAGAATATATATATATATATATATATATATATATATATATATATATATATATATATATATATATATATATATATATATATATATATATATATATATATATATATATATATATATATATGTGGAGGCGGTTGAATAAACACCTGAGCACCGAATTGGGTCTGTGTCCGTGATTTGGGAGAGAAGACGCTTCCAGTGTGCGGAGTTTATGCTAAATATATATATATATATATATATATATATATATTTATTACCTACTGGCGGTCGCCAGTAGGTAGTTATAGTTAGGACCTTGTTTCCATAGGAAAAGCGTTTTTTGATTTGCCAATATCTTTGGCGCCGGTTGACGAATCTTCGTGAAATTTTCAAAACTAATGGGGCGCTTCGGTCAGCTTCTGTCTTGGGGTGATTCATCAAGCAGGGGCTTATTTAAAAGCCGGCAACTCGCCAGAGGCCCTGTCCCCTCCCTGCACCACTCTGCAAACGCGCCCCTTAGTGCATTCTAAGTTGGGGAATTAAGTCCCCTTGAATACTGAGGGTCCCTGGGGGCCAACTAGCCCACCAGGTACATCCAGTAAGCGCCACACAGCTGGATTGCAGAAGGTGGTCCGAGGCCACGCCCCTTTCACACCACTCTGCAAACGCACCTCTTGGCAGCACTGCTGGTGGGGGCGATGAGGTCCTCTTGTGTCCCTGAGGACCTCAGGACACAAGAGGACCTCATCCCCCAAGCAGCAGTGTGCCAGGAGCTGCGTTTGCAGAGTGGTGTAAAAAGGGGGCATGGCCTTGGAGCACTCTCAGCAATCCAGCTGTGTGGGGCTTACTGGGTACCTGGTGGGCTAGTTGGCCCTCAGTGACCCTCATGAGGAAAGGGGACTTCATCCCCAACCAAAGAGCACGCCAGGAGGTGCGTTTGCAGAGTGGTGGAAAAGGGGGCATGGCCTGTGTCCACCTCTCAGCAATCCCACTGTGTGGGGCTTACTGGAGGTAAGAGGTAGGCTAGTTGGCCCCTTAAGGCCACCAGCAGTGAAGGGCACTTCAATCCCCATCGAAGAGTGCACCAGGGAGCGTGTTTGCAGAGTGGTGGGCAAAGGGGGCGTGGCCTGCTATGAGAACTTAGCAATCCTGCTGTGTGGTACTTACTGGAGGTAATAGGAGGGGTGGTTGGCCCCACAGGATGTCCTTGGGGGCCAAGTACCCTGCCTTGTTACCTCAGTAAGTACCACACATTAGGATTGCTAAGACGTCTTCGGAGGCCATGCCCCCTTTCTCCACCACTGTGCAAATGCGCCTCAGGGCAGACTACGGGATGGGGGATGAAGTCCACTTTACTCCTGAGGGACTTTGGGGGCCAAGAAGCCCTCCTGGTACCTCCTGTAAGTCCTATGCAGCAGAATTCTTGAGCGCTGGTCAGAGGCCCAGCACCCTTTCTCTACCTCGCTGCAAACGCGACTACTAGTTAAAGTAGCATATTTCTGCACCTCTGACTTAGAGGTAGTTTTAATCCCCCTGCCCTATTATATACTAGGGCCTTACAGGGGAGGTCATGCCAATCACAGGGGTACCCCAACCCATAGTGTACCCTAGTGTATGTAGGTGTTTTCACTGTATTCTAAGTGCCTTTTAGCATAGCACTGGCTCTAGGCCTGGTTAGTCAGAGTCAGTAACCACCAGTACCCATCAGCAAAAAGCTGGGGGCATAGGATGACTTTGCAACAAGACCTCTTTCTGCACCTCTGTTGGTTCTTTCTGCAAATCTTTTGCTTCTTTCTGCACCTTTCTTTGTCTCTTCTGGACTTCTGTTGCCCTCTTTCTGCATTTCTCTTGCTTCTTTCTGTGCCTTTCTTCCTCTTTTCTGCACATGTCCTACCTCTGTAGGCATAGTTAGAAATTAGCATTTAAAAAACCTTTGAAATTCACTGAAAAAACCATAGGTTTCAGGGGCGTTATAGTTAGAAATTAACATTTAAAAAACCTTTGAAATTCACTGAAAAAACCATAGGTTTCAGGAACGTTATAGTTAGAAATTAGCATTTAAAAAACATTTGAAATTCACTGAAAAAACCATAGGTTTCAGGGACATTGTAGTTATATGCTAATTTCTAACTATAACTGGCTCAAACCTATAGTTTTTCAAAGTGAATATATCTATACATACATACATATATGAATGTGTAGATATATTCACTGAATAAAACAAAGTAACATTAGAGTTTGGTAAACACGTCAGAGATAATATTAGCCTTTAAGCGAAAAAACACAGAAATTTACCAGTTATAATTAGCAGCACTAACTATAACGTGTGCAGCTGCCATGTACTGCTTATGACCTCACATATGACATCACTCATGACATGCTCTATGATATCATTTATCATTGATAACACCTCAAATTATATCGCTGATGATATCACTGATGACATCATCCAAGTTTCTTTTCTACACATTGCGCTTTAAACGGGTGTACCATTAGAGCTATGAAAGTAAGTGCAAAATAGCTCAGAATAATATGAAGTGTCTTTAATGCTATCATATATTCAACCCCCATAGGTAAACGAAGCCTGTTCGTTTAATTTCACGTAAGCTATGCCCTGAGTGGAAGTCCTCGAATGACAAAGGCCCCTCCTCATCAAAAAAGTAACCCATAGACCTACAGCCATCCTGTCCCCAATGTCTAAAAGCCACCGGATTGAGGCCTGGAGTAAAGTCAGGGTTGCCCACAATAGGTGTCAAGGGAGACGGAAAGGACGTGAAAACCCCCTCCGAATGGCCACTCTGTCCCATGCAGCGAGGGGGTCCCTAGTAATGGGGGAGAGGTGCAAGCTTTTTGGGCGTGACAATTTGTGGAGGAAGGGAATCTTCCATAGGAATCTTCCATAGGCCCCGCAAATGCTGTGTCCATGAAAAGCCAGTGCTTTTCGGATTCAGAGTGGGACCACTCCACAAGAGCCCTGAGTTGTGCAGCTTGGCAGTACCAAATCAAGTTTGGTATGCCCAAGCCTACCTCGCCTGGGGGTCTATAACAGATCCCTATGCATCTGAGGCAGTTTGTCTGCCCATACAAAGCAGTTGAGCTCCTGTTGGAGAGTATGAAGCATCCCAGTGGGGGGGGGGGGGTTCTACCAGGATCACCTGAAAGATAAACAATATCTTCGGCAATATAGTAATCTTCACCGCTGCTATGCGTCCTAGCCAAGAAAGACTGCATGGTCTTCATCAATGCAGATCGGACTGTATCTGCTGAAGTAGATTTTTATAGTTAAGGGATATAGTCCTCTGGGTTTTTGCCGTCAGCTGAAGCCCGAGATAGGGAACTGATGTGGAGGCCCATTATATGGGGTAGAAACGCTGTAGCTCAAGTAGTGTAGGGGATTGAAGCGAAAGATTGAGAGCTTGAGACTTATGTATATTTACTTTGAAGCCCGCTGCCCGAGAGAACAACTCAAGTTCAGCTAGGAAAGCCTGGAGAGAGACTAAGAGATCCTCTAGGGTCGGTATCACATTGTCCGCATATGGACTGTTGGTATGTCTCTACCCCTAAAGCAGACACCAGATATAAGAGGGTTATCTCGAACTCTTTGAGCTATGGGCTCCATGTAGAGAGTGAACAGTAGGGGGAGAGCGGACAGCCTTGATTGAGAATGGGGCGGAGGATTGTTCGCTCATGTGAACCATTGCTGATGGCCGAGTATAGTTGCTAAGGATCCATTTACGGAATCGGGCCCCAAAACCAAAGTGCTGAAGAGTCACCTCCATGTAAGGCCAATGAACCCTATTGAACGCTTTTTCAGCGTCGATTGCTAGTAGCATCTGCTCAGTGTCAAATTGCTACGCTTTATCTAGAAGATGGAGCACCCTTTGTGTATTGTCACTACATTGGCAGTTGGGGACAAACTCTGCTTGATCTGGTTCTATCAGCCCCGGTAACAGTTTGGTCAGATGAGCAGCCAGGATTAAGGTCGACGTTTAATAGAGATATCAGCCTGTAGGAAGCGCAGTGTCGCCTGTCCTTACCGGGTTTTGGAATGACCACAATGGAGGCTCTTCGCATTGATGGCGGGAGTGTGGCAGGGTCTCCTATTGCATTGAATACCCTGGAAAGAATGGGGGCTATAATGGGGCAGAACGTCTTATAAGAAAGCGCAGGAAAACCATACGGGCCTGGGGATTTTGGTGGTTTTTGACGAGAGAAAGCGGAGACCACCTCCTCAATACTCTGCAGACTGCTCCTACGTTAGTCTAGTGGTAGAAGCTCTGTGGAGGTAGCGGGCTGGGGCATCTAAGGGAAGCTCCTGAGCTGCATAGAGGTCTGTATAGAATTGACAGAACGACTCCACTATGTGTGGGTCATCCTTCTGTTCCACACCGGATAAGTCAATCATGGTTGAGACTCCTACCCCTTGTTGCTGGACGCGCAGCCTGTTGGCCAACAGGCACCCAGATCTATCTCCCCCAACATAGAAGGTGTGACGCAGACGGAGTGCAGCATTTTTGGCCCTGTCTAGGTCGAGGCCCGCCAACTGGGAACGTGCGGCCTCTACTTGTTGCCAAACCCGAGCGCCAGTCCTTTTATGGATACGCTCCAGTTCCTGAACCTGTCTGGAGAGATGGTCTCGCTTATCTCTGATCTGCCCCTGATCACCACCTTCAGAGTTTCCCAAAGGGTGCTGACGGAGGTCTCAAGGTTGTCATTAATGGCCAGGAAGTCCTTTAACAATTTGGTGATTTGCGGTACCACTGCAGGGTGGTGCAGTAGCGCATCCCGTAGACGCCAAGTTCTGCAAGGCTGGCATGTCAGGGTAATGGTTAAGGTGAGAGTCACTGCTGTGTGAACCGACAGGAAGCGAGGTACTGTCTCGGCTGATTTAGCTTGAAATACAATCCCGAGGTGCCCAGAAAGTAATCTATCCTAGTGTGTGTCTTATGTGCATGGGAGTAAAAGGTATTGTCTCTTGTTTGAGGATGGAGGGACCTCTAGATGTCTACCAGTCCCATATCCCGCATCCACTGCACCCCCTGGTGGGAGAGAGCCATGGTCTGCCCCTGACATTGGGCCGAACGGTCTAATTCATTATCAAAGGCTATGTTAAGGGCTCTTCCCATCAGCAACGACCAGTCAGACGACCCGTTCAGCTCGGTCGCAGTCTGGTGGAGAAAAGTTTCCTGTCCATCATTAGGGGCATACACCGTACCAAAATTGAAGTGTACCTATCGAGATCGAATACGCCAGCAGTCTCCCCCTAACTCCAGCCTGTTTAGGACCCACTTTCCCAGGGAAGGTGGTAGAAATAAGGATAGCCACCCCAGCAGTTGGGGAAACCCTCGAGATCTAAGCCTGTGAGTGTCACCGGCGAGAAGGTGCGTTTCTTGAAGGAGACATATATGTGCCCCAGAGTGTTCCAAGTACAAGAGTATAGCACATCTCATAATAGGGTTGTTGAGACACTTCCCATTAAGGGTAATAATCTTAAGGTCCGTTGTCATCACAGGAGCAGTGGGATATGCCCTTCAATGTGGTTGCTTGGTAAGAATGGGTTTTGGCTAAACAGGGTGTCATCAGCTACAACAGAGAGGTTTCCATCTAATGAGACCTTGGTGAAGGGATCAGTGCCAGAAGGGACCCGGGAGTAGGAGGAAGTGAAACACCCCAATAGAAAACAAACTAACATAAAATAAAACATAGTGAAGCATGTCAGTGTCCTGGGTGAGGTGCCCTATGGAAAAAGGAAGATAGCATCGCACCCTGCTCCCGGCGCTACCCCGTGCCCACCACCCACCCTGCAAGACAAGAAAGAGGGAAAGGAGAGAAGCATAGACCAAGAGTGAAGACAAAGAAGCGTGGCATATATCACGTCTGCGCCGGATCAGTGGAGTACTTGGTGAGCGATGCCAGGTCCGCCTGTCGTTCTTTGTCCATTGTCTCTGGATCTGGTCGGAGCTTTGAGGGTGAGTGCTTGATGGATCTCCATTTACGAGCTTTGCGGTCCATACATTCTGGTCTAGTTGATGGAGACCGCTCGGGGGAGTCAACTTCTATGTCCAATAACTGACACACCTTAACGCGATTGAAATTGATGGATTTTCCCATTCAGGCGAAAAATCAGGCGGAATGGGTGGCCCTATGAGTAGGACACTCCAATGGATCGAAGGTGGAAAGTGATTGGTTGGAATGCTCTGCATTTTTGAAGAGTCGATACGGTCAAGCCCTGGTATAAAGAAGGCTTGTGTCCTTGGTACTGTAGTGTGCCTGTATCCCGAGCCAGCTGGAGGATGAGCTCCTTCAGCAAGAAATCATGGACGCACATTAGAATGTCAGCAGGAGGTGCGGTACAGGTCTCTTAGGTCCCACTAGGTGAGTACGATCTAGTTTAATTTCAAAATCAGGAGGGGCTTCTAGAATTGTACGGAAAAGGTCCATTACAAAGGAGGCGATGTCCGGGCCCTCCGCTCCTGTTGGAATCCCTCTAATGCGAATGTTATTGCGGCGCAAGTGGTTTTCCAAATCTTCGGTGTGGGCCTGCAAATCTAGTTGTTGGCTTGGCTTAATGAAGCCTCAAACCCCTCTGTGGGGAGGGAATACTGGAGGTCCGTGATCCGGGATGTCGTGCTGGCCGCACCATGCTGTGCCAGGCCCAGTCCTGGCAAGGCCGGTCTATCGCTACGTCTCAGGACAAGTGCACCCCAAATCGCCACCTGGAGCTATCCAGCGGGATACCAGGTTAGCTGCCATGCAAAGCAAACCCCCAGTTCAAGCTAAACAATGCATAGGCGTGTGGGCCCGGCAGCTTGGGTCGGAGAGACAGGGAGACGAATCTCATCCGATTGCCATCTTGGCCATGCCCCCGCTAAGCTTTTTTAAATGTTATTTCCAAACTGTAACCCTAGAGGATGCATGTGTCAGTGGGTGTGTAAGTGATTGTATGGGTGTATGAGTGCTTGTGAGAGTGGCTGTATGTGTGCATCTGGGTGTGAGAGTGGTTGTGTGTGGAGCTTCCAAGTGACTTTCTGGATTTGTATACGTATATTAATTTAAAGGTAAAAGCATATCCTGTCCTGTAAGTAGGAGATGAGAAAACAGAACCCAGTGGTGACAGTCAATGCAGAACAGATTGTGTTCTGATACATTAACAATGTATTTAGCTGCATGAAGGATTTCAGATTCTTTTTTGAAGTTGGAATTGTAGGAAAATACAGTTGCTTTGCCTTCAGCAAGGCCAAGAAGTTAGGATGATTTGCTTAATAGAGACGTGCACCTTGAAGTGGGCTACTCTGTATGTTTATATTTCTAAGTTGCAAAAAATCTAAATGTTTTTTTTTAACATGCAAACTCATTTCAAACCGCCCTGATATGTATATTCTGTTACCGCAGAACATCAGCGGAACCAGCGTGATTTCTGAAAACACTTAAAAACATATATAGACATTATAAAATTCATATTTGAGATAAGTGATTTACTAAAATTATATATCAAATTATTTATCAATAAGTGATTTAACCTTGCATGCATGTTTTAATACATATTTCCGTATTCACGGTGACATCACGCACCGCGAATCCTATCTGACACATGAACAAAGGGATTTGATTGGTTAAAACAGCTTTCATGTTTGTCTAGAGGTAGGGCCTTCCCACTCTTTTCACTTTTGGTTGTAGCTAGCTTCTTTGACACCTTTCATTGCAGCTGTACATTTGCTTTTTTTAGGGGTGCAATTTTGGGGAATTTAAAATGCCATCTCTAGGTTCCAGTGAGTCACAACAACAGGAACAACTGAGCTCATCAGAGGAGGAAGAACAGGTGCCAAAACGTGAAGAGTCAACCGCATGGCGTTTTTTTACTATCCCTTCTGGGGGGGAAAAAAGTTGTGGCAAAGCAGGTGCAGGGCAAACTGTGTAACAAGAGCTTATCAAGAGGGACAAAGAAGAAATTTAGCCACAGTACCACCAGTATGTTGAAGCACCTAAAAACAATTTACCCGAGACATCTTTGTAGAGCAGAGAAAGTGCGAGATGCGCTTTCCACTTCAAGATCTGTTGCGGCGGAGCTAGCTGCTGGTGATGTCCTACCACTTCAAGGAACACAAGTTTTTCCAACATTAGTACGAGAACTGGCCGATGTGGGTACTTTTTTGCAGAAAATGCAATAAAGTTTTAACTATTGGAGAGCTGTCATTTACTGCAATAATTGAAGCAAAAAATGGCACAATTTTGATTTTTTATAGTAGTTGCACAAATTTTGTGCATGTTGTTTTTATAGTTGGCATTTAAAAAAATTAAAAGAACACCACAAAAAAAAAAAAACATTTAGAAACTACAAAAAAAACCAAGTTACAAAACTACAAAAAAAGTTCTTTTAAGAATTACCTGATTTGGTTTAAAGAAAGAATAACTATATGTTTTATGTTTGCATGTGAATGTAAACACCTCTTCATATATGTCAATATATGTTAGTTTAACTAAGTGTTTTAGTGATTCTATAGGTGTGAAAGAAGTGTGTGAGTGTCTGAATGGGAGAGTGAGTAAGTGTGTGAGTGGTTGTATGGGTGAGTGAGTAGCTGTGTGTGTACATGCATAGATGAGTGAATGGTTCTGTGAGTGTCTGTATGGGTGAGTGAGTGGGTGTCTGAGTGACTGTATGAGTGAGTGGGTATGTCAGTGACTGTTTGGGTGACTGAGTGGGCATGTGAGTGGCTGTATGAGTGTGTGAGCAGCTGTACAGCTGAGTGAGTAGGTGTCTGAGTGCTTCTATGGGTGAGTAAGTTGGTATATATGTGGCTGTATGTGGGAGTGAATGGGTGTGTGAGTGGCTGTATTGATGAGTGCATGGCTGTGTAAGTGGCTGTCTGGGTGAGTGACTTTGTGAGTAGCTGTATGGGTGAGTGGGTATGTGAGTGGCCATATGAATGAGTGAGTCAGTGAGTCAGTCAGTGAGTCAGTGGGTAAGTGAGTGGCTGTATGAGTGAGTGAGTGGGAGCAGCTGTATTGGTGAGAGACTGGATGTGTGAGTGGCTGTATGGGTGAGTGAGTAGCTACATAGGTTGCCATATTGGTGAGTGGGTGATTATGTGAGTGGCTGCATGAATTAATGATTGGGTACATGAGTGGCTGTATGGGTGAGTCAGTGGGTGTGTTATTGACTGTAAGGTTGAGAGTGGCTGTATTAGTGTTTGGCTTGGTGTGTTAGTGTTTGTATCGGTGTCTGCCTGGGTGTGTCAGTGCCTGCATCGGTGTGTGCTTGGATATGTATGTGTCTATATCAGTATGTGCCTGGGTGAGTTAGTATCTGCATCAGTGTGTGCCTGGGTGTGTTAGTGGTTGTATAGGTGTGTACCTGGGTGTCTTAGTGGTATATCAGTGTGTGCCTGGATATGCCAGTGTCTGTATCAGTGTGTGCCTGGGTGTGTCAGTGGCTGCATCGGTGTGTGCCTGGGTGTGTCATTGGCTGTATCAGTGTGTGTCTGGGTGTGTCAGTGGGTGTATGAGTGTGTGCATGGGTGTGGCAGTGCCTGTATCAGTGTGTGCCTGGGTGTGTCAGTGGCTGTATCAGTGTGTGCCTGGAAGTGTCAGTGGCTGTATCAGTGTGTGCCTGTGTGTGTGAGTGGCTGTATTTGTGTGTATCTGGGTATGTGAGTGGCTGTACTGGTGTGTGCCTGGGTGTGTCAGTAGCTGTATCAGTGTGTGCTTGTGTGTGTACCCTAAACATTTAAAGTTATGGAGCAACACTGCAACAACTAATTAGCAAAGTACATTTCTCCAATAGATGATACCATTGATCCATCTTGGTGCCATTTCGATGTACATTAGCCGTTGTTATGTGCCGAGGTGCCACTGTAAACCTAGAAAAAAAGAAATGCCAACAAAACAAAACATTCACAGGCATAAATTGGGCTTGAGAGCCAAATAAACTGCCCACCCTCCAACGTCCCCCCTCCCCACACTTCACCCCAGGAAGCATCTGTTGCCCTAACTAATGATCTCCAAAACCACCAACCAGTTTCACTTTTAAATAGATAGTGTAGTGTCCAGATGTAACACTACCTCTTTCATGAAATATGATAGCCATAGTAGTATAAGTTCTTCCATAAATAGATATTTATCCTGCTTTGAAGTCTGTAATCTCTGTTTACAATTTACTTCCATCTGCTCTGCATCGTTGTAGGATCAAAATAAGATACTTCCAAATTCTTCGTATACGTAATGTTGACATAAGATCTGAGCGACAATTTGGGCAGATATTGTCAGATCTACAAGTACCACGCACCTTGAAACCTGGCTTCCACAGGAGCAGAAGAGCAAGTCCCAAATCCCAGACTCCACTGCCAGTAAATATAGTATCCACTCACAGTCAAGAGAGGGAAAGGGAAATGGGACAACAAGAGAGACTGCCACTGCTGTGTTCTCCTCACTGGGGACCCTGCAAGGATTCTCACGAACACCTGTAAACACAAACACAGGATTACTACTTCTAACTCTGACGCCCCCCCTCCTCAAACCCAAAACTCCTCCCTAGTGTATTCAATTACCTGTATTACACAGTGGTCTGGCTGCTCTCCTTATCTTTGCTTTATAGAATGTAAGCCTTATTCTCTATTTTAGTTCTTTACATTCCGTTTCTGCTGCTGGCTGTTCACCTACTTAGGTAGTCATTAGATGAGTAGGCTTATATTTATCTTAATGTCCTTTTGTTATTTTATTACAGATGCTGGAAGCGGTCTACTGATGGTAAGTACAAATATATATATATATTTATATCTACTGAAGAATTGATTCGTAGAGAGAGTAGAAAGTTCTAACTGTGTAGCAAGCTGACTTCCAGAATTTATATCTGCCTCAAAAATTGTTCACAATTCTCTTCACTCTCTTAAATGAATTGACATTGTCCAGAGAATTCCTATCACTAAGAGGCTGCCTGACTGAGAGATGAATATAGGCACCTTTTAGGAAAAAATGCACTCGACTTACTTGAAGTCCTTGTAACTTCCGTCTTAGAATTTCAAATGATGCGTCACCAAACTGGAAACTCACCAGGTTCTGGAAAAGAAAATCTCCTCAAATACCTGGTAAACTAGACTCTATTCTTCTCCCAAGAAACTGCGGTCAAATGCTTGAAGAATGTCAGGCAGAGCAACGTTGAGAAGAAAAACGCTACTCCCCTGAGGAAATTCGTCTTAAAATCATGCGCGAAAACCAATCGCTGCCTCACTTCTAGAATTGACGGTTGAAGTGCGCTGCGCGCATAGAGCGCGAGCGCGATAAACACTACTCTTCTCTTTTGGGCAAAACACTAGAGTGCTCACTAGCAACAAAACAGATGGCAGCCGCCATCTTGGAATTCCGCCATGGACTGCAATGAACCTGCTTGGAACATGCTTGAAGGAGCCTCTGTGACCTGAGTCTGTGTCTCTTGCCTAATGGGTAACTAGACAATCCTTTAACCTTTAGACCAGGGAAGGGCTGAAAATGAGCAGATCTAGACCTGAATAGACCAGTCCGACAGGTATTCTTTTTTGTAACTTGTTTGAACAATCTGTCAAAAGACACAGTTTTGCAATCTGGTAGAGTTAAATAAAGAAATTGCTCCGAATCTATTTCTGTACTTAATGTGAATGAGCAATCTGCACACTCATGGTTCCATGAGTAGATAAGTCCAAATAACTCATCAACTCATAGTTCTTCTTCTTCTAAAACTCAAAACATCACCATTAGAAACTCTTGTGCATCCTGTTGAGTGTTTGGAGTAAACTGTACAGATCCACTACATATATCTACAAGGTTTCAAATGTGTGAAGCACAGTGTGTTATAGTCCTATTACTATGTAAATGTTGCAACAAAGTACACAGTGCAGAACACAATCTCTTCTGTGGTTTCTGTTCAAGTGCAAATACAAGATGAGGTAATTGAAAGAATATGTTTAGAACAACATTTGCATAGCAGTCGACACCAGAGGGATTTGACAACTGGTAACCAAGAATATCTCCCTCATTGTCGATTTTTTTCTTCTTAACAAGTTTCTTGTTCTCCTTTACCTTCTTTTCACCAACATCACTACAGTCCTTTGTAAGTTTGCGCTTTGGACAGATGGTGCGTTTTTCATAAATGGGATGCCGTCCTATATGAGGAGCATAAACACTTCCTAATCAATTGTATTCTTTAAGACAACTTGGATCAGCACTTACTTTGCTGTAATCAAATGCCAATAAATACAAACCAGACAATGTTCTAACTCGAGATAAGGCTACATATGACATACTTTCTTTAAACACTGTACTCCCAACATTAACAACGGCTGCATCTACACTTAAACCATGAGATTTATGAATAGTTACAGTGTATGTTAGAGAAACTGGAAACTGTTTCCGTCGCACATACAAGTCTTTCACAAGCAAAAAATGAACAATGGACCTTCCAATCTTCTGTACGCTATCAATCTGGTCAAATTGAATTGCTAAGAACTCTATCTCACTCCTGTTAGGAAAGCTAATGAAATCAATCATATACCTACAGCACCATTAACTAATCCTTCCTCAACATTTAAATTTCAACACAAAATTATTCTACAATTCTTACACACACTTAAACATTTCTCCAATCCTGCAGTTTTTGAAACAGATTGTTCCAATGAATCCAATTTTGTTTACAACTTTTCATTTAGGAAAATTGTGACTCCGTGGTGTTCCATTTTGTCTATTGCTGTCAGTTTAAAAAAAAATATTTCTCCAATTCCGGCAATTCCTTGATGAAAGAAGCACTACTCACGCTAATGTAGGCATTAGGCACACAATTGGTTTGCCTTCTTGTATGAAAGTGAACATTACCTCTGCTGCTGTCTTGTTTGTTGGAAACAGTTTTTTAAGAAGACTACTTTGTAGGAGACGCTTCCCCTCTTTTGAAAGAACAGCTAATCTAATATCCTTCAGAATATTCCCATATTCAACGTAAAATGCTTGTCGCATATTTCTAAGTAATTCTTTGTATCGAACATTTAACCAAATATTGACATTTCCAATGCTTCCCAAAGAATTCAGAGTTTCATCGTGAAGCAGTGTTTTAAACACAGGCTATTATTTCACATGTGTAAGTTGCACTAGACCTCCAAAAACAATCAAATGTTTACCTCCAAATAGGACATAATAATCAGTTTTAACTTCTTTAGCACTCGTGACACTTTATGGCAAGCTTCAGCAGATAACTTTTGGTATTCTACTTTGTTTTCATGCTCCACAGGCATCAAAACTCGATGTAAAGTAATTCCTTTGATACTGTGTGCAGCTAATCCAGTGGGTGCAGTTACTACACATGACAAATTACAATCTGTAGTATGATGTAGGAAAGCAGAGAGAACTGGTATTAAAAAGCTTCTACCGGTGCTATCTTGAGACGTTTTTTTTAAATATCTGTTTTATTGGCATTTATATATAGAACAAGATTATACTCAACACAATTACAGAACCATATGAAGAGTGCCATGTAGCTTATTATATTCATCTGGTTGTTATCCTGTTACCTCATTTATATGTTTGTGGGACAACAATCGTCAGTGTCCGCACTGTCTCCTGTCCATAACAAGTTGTCTCCAGGATGATTCCCCCTTCCGGATACAATGCAACAATAAGATAACTCTCTCAGTATGGTAGTATAGTCAATAGGGAGTGTTCGGGCCAATTATCAACATTGTCCACCTTATATGTACATATTGTCAAGAAGCATAATTTTGCCACGTAATAGATTATTCAGCAATTGCATAGAAGAAAGTAATAGCCAAATAAAGAAGAAGAAGTAAAATACAAAAGAACATGCTCTGTTGTCATTGTAAAATGAACATACAACTACAACTAATGATAAATTACCAGGGGTCCTTAGTCTGTACAAACATCTGCGACCTAATAATCAACGCTACTTTGAGGTCGGGGTACCCGGGGGTGGGGGGGAAGGGGAGGCAATGGAAAGAAAGAGCCAATAAAGCCCCAGTTCAACAGGTGGAACGCCCAGTGCCTCACCCGATCTAGATTACATCGTGGTTGTGGCCTCCCACCAGAGAACCAATCCCCCTCCACTCCTCAGGAGCTCCAATGTTCCCACCCATTCCGCAACAGTCAGTCATCTCTTAAAGTGTGAGCACGTGTCTCACACAATTCTTCCAAGTCGAGTCGAATTCGTATGTGAGGACTGTTCAGGTGTATGTCTTGTATCCCATGCCTCGCTATGTCTGCCCACGGCTCTGCTAGTGGCTTACGCACGCTTTGTGATTTTATCTTCTTTAATCAAAGCCTTTTCCTCTGCTCTAGCCCAGCAGGAGACATCGTCTTCCCAGTTGACCACTAAAGGAATCTGCTTCGCCTTCCACCTAAGAGCTATTCTCCTCTCTAGCCAAGAGAAAAGCCAGGTCTGCAAATCTATGACCCAGTCGTTTAGATTTGGGTCTCGGGAATAGGCCTAGGAGGCAAACCTCCGGAGTACATGCCAGATTCCGAGACAAAACCCTGTTAACCATGTCTACAATCTTAGTCCAATTACCCATAAGCCCCGGACAGGACCAAACCATGAGATCAAAATCCGCATCTCTCTGCGAACATCTGGCACAGGCCTGGTCATCACTCCCATATACCACGTTCAGCCGGTGTGGGGTAAGGTAAGTTCTATGGAGCATATTCAATTGTATTAGCTTGAAAGCCGCATTCCTGGACACCTTTTTCGGGCCACCCAGAACCTTCATCCATTCCTTCTCGGTCAATTGCCTCTTCAGCGTACCTTCCTATCTCTCTTGAAGACGAGGCAATGGTCGAGGTGTCATTTCCATTATTGCCAGGTAGAGCCACTTCACCAAATGTCCCGCCGAGCCCAATGTCACCATTGCCTGCAGGGCCGCATGGGTGCCTGGCTCTTTCATGTCTGTCCCCCATAGTTCTGCCAGTGCCCCTCGTATCCTATGGTAGTTCAGAAATTGCCCCGGTGGTAGCTCATGGTATTACAGGAATTCGTCTAGTGGAAGTAGTTCGCCATCACGATAACAATCACCAACCGTCTGCACTCCCGCGTCTTCCCAGCCTTGCAGCTGTTGCTGCGTAAGGGGAGGACCCATTCCCGCTTGGGGGAACCCCATAAGGGGAATACTTGGTGCATAGAGCGGCACATCCTTGGATCATGCCGTAAATTTGTCCCAGCATGTCACCGCCACTGAGAGTAACCCCCCCATGTGTTTAATCTTCTGACGACGGTTAAGCATCCTGGAAAACAAAACCACCTGTGCAGCGCCAGTAGGAAGTGATAATGTGTCCAATCCTCTCCCATCTAGCCACCTGGCAAGCCACTGAAGCTGAGCCGCCAAATAGTAAGCTTCGAAATCAGGGGCTCCCAATCCACCTCCCGCGAGCGGAAGCTGCAAAGTCTGCAGAGATACTCTATTGCGTCCGCCATCCCACACTAAATCCCTTAATATCCCATCCAAGGTCTTGAACCAACTCTTAGGTATCACCACTGGTAAACTAACAAAATAGTATGGAAGATGGGTGTTGGAACGGGGTGGTTCAAATCCCTACCCGCTGCCACCAAATGTTAGAACTGGGGGGTCTCTAGTTGGCTGAGGCAGGTACCTTAGACCAAATAGGGACCCTTGCTTCTAGTCAGGGCAAGGGAGTTACACGCTGAAGATGAGGCACTGCCCCCGGCACTGCACCCAGCAAGGGACTCCCTATCAATGGGATCCTCACTACCTACTGGCATCCCTGCCCTGTCATTTCCTTCCTCTTCTTCAGACTCTTCAGGGCCACCCTCTAACCCACCACCCTCTTGTTGGGCGGCCTGGGCCCTGTCAGTCCGTCTCCAGCTATCCTGCTGCCAATGTAGAGGGGTTTTCCAAAGGAATAGCTGAGTGTCTTCCCCACTCACCGCTAAGCCTCTCTCCCCACAGAACCCCCTTAGCTCCGCTAGACTGTAGTTCAACAGATCATGTACATTAAAAGTAGGTCCCATTCTGGCAAGGCACACAACCCCCACACCAGTGCAACACAAGACTCCTAGGCGTCTGAGCTGAAGCAAGAGTACACAATTCAGAAATGACACTTCTCAGGAGAAAAATAAAACTCAGGAAAAATAATCCTCAAACCTGTGATTATCTAAATGCAGAGTTTGTAGTGCAACCAGTTATCGCTGTGGTACTGCGCAATCACAAGTCCTATCCTCACCGCTGACAACCAAATGTTGGAACGGGGGGGTTCAAATCCCCACCCGCTGCCACCAAATGCTAGAACTGGGGGTCTCTAGTTGGCTGAGGTAGGTACCTTAGACCAAATAGGGACCCTTGCTTCTAGTCAGGGCAAGGGAGTTACACGCTGAAGATAATCCCTGCTCACCCCCTTGGTAGCTTGGCACAAGCAGTCAGGCTTATCCCAGAGGCAATGTGTAAAGCGTTTGCGCAACACACACACACAGCAACAACACACTAGGCACGCTACCAAAGAAACTCCACACAAGGTTATGTATAAAAATAGCCTTTGTATTATCCAAAACACATTAGAATAGTGATCACATAATATACACTGTGCCAACTGGCACTAGGCGATATCTACAGGGGATTATATACAAGACAGGGCCAATCGGGTCACTGTCAGAACCATCACAAAGCACAAGTAGTAAAAATAAATCACCACCAGTAACTACTGGCAAAATACTGTGCTCAGCATTATCACCTTAGCATAAAAACACATTAGGCATACACACCATTAGCATAAACATATTATGCATTAGGCATCACATTGGGCATGAGACATGATTAGGAATAGACCACCTAAGCATAAACCCCTCATCCTGCAACCTCTGTAGGCCTAACCATGTTATGCTAAACATCCCAACATAATACTAGCATAAAACACAGTATGCACCATCACAGTAGGTATCACTCATCCAAAGTAGCCCCAGGCCAACTGGCCTGTACTGGGCTCAAGCGCCCTTTTGTCCAGAATGTCAGGCCCACCACGGTGCGCAATGCGCGGGGGCAGGGGTGCAACTCACCCCTTCCTTAATAAAAGAAATGGCCCCCCAACATTGCAGTTGCCCACTGTCAGGCGGGGCCGCTGTGAAAACAGGCCGGGCACCTACGGGCCCTCAGAGCAACCACAGGGAGGGGCGGGCACCGACTATATCCCCCGACACACCCCCTACACCAAGTTCACAACTGAGCCTCTCCATTTCCGCTTCTAGGAACCAATCTGCCCCCAAAGGAAATCAGCACGGGCCACACAGTGCCCCAGGGAGCACCAACGCGGCTCCAGGCACCGACAACGTGCCTCGGGGAGCCCCACCATGCATCAAAGAGCCCCACTCACCGGTGCTCCTTCGTGGACTCTGCTCCTCGTCATCTGGTGAGCCTACGAGGCTCTCCTGGGCTCTTCTCGTCTCCATTGGTGCCGCTCCTGACACCACAGGGAGTCAGCACTGGCACTGCCAGTGCCTCGGGAAGCAACAACACGGCCACCACGCACTGCCCTCACTCACCGGGACAGCAACTCGGCATACGCGGGGGCTCCCTCTGTGCCTCGGGGCCTCAGGCCTCACTCACCGGAGTCCAGGATCTTCTGGGGCCAATCTTGGCACCAACGAATCACACATGGCAGCCCCCACTCACCAGGGCTCTTCCGGGACTCCGCTGGTCTCCAGAGATCCTCAGGCACCGACAATGTGCCTCGACGGGTCCCACACTTGTCACAGTCAGGCCCCGCTCACGGGACCGCTTCTGGTCTGCTCCGGTCTTCCTTACACGACCCGTGGGGCTCCCCCAAGCACACGGGGGCCCCGCTCATGCAGACACGGTGAGCCGGATTGCCGCACCAATCTGCCTCTCCTCCGACCCGCCGGCTGTCGCTTCCGGGTCTTGGCTTTGCCCCCAGTAAGGCGGCTCTTGCCTGACTTCCGGGTCGCTGCACTTGATCGCGGCGGCCCCTTCGGTGATTTTTGAAGTGCGGGGTGGGCTCCCGCTTCAGGAGGGAGCACAGATGCGGGGTAGGCACCCGCACTTGCTGGCAAAACGCGGGGGAATCCCACACACCGGGATTCCCTTGCAGCACGTCTGCAGCCCCACGCTGCAGGATCTACGCTCTCCTCTTCTCCTGGGCAACAAAGATAAAGCGCTTACGAGGCGCTAAGCCCCCAAAGTTCCTGGGGCCGAGCTGGCCCAAGAATCCAGCAGGCAGGAATTAGAAGTCGCCCGGGGCCCCGCTGGGTCCAGGCAGGCCAGCTTGCACAGGGGCCCTCCAGCAGGGAAGGCAGTCCCACCGTGGCGGTCTCCTCCTGGGGCCCAGCAGCAGCAATTCTCCCCGCCAGACAAACTCCCCCCAAACACATGGGGCTCTGTTACTTATACCCCTCAAAGCCTTTGAAGTCTTTGTGTGCAGGGGGCACTGACCCCCTATCTAAATCAGTTCTGGGAGTCTCCCTGCCAGTGACACCTTCTTCCTTTGATAGTGGGGGTCTGGATCTTCAATCACTCAGCAGGAGATGGAGTCATTGTTTTATGGCGGCAGCCCAGGCCTCTTCACCTCCAGGGGCTACTCTTCCCCCCTACACTCCAGATGCAGGTCAGCCTGTTGCTGTCTCACCCCTCCTCCCCTGGGTCAGGACATTTCCCACATCCTATCACATTCAAATCCAGACAGTCAATCCACAACCAGGCAGAGACACACAGAATTGTTAGAACAAAAAAAACAGCCACTTTTAAGAGCGTGGTTTCTAAACACGCAATTCAAAAACCACCTTCACCAAAAGATGTGTTATTAAATTGTGAGTTCAGGCACTAACTACACCTCTCCATCTTAAGCCTATGGGAAGATAGGCTGGAAACATATTACAAAGCCTCCCCATTCTGTCCTATGGGCAAGATGGCCTTGCAACAGTGAAAAACGAAATGGAGAGTATTTCACTGTCAGGACATAGTACACACCTTAGTACATGTCCTACCTTTCACATACACTGCACCCTACCCAGGGGTGTGCCTTGGAGCCTACCATAGGGGTGTCTGATGTGCATAAAAAGGGAAGGGTAAGGCCTGGCAAGTGGGTGCACTTGTCAGGACAACAAGGCAGTTTAACATACTGCGCGCCGCAGGCACTGCAGTGGCAGGCCTGAGATCTCTCTTTAAGGCTACTGGTGTGGGTGGCACAATTAGTGCTGCAGGCCCACTAGTAGCATTTGCTAATACCAGCCCTGGCACACATAGTGCACTTTACTAGGGACTTCACTAGTAAGACAAATATACCAATTATGGACAACCAATTACCATTACACTTTATACAGGAGCACTTGCACTTTGACACTGATCAGCAGTGGCAAAGTGCCCTAAGCATCTAGGTTGGCAACACCATGTCAGAAAAAGGTCTAGGAGGAAGGCAAAAAGTTTAGGGAACTTTAGCCAAAAAGGGCCAAGTCCAACACAACACCCTCCCAGCCTAAAGCCAGGGTAGACCAATCAACTACCTTGATGGACTTCCCTGCTTGGGGTGACAGAACCTGGACGCGGGCCCGCCACCGCCGGGCCCCCCTCCAGTTCTATGCCGTCCTGAACCCATGTGGTTCCCTCTGTCAAAGCTCCCAGGACCAACTAAGCTACCCCACTGGTACTTCCTAGTTGTCCGTGGCCAGGACCAGGCCCTAGGCCATCCATATGTATCTGGTCCTTGCCACCTCCCGGAGTGGGGGGCGGTAGCCCCAGGCACACCAGTACCCATTCTCCACTCTACCCTTATCAGTGCAGTTCTAAACTGCCCCTGACTCCTTCAACCTAGGGTCCGCACCCTCAGGCTGACCAGAAGTCAAAGGCGAGGCTCTCCCCTCCCTACTTCTCCTTCTGGGGTCCCGCACTCTCCTCTGTGGAGAAGAACCCCCAGAACGCGACTCTCCCACCAGTTCAGGACCTCTCTCCAGCAACTGGTCTCCCAACCTAGGGTCTAAACCCTCAGGTTGAACCCGGGGTCAGGCGAGGGACCCCTCCCTCTGCACCCCTTCCCAGGGTTCTGCACCCTCCCACCTGGAGCAAGTACCCCTGGAAGACAAACCGGTCAGGACACTGGTTACAGACATCCCTCCCTCCAGGTCAGGCTGAACCTGAACCTGCCCTCCCAACTCTAGGGCTGAACCCCTCAGCTGAGCACTTGCCTGGCACACCAGGACTTCTGGGGACTCACACAGTATCCCCCCGGTCAGGACACCACCTACCGATGTCCTTCCATCCAAGTCAGGCAGAGCCTGAACCTGGCCTTCCAACCCAGGGACTAAACCCTGCGGTTGAACCGTTGCCTGGCACGCCAGGACTTCTGGGGGCGCACACAGCCTCAGCCCCACGAGGGTAACACGTGACTCATGTGTTGTGTGGCAGTCCGCCCTGGCTCTGATCTCCCGCCACGTGTCCACCTGACAGTGCGGGAAGACCCCCAGGACAGAAGTGGTGTCACCATGGTCACCTCTATGAGACCCAGCCCTTCTGGCTGGTCCCTGACCCACTGGTTCTCCCACTGGGGAACCCAGCCCCCTCTCACCCCTCAATCAGGACTTCCACGCCCTCCCACCGGGAGCGGCACTGCCAGACACCAGAACCGCTGGAGCGCAGATTACAGACGCTTCACGGTCTCCTGACACTAGGAGCTCCTCCTTAAATGACCCACAAGTACAGCCTAGGCCCCCGACCTGGCGCTCTCTAAGGGAACCCTCCAGGCCCTGAGACTGGGTTTCAGGCACCTTGGGACACAGCCCACACTCACTCATTCTCCTCTGAGACAGGACATGAGCCCCTACACCCATCCCACAACACTGGGACCTAGCTGGGCTACACTGAACCTCTTCCCCCACACAGGAACAAAAGATACCTGAGCCACTCCTTTTGGAATCACTCCCTAATGCCTCTTCAGACCCTACAGCACACAGCCAGAGGTCTGCCTCCTGTGCAAGCTCTTTGGGATCAGAGAACCCGCACCCCAACAGGTGTTGGCGCAACTCTGGAAAACATTTACTGAGCATGTGCTCTCTGACAATCAGATTGAACAGCCCTTCAGAATCATTCGCCGCGCTAACCATCACCCATTTTTCCAGTGCATCACAACATCCATCCATAAACTCCCCCCAAGACTGGTGAGACAGTTTCCTACTGCCCCTGAATCTTAACCTATACCCCTCAGGTGTGACACCTTCCTACCGGGGAACTAGGTATCGTCTTCTGGGCTCTGGGAGTGGGACTTCCTGCACTGGACTCCAAGCTCGCTGCTCACCACTGGATCCCACCCTCACTGGTGAATCCAGAACACTCAAACTACACTCAGGGGATAACCGACCCTCCCGAGCTAGCGTCTCTGGCGAAGGCCCCTCTCCGCCTCCGCCATCCTTTCCTGCGCTAAGACCCTCTCGGTCTCCAGCTTCTTCTCTGCAAGGACTAACTCCTTGAGACTCAACTCCTGAGCCAACACTGCCTTTTTCTCCTCTAAGGTTCTCTGGGCCTGCCTATGCCCCTCATCCAGCTGCGCTAGCCCCATGGCATGCTCCAATTTGAACTTCTCTAAAGCCAGCTGATGCTCCATCTCCTCCCTCCTATCCACCCACTCCTCGGGGGACAGGGAAAGGGATGAGGCACTGGACCCAGCAAGGGACTCCCTATCTATGGGATCCTTACTACCTACTGGCGTCCCTGCCCTGTCATTTTCTTCCTCTTCTTCAGACTCTTCAGGGCCACCCTCTAACCCACCACCCTCTTGTTGGGCGGCCTGGGCCCTGTCAGTCTGTCTCCAGCTATCCTGTTGCCAATGATGCAGGGTTTTTCAAAGGAATAGCTGAGTGTCTTCCCCACTCACCGCTAAGCCTCTCTCCCCACAGAACCCCCTTAGCTCCGCTAGTTGTAGTTCAAAAGATCATGTACATTAAAGGTAGGTCCCATTCTGGCGAGGCACACAACCCCACACCAGTGCAACACAAGACTCCTAGGCATCTGAGCTGAAGCAAGAGTACACAATTCAGAAATGACACTTCTCAGGAGAAAAATAAAACTCAGGAAAAAATAATCCCCAAACCTGTGATTATCTAAATGCAGAGTTTGTAGTGCAACCAGTTGTCGCTGTGGTACTGCGCAAACGCAAGTCCTATCCTCACCGCTGACAACCAAATGTTGGAACGGGGGGGTTCAAATCCCCACCCGCTGCCACCAAATGTTAGAACTGGGGGTCTCTAGTTGGCTGAGGTAGGTACCTTAGACCAAATAGGGACCCTTGCTTCTATTCAGGGCAAGGGAGTTACACGCTGAAGATAATCCCTGCTCACCCCCTTGGTAGCTTGGCACGAGCAGTCAGGCTTATCCCAGAGGCAATGTGTAAAGCGTTTGCGCAACACACACACACAGCAGCAACACACTAGGCACGCTACCAAAGAAACTCCACACAAGGTTATGTATGAAAATAGCCTTTGTATTATCCAAAACACATTAGAATAGTGATAACATAATATACACTGTGCCAACTGGCACTAGGCGATATCTACAGGGGATTATATACAAGACAGGGCCAATCGGGCCACTGTCAGAACCATCACAAAGCACAAGTAGTAAAAATAAATCCCCACCAGTAACTACTGGCAAAATACTGTACTCAGCATTATCACCTTAGCATAAAAACACATTAGGCATACACACCATTAGCATAAACATATTACGCATTAGGCATCACATTGGGCATAAGACATATTAGGAATAGACCACCTAAGCATAAACCCCTCATGCAACCTCTGTAGGCCTAACCATATTATGCATAAACATCCCAACCATAATACTAGCATAAAACACAGTATGCACCATCACAGTAGGTATCACCATCCAAAGTAGCCCCAGGCCAACTGGCCTTGCAGTGGGCTCAAGCGCCCTTTTGTCCAGAATGTCAGAGCCACCACGGTGCGCAATGCGCAGGGGTACGACTCACCCCTTCCTTAATAAAAGAAATGGCCCCCCAACGTTGCAGCTGCCCACTGTCAGGCGGGGCCGCTGTGAAAACAGCCCGGGCACCTACCGGCCCTCAGAGCGACCACAGGGGGGGGCGGGCACCGACAATATGCCCCGACACACACCCCTACACCAAGTTCACAACTGAGCCTCTCCAGTTCCGCTTCTAGGAACCAATCTGCCCCCAAAGGAAATCAGCATGGGCCACACGGTGCCCCAGGGAGCACAAACGCGGCTCCAGGCACCGACAACGTGCCTCGGGGAGCCCCACCATGCATCAAAGAGCCCCACTCACCGGAGCTCCTTCTTGGACTCTGCTCCTCGTCGTCTGGTGAGCCTACAAGGCTCTTCAGGGCTCTTCTCGTCTCCTTTGGTGCTGCTCCTGACACAGAGATCAGCACTGCCACTGCCAGTGCCTCCGGGAGCGGCAACACAGCCACACGCGCTGCCCTCACTCACCAGGACAGCAACTCGGCATATGCGGGGCTCTCTCTGTGCCTCGGGGCCTCAGGCCTCACTCACCGGGCGGTTCTTCTGGGGCCAATCTCGGCACCAACGAATCACACATGGCAGCCCCCACTCACCGGGGCTCTTCCGGGACTCTGCTGGTCTCCAGAGATCCTCAGGCACCGACAATGTGCGTCGACGGGTCCCGCACTCGTCGCAGTCAGGCCCCGCTCACGGGACCGCTTCTGGTCTTCTCCGGTCTTCCTTTCACGACCCGCAGGGCTCCCCCTAGCACACGGGGGCCCCGCTCTCATGCAGACACGGTCGGCCGGCTTGCCGCACGGATCTGCCTCTCCTCCGACCCGCCGGCAGTCGCTTCCGGGTCTTGGCTCCGCCCCCAGTCAGGTGGCTCTTGCCTGACTTCCGGATCGCCGCACTCGATTGCGGTGGCCTCTTCGGCGATTTTTGAAGTGCGGGGTGGGCTCCCGCTTCAGGAGGGAGCACAGATGCGGGGTGGGCACCCGCTCTTGCTGGCAAAATGCGGGGGAATCACACATGCCGGGATTCCCTTGCAGCACGTCTGCAGCCCCGCGCTGCAGGATCTACGCTCTCCTCTTCTCCTGGGCAACAAAGATAAAGTGCTTACGAGGCGCTAAGCCCCCCAAAGTTCCTGGGGCCAAGCTGGCCAAAGAATCCAGCAGGCAGGAATTAGAAGTCCTTGGGGTCCAGCTGGGTCCAGGCAGGCCAGCACACAGGGCCCTCCAGCAGGGAGGCAGTCCCTCGTGGCGATCTCCTCCTGGGGCCCAGCAGCAGCAATTCTCCCCCGCCAGCTGGGTCCAGTCAGGCCAGCACACAGGGCCCTCCAGCAGGGAGGCAGTCCCTCGTGGCGGTCTCCTCCTGGGGCCCAGCAGCAGCAATTCTCCCCCGCCAGACGAACTCCCCCCCAAACACATGGGGCTCTATTACTTATACCCCTCAAAGCCTTTGAAGTCTTTGTGTGCAGGGGGCACTGACCCCTATCTAAATCAGTTCTGGGAGTCTCCCTGCCAGTGACACCTTCTTCCTTTGATAGTGGGGGTCTGGATCTTCAATCACTCAGCAGGAGATGGAGACATTGTTTTATGGTGGCAGCCAAGGTCTCTTCACCTCCAGGGGCTACTCCTCCCCCCTACACTCCAGATGCAGGTCAGCCTGTTGCTGTCTCACCTCCTCCCCTGGGTCAGGACATTTCCCACATCCTATCACATCCAAATCCAGACAGTCAATCCACAACCAGGCAGAGACACACAGAATTGTTAGAACAAAAAAACCAGCCACTTCTAAAAGCGTGGTTTCTAAACACGCAATTCAAAAACCACCTTCACCAAAAGATGTGTTATTAAAGTTGTGAGTTCAGGCACACTAAACTTCACCTCTCCATCGTAAGCCTATGGGAAGATAGGCTGGAAACATATTACACAGCCTCCCCATTCTGTCCTATGGGCAAGATGGCCTTGCAACAGATGAAAAGCGAAATGGAGAGTATTTCACTGTCAGGACATGGTACACACCTGTAGTACATGTCCTACCTTTCACATACACTGCACCCTGCCCAGGGGGTGTACCTTGGGCCTACCATAGGGGTGTCTGATGTGCATAAAAAGGGGAAGGAGTAAGGCTTGGCAAGTGGGTGCACTTGTCAGGACAACAAGGCAGTTTAACAAACTGCGCGCAGGCGCTGCAGTGGCAGGCCTGAGATCTCTCTTTAAGGCTACTGGAGTTGGGTGGCACAATTAGTGCTGCAGGCCCACTAGTAGCATTTGTATTACCAGCCCTGGCACACATAGGTGCACTTTACTAGGGACTTTACTAGTAAGACAAATATACCAATTATGGACAACCAATTACCATTACACTTTATACAGGGAGCACTTGCACTTTGACACTGATCAGCAGTGGCAAAGTGCCCAGTCATCTAGGTTGGCAACACCATGTCAGAAAAAAGGTCTAGGAGGAAGGCAAAAAGTTTAGGGACTTTTAGCCAAAAAGGGCCAAGTCCAACAACGGGGTAATACCACCAACTTAGACAGTGCCACTCGGCTTGAACGTTGACATAGAATTGTATAGGCTTAAATGATGTGCATGCACACCCTTTCTCGTCATGGAGGAATCCATGCCCAACTCTGTCTTTCACCTCCATATATATTTCTTTTTGCTCATCATTTAGTTGTCCAACTAACTCTTCCAAATCAGTAGCTTCCTGCCCCTCTTGTTCAATTGCAGTCTCTACCTCATTCATTGCAATAGCAGCTTCATTATCAATTATTGGCTGTCAAAGAGGATCTTGACTTAGAGGACCTCAACCATAGCTGCTTTGTGAACTCTCCTTAGCTATCTCATCAGAAATTGTTTCTTCCTGTTCAATTTCATCATGTAACATTTTCAAATAGTTAGGAAATACTGAACACTCAATGCTAACCTTTGCAGCATTGAAAGAGTCTTCATAGCAGTCAAAACTCCCTAGTAATTCTGTTTAGGAACATCAAGGCTTAAACAGCTGCAGAAGTGCCAAATAGAAAAACTCTCTTTTTTCAGCAGTCTGGCACTCTGTTTTCTATAGTTGATTAGACTGCCTTCGCTATTTGTACCAAACAACCATCGCAACAGACTACTGCAAGATTACCTTCATCTGCATTTTCTGTGACATTGTTTTTATATCTGTAGTTTTGAAGTATTTCACAAAGCATACATTTCCAAGATGTGGACTCCTTTTCGATAGTAGGTGTCCAACATTTTTGTTTTGACAATATCTGTACTTTCTGGGTCAAATTCTGCAAGGTACTGAATTTCAGGAAAAGATTTTAACACTCTATTTCGCATGCATGCTAGGCCTAGACTCACCCAAACAATTTCTCTCGACTTAGAGTATAAACTAGCTGAACTCAAACGATCACAGCATTCATAGGATCCAATTTCCCTGTGTGAAAGCATCTTCAAACTGAAACTGCAGAGTTTCTTTGTTAAAGACTTTTCAAAAATCTCTTCCCACAACATCTTCGACTCCATCTTTTCAGATGTTGTTATGTATGAAGTAACATAATGAGCAACAGCTATGGAGTTCTCCACCACAAACTGAATATCTGTATTGACATTCCACATTTTTAAAATGAGAGGATTATAGTCGTCGATATATTTTGAAGCTTTTGTTCACTCAGGTTGTAGGTGGTTTTGGGTGATTTTCGAGTAAGCGTATGTCTGACTGCAGACAAAAAACTGTTGACTCTTCCTTTAGAAAGAACAGGTCTTGGAAATTCAGAATAACATTTAATGTCAAATTTTCCTTTTGCTCTATACTTCCGCCGATAGTACTTCCCACATCTATGTGTTTGAAAACGCAGAACTTGCTGTTTTTTGTATTTTCATCACATCACTGTCTTTTAGGATGCTACATGTAACATACTGCTCTATGAATGAAAGTACAGACTCATCTGTGTCTGTTCCAAATTTTAGAGCATCTTTAATCCACAACAACATATGAATATGAGGAGCGCCTTTTGCTTCATACTCTATACGTCAAAAGAAATCAGTAACTTCTCCAAGAGGTGGATTTTTTGGTTGCGGATGAAAGCAAGCATTGCTTGAAATTGGTGGTTAAAATACCTACAAACATTTGCACGATCTAAAGAGCAAAGTTCTCCTGGTGTCTTCAGATTGATGCCCTTAATGTTATAGTTGGCTTCTCTCAAAAAGTCATGTAAGTTGTCCCATGTGTACTCTGCACAACTGAGGGTCATAAACAAAGTTGGTGCACCTAAATTTCGTAACATACATTTCAGTTTACCATGACGCCGCTACCAATATTCATTGGCACCATGTTGGCATGCCATCAAATGTATCAAATTATATTAACGTTTCTCCCAGACACTCATTGGAGCTTGTTTCATCTGGTATAGTTCAATGACATCTCCCATAACTTCTTTGGAATGCAGTGGATGGAATCTGTAGTGCTCATGTATTTCTTCAGATTTAATTCTATCAATTTTTTCAACTGTCCACTTGAAGGTAAGATTTCAACCTCCATGCAACTTCCATCTGTGAAAACATCTACATCTTTGTAATACACATTATTTTGTTTCAGGTAGATTGTAGCATTCTTCACCTTATTCACATCCTGCTAGTTCTTTGCAGATTTTTGTTTTGTGGTCACACCGTTCACTAGAAAAATAAAGCGGTTTTATCTATATCTCTCTACACCCACAGTTTCAATATTACGTTTAAAATCTAAAGGTACGTACCCAACTCTACCTTTAAGGCCTTTCTGTAGCTCAGACAGGGGTAGTTTCCAGTCCTTAGTTCCATACACCTATTTCTTGAAATGGGTGTATAGATGGTGTCAGTACTGTGTCATAAATATTTAGATAACAACGTCCCTCTGAAATTTGAGCCAACTCTAACTTATTATGTATTGCTCTCACAGGCATATCAAACCGTTCCTCCACAAATTAACAGACAGCAAATTCTAGCATTTATCTATGTTTTTTGCTCAGTATTTGAGAACAAATCTACATTTTGAATTTGTCTTTTGTAGTGAGTGCGTCAACAGAACATACAAACAAAGTTTGGTTTCTCTGTAAAAACTGCATTAAACTTTGCTATTTCTTGTGCAAGCGGATCAGTACTAATAACCTTGCACTGTTCCTCTACACCTGCATATACAAACTCCACATTTTCTCCAGACTCTATTTCAGGACCAAAGAAACAGAATTGAATATCATCACAAATGTTTTCAACCTCTGATACTCTGTACCATTCAAAGGCGCTTTGTTTATTTGTCCTAAACACAATGCAGGAGTTTTTACATAGTAGTCTTCAAACTAAATTTCACATTTTTTTATGATGGACAGCCAACATTTGAAAATGGTGAAAATTCTTCTGCACACTTTCTTGGATAGACATGCCAAAGAGTGTCCTGTAAATTAGTCAATTTCCTCACTTTGCATGGATCTAAAGCTTACCAAGATTGCAATTTGTGCTTCAAACTTCTATCCGAAGTTGACGTAGAAAATATCTTAGCATATAAATTGATTCCTAGCGAACACTCCAGATACTACTGCAGTCCCATTTATACACATGAGCACGTCTACACCTTCCTTTTACCTCTTCAGCAATCTCATCCTCTACATTTCTACGAACCATCTCCTCTGTTGCAATAAAACTACAATCTTTTACCTAATAGCATCGTCCACTTGTTTCAGCTGCATGCAATAATGTGTTCTCTTATAAAGTAGCTTTTTTCATTAAACAAGCTTCAGTACTAGATATATATTTCCATTCTCCTTTGAAGATTTGGCAAAAGTTATTTTTATTAAAAATCCTTTTTTTTGGCTTTTTTTCTTCATAGACAATACTGTTTTATCCAGTGTTCTCATTCTGTTTAGCATCAAGATAAGTACTTTAGGCTTCAAGGGAAATGCTTTATCTACTATACTTTCTATCTATTGTTTTTGCTTCAATGCTGCCGTCCTTCTCTTATACTGATTTATGTTTCTTATCAAATTCTGTATTACCCTACTTCTAAACATTCTTCATCTTATTTTGATGAATTGCTTCTGCCTTGTTGTCAGATGAGCTGTTTTTTTAGAACATTTTCCACTTTGAACATGACTTACTCCATTTTGTTTCTTAGTTGTTGTGAAGCTCCCTTTTTATTGGCATCCTTTTCCACATTTTTTCATTTTTCTAAATACTGTTTTAAGAAACTCCTTAGTTCTCTTACCAGCAGTTGCTTTTCCCCCACTATGTTCTGTTCATCTTCTTTTGTTTTTTCTCCTCTGTTCTTTTCTTGCCATTGTAAATTGTTCTCTTTCAACACTAGTAGATATCTGAAAACAAAATACAGTATACATTTAACTTTACATTATATACTATTACATTACATACCTTAAGTGACTAAATGCCTACATAATTCATTATATCAGTGTTTCATTCTATTCCAGGAGTATTAAATCTAACAGCTCTATTTCCTCTCACAGTACATGTCTTACTTCTAAGCACATAGCACCCTGCCTTGTGGGCTACCTACGGCCTACCCTAGGAGTCACATAAATGTAGAAATAGGGGAGCTGAAAGCTTGCCAAGGGTTTTCAATGCCAACGCGGCCTGGCAGTATAACTACACACACAGACTCTGTAGTAGCAGGCCGGAGGCATGTTTAAAGGACTACTTCTCTGGATGGGTGACTAGGAGTCTCAGTACTTCAATACGTATCCAAATAAGTGTATGAGTCCCTCTTTGGGTGCGTCACTGTATGAGTAACTAACTATCTCACTATATGACTGGCTGTATTACTGTCTCTATGGGTCTGTATATCTGTATGTAAGTGGCTGTTTGGATTACTTACTGACTTGTTAGTGAGTATTGTGGTATGTAACTCTGTGTGCTAGCTCTGTTACTGCTCAATACATAAGTGCTGTGTGGGCGTCTGACTGAAAATGTAAGTGCCTCTGTCTCTGACTGGGTGTGTGAGTGGCTCTATGCTTTTGTAAATAGGTATGTGAGTCACAGTATGGGTGGGACACTAGATGTATAAGTTGGGTGTATTGGTATTTAAGTGCACTTGTAAGTCACTGAAACTAGAAACTACAGGGCATATTTTCAAGCCCTTAACACCATAGGAGCGTCACTTTTTATGACACTCCGATGGCATAGCTTAAGGCCACCTTGTAAATATGCCCCTTTCTGCCACAGTCCTCTGCAGCAAAGGGGCATGCAATGGATGTTGCAGTGGGCATTCCACCGCAACACCCATTACTTTTTAACATTGCCCCAGATTTACAAGGCTGGGGCAGTGCCAAAAAACTAAGACCAGGGAATACCTAGGGGCCGATTCCGATCTCGGCCGGAAGTGCACCTAACACTATTCGTCCGGAAAAAAACCAAGCCAAATGCGTGTTTCCCGAACGGTTCGAACAGTCGTCCGAACGAGCAAGTACGATGCGCATAACAACACAGATTCCGAGCGAGCTTTACTTACCCATTCCAGCTCCTGTTTCCCGCCCGAGCCGGATCCGTAAACACCGAGATCGAGTCGCACGGAAGCAAATACACAGCACCTTCCGGCTGGACTGAGTACGATGCGCCTTCCGTACGCGCCGAGCCCAAGTCGCTGCGTCCGGCACATTAGAGCATCCGGGAGAGCTGTACATAAGCTCCGGTTCGCGCCACAAGGCGATCCACGGCGACAGAGACGTACAAGCCAGCGGCAGTGCAGTCGAAGCCACGAGGAACCCGAGCGAGATGACCCAACCATGAATCCCATCGCGCAGGTCCTACCAATACTCTACATCTATTACTGGGACCGGTACGGACGCGTGCGCGGCGCAGACGGTAAGTCAAACACCCACAACACAAACAAACGACACGTACCCGACATATGTCACACACACATAGGGAAGCAGAAATAGCGTACACTAGCAACAACAGAACCATAGGGGCGGGATGGCTATCACCAATGCCATACACACACCCATGGGGGATGGATGCTACCACTACCACCACCCCTACTCAGGGGGCCTGGATGCCTGTCACTACTACCATCCCCACTCATGGGGTGATGGATGCCTACCACTACCACCACCCCTACTCAGGGGGGCCTGGATGCCTACCCTACCACCACCCCTACTCATGTGGGCCTGGATGCCCTGTCACTACTACCATCCCCAATCATAGGGGGATGGATGCCTACCACTACCACCACCCCTACTCATGTGGGCCTGGATGCCTGTCACTACTACCATCCCCACTCATGGGGGATGGATGCCTACCACTAACACCACCCCTACTCATGGGGGCCTGGATGCCCTACCACTGCCACCACCCCTACTCATGGGGCCTGGATGCCTACCACTACCACCACCCCTACTCATGTGGGCCTGGATGCCTACCACTGCCACCCCTACTCAGGGGCCTGGATGCCTGTCACTACTACCATCCCCACTCATAGGGGGATGGATGCCTACCACTACCACCACCCCTACTCATGTGGGCCTGGATGCCCACCACTACCACCACCCCTATTCAGGGGGGCCTGGATGCCTACCACTACCGCCACCCTACTCATGGGGGCCTGGATGCCTGTCACTACTACCATCCCCACTCCATAGGGGAAGGATGCCTACCACTACCACCACCCCTGCTCATGTGGGCCTGGATGCCTACCACTACCACCACCCCCACTCCGGGGGGCCTGGATGCCTACCTACCACCACCCCTACTCATGGGGGCCTGGATGCCCACCACCACCACCACCCCAACTCATGTGGGCCTGGATGCCCTGTCACTGCTACCATCCCCACTCATAGGGGATGGATGCCTACCACTACCACCACCCCTACTCACGTGGGCCTGGATGCCTGTCACTACTACCATCCCCACTCATAGGGGATGGATGCCTACCACTACCACCACCCCTACTCAGGGGGCCTGGATGCCTACCACTACCACCACCCCTACTCATGGGGGCCTGGATGCCTGTCACTGCTACCATCCCCACTCATAGGGTGATGGATGCCTACCACTACCACCACTCCTACTCAGGGGGCCTGGATGCCCTGTCACTACTACCATCCCCACTCATAGGGGGATTGGATGCCTACCACTACCACCACCCCTACTCAGGGGGCCTGGATGCCTACCACCACTACCATCCCCACTCATAGGATGGGTAATGCATGACACAACCAGCATGCTCCAACATAAGGAATGTCAGAAAAAGACATCACCCCAACATCATGACAAGCGTGTGTAGTCTGTGTCAAATGCCTACAACACTGAACATGACAATGAACACTACAATGTGACCCCCTATCACATGTGTCACACATAAATGTGTGTGGCCTCCACAATGCCAAGCAGACCATTACCACTGTGGCAATGGGTCTAAACCCCCATCATCACAGTGACCAAAATGTAAGTGTGGTGTCCATAGCTGAAGCCCAATTGAACATTGTGGCAATGGGGTCTAAACCCCCATCATCACAGTGACCAAAAGGTAAGTGTGGGGTCCATAGCTGAAGCACATTTTGAACATTGTGGCAATGGGGTCTAAACCCCCATCATCACAGTGACCAAAGTGTAAGTGTGGGGTCCATAGCTGAAGCACATTTTGAACATTGTGGCAATGGGGTCTAAACCCCCATCATCACAGTGACCAAAATGTAAGTGTGGGGTCCATAAGCTGAAGCACATTTTGAACATTGTGGCAATGGGGTCTAAACCCCCATCATCACAGTGACCAAAATGTAAGTGTGGGATCCATAGCTGAAGCACATTTTGAACATTGTGGCAATGGGGTCTAAACCCCCCATCATCACAGTGACCAAAGGTAAGTGTTGTCATGGAAAAAAGCTGCAACTGCCAAACAGCATGGATGATTCCTGGTCACACAACAACAAACACATGCAGTGGCAAAGTAGTGCTTGTGTCCCATAGCAACATAGATTGGGTGAGGCAAACAGTGCAGTGCAAATAAGACATACCTTTGGCCATGTGCAGACAAACATCACCCATGGGGGCTGACATTGTCAACATTTATCAATTACACGACAGAAGTGACCATCATAATGCAGACCACATATCTGCACCAATGGACACACACATGTAGATATCCTGTGGAGACTGTAGATGTGGAGGTGAACAAATACCATACCATGGCAGCAATGGGACATACAAACCATGATTATTGTGCTGACTGATGACCTAGGAGTCCCAGGGACGGCAGGGAAATCCACCAAACAATATACAGCCAATGGCAGCACTAAAGATATGCCAATGCAGTGGTGCAGATGCACAAACAGGCAGCCTCACACTGCACTACCAAACACAACAGGGGATCGGGGTGTGTGCCAGTGTCCCCCAGGCAACCACACAGCACATGAGGAGGCCTGAATCCCAATTACACAGATGTGGTATACAGTGCCACACAAAAGTAACTCATGGATCAGATTCCCCTATGTGGGGAATCAGGCATTGTTAGATGAGAGGGAGCCCAAATTACACATGTCACACAAGCTTGTAGGAACAGCAACTAACACAGCAAGAGACAGACCCACGACAGCACTACTCCCAGGGACACCACATTGTGGTGACACTAGTCTGCATGATAATACCACTGTGATGACAAAGGTAGATGTCGTTCACACAGTGAACCACAGCCATGTGTCCTGAGCAACTAACTACCATCACACCTACACAAGCACAAATCAATCAGCACGGCAGGTCAGCCAAGGCCAATATGGAGGTTGGGGTCTGGCCGTGCAACAGCTCACATTTGCACACACTCAACACCACACACCTTGATCTCCACCAATGTGCAGCTGTGAAGCTCACATGGACTGGTGACATTGCACATGCACCCATGACCAATCCCAGGGGGTGGTGGGAACTAGGTGCGAAACCCATCACACATGGCCAGTCAACAAGACTCAGTGAATGTCTGACACACTGCACAGTACGCCGTACATGGGCATGACGTGAAATCCACCCCAATCAATGGGATCCCGGCCACAGTCACACACCAATGAAGAAGCCAAGGTGACACACAAAGAGCACACATGGACAACTTCCAACATTGCAGCTCTGACCCTGAGGAGTGGCAGCAGTCACACACACAATGTGTCACAATCACTGAAAGCTACCACAAACTGTAAATTACATGACTTGTGTAACCAACAAGTGCCAAGGAATCCTGACTGTGTCCCATCTGCAGTTTGCCCACATCCCCAGCCTGACAACAAAGACAACTAGGGATAGACAACCTGATGAACATTGGTTGCCATGCACCCACATCCCCGGAGAAACCAGGTCCAAGATGCTGGATGAACACAGGACAACTCAGCAAGCATCACAAACAGGAACATCCCTAGGGACACAGCCTGTGTAGGAAAAGGGAAGGGAACACACACAGACATGCTCACACAACACACAACACGGGCCCAGGCAATGGCACGGGATTACACACTGCCATGAGGGCACTCCACTCCTGTGGAAGGTCCGCTGTCGCCAAACCTTGTCTGTGCCACGACTCAAACATGTCAGCAGAACACTCGGGTCCAGTGAGTCAACAACTACAACACACTGAAGGCTCTGCTCACATCAGCCTGGAGTGCGGGAGTGTCATGTCAGTCATCTGCATACACCCTAAACACGTGTCAAGCAAGTTGCACTGTATACACAGATGAGTCCTTCAACATTGATGTGCTAAACTGCATGTCCAGTGGAGATGGGCACACAGTCAGGAAATAGAAACATTGAACAGTGGTAAGCCCACCAGATGTGCATCAGTGTAAGCCAAAGATGTTAATTTACAAATGCAAAACGTACATCCATGTGTCAAATGCTGAACATTTCACCCTCAGACTGCAGCAAAGGATGCTATAGATCCAGACTACATTAGGACACATATCCCATGGACCACATGGAGTCCATCACAGCAACACTTCATTTTCTGATCTGAACACTATTACAACTGCAAATGCATGATGATACTCATCTACATCATGTACATCCAAAGAAAAACCACAATTAAACAAAAAGAGGCTTTATTCAGCAAATGTTAAATTAAAAGTCCAAGAAACTAAGGCCAATGGCCAGTCCAAATACACAGTCCCAACAGGGTGATGCGTGACAGCTTGTCAGCCATTGCTTGCCTGCACTGAAGTACGGACAGGGGACATCCCCTCGGAGGGGCATACAAGGGGCAGGCCAGGCACCGCGGGGAGCAGGATCAGGGGATGCCAGAAGGGAGGCAGTGAAGGGTGGTGGGTGCAGGAGTGTCACCAGCAACTGCAGTGGAGGTGTCTGACTCAGTGGGGGCCGGCACCACTGTAGGGGCACGGCTCTCAGATGTTGTGGGTGCTGCAACCACTACAGTGGGCCGGTCAGATGGAGTGGGCTGGGGCCCCACTGCAGTGCCCGAGTCAGGCAGGGGTGGTTTGTGGACTCCACTGCAGTGCATAACTCCAAGGGAGTGGAAGGGGGCAGATGAGTTGGGCAGGACAGAGGGGGACCCGGTCTCCACACCAGTGGCACAAACAGGCAGAGGCGTCTGGTTTGGGGGTGGAAGAGCAATTGGTAGGGGGAGGGGCTGAAGCAGTTTGGGGATGACGGTCATCGGTGTGTGGGGAACCTGGGGCAGGGTGTGGCGCTGGAACCTGTGCAGTGGTGGCCTGGGGGATGGAGGAAGAGACTGTGTGTGGTGGAGCTGCGTGGTGGTGGTGGGGTCTTGCCCTTCCTGGTCGGGGGACTTTCGAATGGGAGTCCTCTGTCTGCCTGTGCCTGGGGAGGGTGTCCGGGTGTGAGGGCACTCCCTCTGTGTGTGGTGGTCGCCTCTTCCGCCTGGACTTCGTGTCAGGTGGTATCTGTGGGGAAGAGGCCAGGCTCACAGAGGAAGAGCTTCTGGGAGCGGGGTTGCAGGTGAAGGCAAGGGAAGGGCTTTTGGAGGAGAGGTATCCTGAGGACTGCGCAGTGCTCATGGATGCATGTGTGTGTGTCTGGGCCCCATCCCCTGTGAGTGAGGTATCAGTCCCCTGACTGTGCGTGGGTGTGCGTCTGGATTTTGGCTTGTGTGTCTGTGTGCTGCTTGTGTCTGTGCTGGTGTGTGCCGGTGCCGGTGTGTGTGTGCTTGGGACAGGTAGGGTGCTGGGTATTGTGGATGCGGCAGAGGTAGGAGGGTGAGGGACTGTTGCAGGAGGGACACTGCTGCCGTCAGTGAGGAGGCCATGGACTGATTGGTCCGATGTAGGGCAGACATGCCAGATGACATGCCCTCCATGAATGACACCAGTTGTGTCAAAAGACCCGTGTGTGCATGGAGGACACTCAGCATTGATGTCTGCCCTACATGGATCTGCTTTAAGTAAGTCCACAGACTCCACACTCAGGGCAGCAGGGGGACTAGAGGCAGGGGTGCGGTGCCTGGCATGAAGGGAGACACGGCTCCCCTACACAGGAGCCTTCACGGACATGTGGGATGGGAGGGTGGAGATGGTGGTGGTGGCGGGGACAGACTTGCTTGCCGTTGCCTCTGGTCTGCTGACACCCGCCTCCACAAGGGAGTCTTCACTGGAAGTGCTGTTTTCCCCAGCCAAGGTGGTCGTAGCTGAGGTCTCCTCAGTGTGGCTCCCCCCACCCTCCGTGCCACTGGGTCCCTCGCTCTCCCCTGCAGTGGACCCAGTCTGGCTCTGCCGCTCCTCTTGGTCCATGGAGCTGTCTCCTCCTGTGGCCGTGGATGTATCTGCAAACAATCAGGATAAACAGAGCAACATTAGTCACCTGTACTGACCACACACACCCACAGTAAGTACAGCACATCACAGAGCAAGCCCTGCCATCATTTGCTAGACATTGCAATTAGTGCTGACACTGATTTGAAGAAGCCCAATGTCTGCCTGACAGTCAGTCATGCCACACATATACTACCTGTCCATGCACCCATCTGTCTGCTGCCTGTTGTATGCGACTAATCATATGTGCACACATGCACCACATACACAGTTGTTGGACATCCAAGAGTATATATGGAAATGTGTCACTCCAAACCACATGCCATCTCCTGCCACTGACTCAGTACATGTGTCAGAGGAAAGTGATGGGCAAAGTCTCTGTTGATATGCGGGTTTTGCTTCCATCACCAGACACAATGATGTCCTCATGTCCTGATAGACAATGCAACAATGGTGTGCATGCAGGACATATCACACCACTGCTGGATCACCCTTTGCGATTGGAATGTCATGGCACAGGCCTGTCTGGCAAGTTAGTCATAACTGTCTCCTGTCACAGGGGCAGTGCATACACACAACACCAGTCTGCACTGTGTCACAATCAGGGAGTTTTGAAATGTAAGCCCTGTAGCTGACAGGTGCACATGTGCACCCCTGGCCACCCACATCATGAGGACTGAGATGATCCCACATCAATCAAATGAGACATTTGAGTGACTGCAAACACAAATCCATACACATGAGCACTTCACCGTCTGATGAGAATGAACCAAAGCTGCCTGCACCTCAATGTTTCATACAACATTGTGCACTGTCAAGGGATCAGAGACCTATGCATTGACCTATGTGCAGATCCCATAGTCATAACTCAGATGGCTGGCCACCCCAAATTGTTAAACACTCCAGGAGTCCAAATAGCAAGGCCACACCACGGTGACACAGAGGCACACACCTGAGTGCACTCTTCAAAATGCCCAATATGTATGCTGACACACGGGAGTGGGAGAACAGAGTGCCTTCGATATACGGAGTAGGCATTACAGTCCTGGTCCATGTGCAACATGGTATTACCCTGAACACTAGGCAGGTGGCTATGCATGTGTCACACACATGATGTACATACTTCTGAGGCCCCTACCTTGGTCTCTGCAGCAGCATGGGTGTGTGGCACATACCCCAGACATGTGGTGAGTCAGAGCAGCAATTGGAACACATATTAAAGCCATACCCAGAGTACATGTCAGATCACAGGCAATGTGAGCAATTGTACCACCCATGCAGCCCACCACAAAGTTCCTGTAACTGATGCTGTCCCCAACTTGAACCACAGGTAACTGCAAGTACACAGTACCCAAGTGACCTAAGTCACAGACTGTAAGGGCCACACCTGTGTATCAGATGAGGCATGACACAAGTGAGGGACATGAGTCCAGGACGACAATGACAGTTGTACTGTGGAAGTGGAACCAGGCTAAAGGAGTGCATAGAGCATGTCAGTCATAGTACACAGTTGAGGCTAGCACTTACCCCCTCCTTGCTGCTGTCTGGCCTTCAGCTGCCCATCCAGGTCAGGAAGACCACCACCAGGATCCGGAGCATGTGGGGGGTCAGAGGTCCGGTGTCCGCCCCTCCTGCGAGGAGCGACAGCTTCCAGCTGGACCCTTGCGATCCTCCGGGTCCAGCCCGAAGGTCCTGCCACCTCTTCTGGCAGTTGCGGATCCTGCGCCTGTAGACCCCCACAGATCGTACTGCCCGGACAATGGTCAGCCAGATCTCCTGCTTCTGGTGGGCATCAACCTTTGAGGATGACAAAGTGAAAAGGCCATTACTACACATGCAACATTTCCGTGCATCACACAGTTGGATATACATGTCTCAATCACAGGGGCATATGACCTACACAGGGTAGTGCAACTATGGCTATGGAACAGTTTGCCAGCAGTTACTACATGGTATCATTGCCTGGGAAGTAAAACCTTGTTGGAATGCACTGTTACTGCACTATACCTGTTCAGTGCATGTGACTACACACTTTGGGGGTGACAACTACTCAGTGAGCATGCTACCCACTGGTGTACACACTGTACGCCTTGCTAGTCAGACAACATGCACAATTAGTAAGGCAGTGGACAACACACTCACCTGCTCCCCTGGTTTCCCATACAGCTTGCTGTACTGTGGAAGGAGGCTGTCCAGCAGGGCCTGGTTCTACCTACCAATGGACTGTAGGAAAACAATAGTCCATGCGGTGATTACATCACAGCTTGACTATGCAAACAGTCTGTACATGGGGCTGCCAGCATACCTGCTCAGGAAATTGCAAACTGTGCAGAATGCGGCAGCCAGGCTTATTAGGAACATCCCACTAAGACATCATATATCCCCTCATTTGCGTAGTCTCCACTGGCTGCCTGTCAAGAGAAGAACTGAATTTAAGGCACTGACTCTTGCATACAGAGCACTTAATGATATTGGCCCGCAATATCTAAAGAAGAAGGTTCGCAAATATCATCAGTCCAGGACCCTAAGATCTAATCATCGTGAGTGCCTTGGCATCCCCCGTTTTTCTAAGTCCAGAATAGGAGGACGGTCCTTTTCTTGTCAAAGACCGCGACCTTGTGGAACTCCATGCCTGATCACATCCAGAAAAGCCAAGTCGGAACTTATCTTCCGGAAGGATTTGAAGACTTGGCTCTTCAGCCTCCCCTTAGCAAACTAGGGCTCGACAACTCTAACCTGCCCTCACCCTCTACTGTATCCGCAAGCGCCAGGACACCCCCGTTGGGGGTAGCTGAGCGCTATATAATCTTAAATACATACATACATTCTCCTCAGTGCTGAAGGCTGGGGCTCTATCCACAGTACGTGCCATAGCAGTAGCCAGAGGATGCAGGGACAGCAGCAGTGGTGGTGGCAGATGTCGTCCTGGAGCATGTAGTGCAGGCAAGTGAGCTCTCAGGGAACAGCCAGCATTATAAGTGTGCTGCAGAGGCAGATACTGTCCCATGTGTCCAAAGTGATAGGTCCAAGTACGTTTTGCACCTTCTGAATCTGGCCAATCCATGGAATTGCACCACTTATACACGCCCACAGCATCCTTCAAAAGTTTAACTTCATGACACCCATGAATTTGCAACATTGTTGTGGCTGGCCAACTGAATTCACTGCATCCGACTCGTACAAGTTTCGGCAAGCGTCCGTTACCATGTCAGGCCATAGCCAATGCGTGCGCCCCGATCGGTCCATTGCTGTACAACGCGTATTTCGAAAAACAACACGCATCCGTCCACATCATATGCAATGTCCAATGCGTGCGCACCGATCGGTCCATTGCTGTACAGCGGCGTATCCGTTCACATCATATGCAATGCTCCAATGCGTGTGCACCCGATCGGTCCATTGCTGTACAACGCGTATTTCGAAAAACAACCACGCATCCATCCACATCGCTATGCAATGGCCAATGTATGCGCTTCCGATCGGTCCATTGCTGCTACAACGCGTATCCGTTCACATCATATGAAATGTCCAATGCGTGCTGCACCGATCGGTCCATTGCTGTACAATGGCGTATCCGTTCACATCATATGCAATGTCCAATGCGTGCTGCACCAATCGGTCCATTGCTGTACAACGCGTATCCGTCCACATCATATGCAATGGCCAATGCGTGCGCACCGATCGGTCCATTGCTGTACAACGCGTATCCGTTCACATCATATGCAATGTCCAATGCGTGCGCACAGATCGGTCCATTGCTGTACAACGCGTATTTCGAAAAACAACACGCATCCGTCCACATTATATGCAATGGCCAATGCGTGTGCACCGATCAGTCCATTGCTGTACAACGCGTATCCGTTTACATCATATGCAATGTCCAATGCGTGCGCACCGATCGGTCCATTGCTGTACAGCGTGTATCCGTTTCCACATCACTATGCAATGTACAATGCGTGCGCACCGATCGGTCCATTGCTGTACCAACGGCGTATTTCGGATGACAACACGCATCCGTCCACATCATATGCAATGGCCAATGCGTGCGCACCCGATCGGTCCATTGCTGTACAACGCGTATCCGTTCACATCATATGCAATGGCCAATGCGTGCACATGGATCGGTCCATTGCTGTGCGACGCGTCCCTGTACAAGTCACTGCGCATATGTCACCATGGTTTGTCACTGGTGAGCGTATGCCAGCCACTACTTGCCGGAGACTCAGGGGCACACCTACAACACCACAGCCTGTCCACACTGTATCCTAAGGCATGTAAGGCTGCATTACCTTTTCTGTGTATGGGGGTCAACATGTGTTTTTGGGTGGCACTTGGGGGCAGCCACTCCAGGCTGTGCACATGTTCATGGGGACAGAATCTCTTTGTGTGTTGTGCACATGACCACTGTGGTGTGCAACTGTTCATTTCAGAGCATGTGGCATGGTCACATTTTCCAGGTTGTGTATGTCATGTCACATACCCCCTGAGTCCCATGTGGGAAGGTATGTACGTCATAGGGTAACCCATTGCCACAATAGTGATGGCCCTCCACAGTCTGTGTGCATGTTGTGTTTCCGATGTCTCTGATTCCATGTGCACAATGGGAGACAGTCTCCACATCCACGTTGTTTGTGCATGGACTTTGATGTTGTGCGTGTGTGTGTCACAGGCGTCCATGTCTGTCCTGCAGAGGCAACAGGGCCACTACCTGTGGGAGTCATGGTTGTTTTGCTGGCGTGTACATGATACACCATGTCATGCCAGTGTCCATGTGGCAATACAGGGTCCCTGGGAATCTACCTGTCAATGAGCTGTGATGCCTGTGGCACATCTGTCCTCACATGTCACTGTGGTGTGTGTTTGGAGCGTGACAGCAGTACATGGGTACTGTGACACAGCCTAATGATTTCCCATAGCACAACCTGGAACTTGTTGTCAACACATGTTGAACTGTGATGTTAGATGTTGGCCATGTAGGTGCCATATATGTCCATACAGAGCGGCACACACATCAGGTACTTGTGTCTCGTAATGATGTATCATGTGATATTGAGTATGGTCTATGCCACATATGTGGGGTGACTGACAATCTTTCTTTCTTCACCTATGCACTGCAGGGCACCAGCTGTCCATAGACCATTCCCTGACCTTGCAACGATGGTTGAACGTGACTGCATCCGGCGGTACCGCTTCAACAGGGCGCTGATTGAGGAATGGCGGTGCGGTTGGCCCCACATTTGCAACCTGGCCGGCCATACCCTACAGCGCTGACCCCCAAGGTGAAGGTGATGGCAGCCCTACACTTCTTTGCCACCGGTACCTTTCAACACACTGTGGCGTCTGCTGGTGGGATGTCACAGACCATGTTCAGCCGTGTGCTTGCGCGATGTTTTGGAGGCAATGTTGAGATACCTGAACCAGTACATCTATTTCCCTAAACGTAAACAACTCACTGACGTCAAGAGTGACTTCTATGCCCTGGGGAGGATGCCACATGTCATTGGCTCCATTGATGGGACACATGTGGCTTTGGTACCACCACAGGCACATGAGCAGGCATACAGGAACAGGAAACATTACCATTCGATCAATGCTCTGGTGGTATGTCTTGCAGATATGAGCATCTCACACGTGTGTGCCCGTTTCCCGGTTCGGCACACGATGCCTACGTGATGAGGAGTAGTCGCATCCGAGGATGATGTCACAGATGCAGAACCAGCGTGCCTGGCTTGTCGGTGTGTACTGACTTTGTACCATTGTGTGTGTTCTGCAATGTTGTATTCCGCCCTCTTTTCCAACTCAGCTAATGTGCAATTGTCTGTATGTAGGTGACTCGGATACCCCAACATGCCGTGGTTGCTGACACCCCTCAGGAACCCTGTGACACCAGCCCAGATGCGCTATAATGAGGCACATGGTCGGACCAGGAGAGTGATCGAGCGGACATTTGGTCTCCTGAAGAGCCGCTTCCGCTGCCTAGACAAGACAGGAGGGCCCTCCCATATGCCCCATCAAAGGTGTGAAAGATTGTCATCGTCTGCTGCATGCTACACAACCTGGCAATGCGGAAGGGTTGCCTCTCATCCTGGATGACGATGACCAACATCCGCCACCTGTGGAGGATCCTGGCCTGGGCCACGATGCCAGTGATGATGATGATGAGGGTGATGTCCGCACACAGCTCATCACCAACTTCTTCAGCTGAATGTGAGTATCCAGAGATGTCATGTCAATGATGTGAGTTTGCATGATATGTGTGGGTGGTGCTGTTTTGAGTGTGGCCATGTGCTCACTTGACTGGATGCGTGCAGCGATGTGTCCTTACAGGTAGTCTGTACTCCCCAACAGTGTTGACATGCTAACTTGGTTTTGTGTGAGGTATCTTGTGACATGTATTCGGCATGAGTATTGCAGTTCTGTCCTGTTCTTCAGTGCTTTTGACTGTGTGTCATGTCTGTCCTTCTACAGGGTGCTTTCAGAGTTGTTTGGTCAACTCGGATCCCCCGACCACCATGATTCAGCTTTCAGGGTGGAAGCAGTCGTTTCCCTACAGGTGATGTGCCACACACCCCTGGACTTTATTTCTTCTACACTTGTTGACTGTGTGGCCACTGCCACGTGGGATTACCTTGCATTTGTAGTGGAAACAACATGTTACAAATGTGTAACAAACCTGTGCTTCACTTTGGGATGTGCGTTGTCTGTGGTCACACATCTGACTGACATTTGCTTACTGCAACTGTGGGCTAGTTAACACAGACTCTGAATAGGTGTGGTGTCTGTGCATTCCACTGTATTTCCTGGCAACATCAGTGTAGGCGATGAGTCAGATGGCCCTGGTGTCTATGTGTTGTGTAGCCCTAGTGGTGTGTCTCCCTCATATGTGTCACGTCGCTTCATGACTCACATGACGGTGTTGAACTTGCTGTGGCAGTTAGCATGCACAGTGTCATTTAGCAGATCATCATCTCCATGACAAAAACAACGTTGGAATCACAACAGAGGCAAGTATGGTGTATTAGTGAGTTTATTTACATACATGTGTGAGGATAGTGCACAGGATGGTGGGTGCTGTACATTGGTATTGGAATCCAAAGTTCCCAGATGAGTTGGAAGTGTTGGTAGCAGAAATGTCCTGAGTAAAGTCCACAGTCATCTGATACATTAGTCCAACTTAAACTCCCCATGTCATGTGGGAGAGTTGGGTTGCATTCGACAGGGTGAACAGTTTGCACACAAGGAGAATTTCCAGAACAGGTGTTGGGTTCCTGGGGATGTACATGGCCATCGGCCTCTCAGTTGTCCTTCCACGGACGACCCCTCTTCTTTCTGGGGGACCCTCACGTGCAGGCCGCTGCAGTGCAGAGGACTCTCCACCAGAGTCATCCTCCTCCCTGTGGCAGTTGCAGTTGTTGCGGCACCAGATGTTGTGGGCACACAGGGAGGTGTGGACATGTTGGTGCTAATCTGGCGGAGGCATGTCAATATGTCCCTCTGCACCGCTGTCAGTTCTTCCAATGTGTCCCACTTGGACTCCATGCCAGACATGTGTGTCTCCACACGGGACATGTGTGTCTCCACACGGGACATGTGGGAGTCCAGCGGGCATGATGGGCAGCCTGCTGATGTTGAATGTCCTTGAGGATCCCCACTACCTGGCTGACCTCTCCGGTGCTATTCTAGTACGCATCAGCAATGCGTGCCAGTTGTGGGTCATCATGCAGTCCAGACCCTCTGCAAACAGCGACCTCTGCCTACCACCCCTCCCACCACCCCTGGCCACACGTGCGGGAGCTGCGGTGGCACGCACAGGTGACCCTAGGCCCCCTTGGGGGTTGGTACTGGGGTTGTTGTCCGTTGCTTCACGGTGGGCTGGGGTCCCTGTGCTGTTGTCATCCAGTGTCCTTGGTCTGTCCGTGTTGGCGGGGTTGGTCTGTGTGTTGGCAGATGTTGGAGGAATGGGTGCAGGGGGTGCAGATGGTGGTCCTGCTGGTGCTGCATGATGACTCCCACCGGAGGTGCCAGGTTGGTCTTCGCCATCCGATGAGGGCAGAGGCTGTTCCACACCAGAGAGCTCAGGGGCCACCGGAGCCTGGGACAGGGACTCCTCCTCATCTGCTGCTGTGTCCCCATCTTCACCTGTTTTTGGAAGAGACACACAATGTATGTTATGTTTCTGCAGGCATCAATGGTTCAAACACATGACAGTTGTGACTGTACCTCTGGATGCGGCCCTGTACATTGCATTGTCCTAAGTTGTCACAGTCAGAGGTTGATATTGGTGTGGCTCATTGTCCTGCCAACCTGATGCATTTCAATGTGGATGTTGAGGTGTGTGCAGGACCAGCATTGGTGGTATTTGGTTGACATCCGGACCTCCTTCTCCCCCCAGCCCAGTTCTCCCACCATGAAGCATGCCACCCTTGCAGTGGGTGCAGGTTGACTCTCAGGATGTCAGTCAGTGGTGTCCTGCTGATGGTTGGTGCCCAGTTCCCAGCAGGGCCTGGTACTCCCCACAACAGAGCACCATTGTCAGACATCTTTGAAGTGGCTTTTCACTCCCTGTGAGGTGTGCATGCTTCAGTGTGAGCTTGCTGGGTCATGTGGGTGGGGGATGTTGAGCTGTGACTACCACTCCCATCATGCTATTGCCTACACCCCCTTCCCAGCATGCACATACTTCCTTCCTTTTGACTCTGCTTCCCTGTGGGGTAGTGTGCCTGTGCTGACAGGATGGCTGACAGTGTTGTCCTGGCGTTTGTTTGGCTACAAGTCCCAAAAGTGTCCCTATGCTTCACACAGCATAACCCAGTGTGGTAGTTCTTTGTGGGATATTTAATTAGAGTGTGAGGCAATGCATTCTCCCAGGTGAGTTGTGTGGAGTTTGTGTTAAGGGGTGTGTGAGAAAAGCTGCTGGTAACTATGGTCAGAGCTGTCAGTCCTCCTTCCCACCCAGCCAGATATCCCACCATGGAACGGTGCTTCCATTGCAGGGAGTGCAAGTTGGCATTCAGGATGTCAGTCAGTGGTGTCCTGCTGTTGGTTGTTGCACAGTTCCCAGCGGGGCCTTGTGCTCCCACAGCAGTACCCAGTGTCAGCCATCTTGTCAGTTCTTTTCCACTCCCTGTGATGTGAGCATGGTTCAGAGTGGTGTTGATGGGCCAATTGTGAGGGTGACCAATATCTGTGACTACCACTCCCATCATGCTATTGCCTACACCCCCTTCCCAGCATGCCCATACTTCCTTCCTTTTGAGTGGACTTCACTGTGTGTGAGTGTGACAGCAATGGCAAGATGGCTGACAGTGTGGTCCTGTTGTTTGTTGGTGCACAGTTCCCAGCAGGGCCTGTGTGCCCCACAGCTGAGGGCAGTGTCAGACATCTTTGAAGTGGCTTTTCACTCCCTGTGAGGTGTGCATGCTTCAGTGTAGAGCTTGCTGGGCCATGTGGGTGGGGGATGTTGAGCTGTGACTACCACTCCCATCATGCTATTGCCTACACCCCCTTCCCAGCATGCCCATACTTCCTTCCTTTTGAGTGGACTTCACTGTGTGTGAGTGTGACACCAATGGCAAGATGGCTGACAGTGTGGTCCTGTTGTTTGTTGGTGCACAGTTCCCAGCAGGGCCTTGTGCTCCCACAACAGAGCACCATTGTCAGACATCTTTGAAGTGCTTTTCAATCCCTGTGAAGTGTGCATGCTTCAGTGTGAGCTTGCTGGGCCATGTGGGTGAGGATGTTGAGCTGTGACTACCACTCCCATCATGCTATTGCCTACACCCCCCTTCCCAGCATGCACATACTTCCTTCCTTTTGACTCTGCTTCCTGTGAGGGTAGTGTGCCTGTGCTGACAGGATGGCTGACAGTGTTGTCCTGACGTTTGTTTGGCTACAAGTCCCAAAAGTGTCCCTATGCTTCACACAGCATAGCCCAGTGTGGTAGTTCTTTGTGGGATATTTAATTAGAGTGTGAGGCAATGCATTATCCCAGGTGAGTTGTGTGGAGTTTGTGTTAAGGGGTGTGTGAGAAAGCTGCTGGTAACTATGGTCAGAGCTGTCAGTCCTCCTTCCCACCCAGCCAGATATCCCACCATGGAACGTGCTTCCATTGCAGGGAGTGCAAGTTGGCTTTCAGGATGTCAGTCAGTGGTGTCCTGCTGTTGGTTGGTGCCCAGTTCCCAGCAGGGCCTTGGTACTCCCCACAACAGAGCACCATTGTCAGACATCTTTGAAGTGGCTTTTCAATCCCTGTGAGGTGTGCATGCTTCAGTGTGAGCTTGCTGGGCCATGTGGGTGGGGATGTTGAGCTGTGACTACCACTCCCATCATGCTGTTGCCTACACCCCCTTCCCAGCATGCACATACTTCCTTCCTTTTGACTCTGCTTCCCTGGGAGTAGTGTGCCTGTGCTGACAGGATGGCTGACAGTGTTGTCCTGGCGTTTGTTTGGCTACATGTCCCGAAAGTGTCCCTATGCTTCACACAGCATAACCCAGTGTGGTAGTTCTTTGTGGGATATTTAATTAGAGTGTGAGGCAATGCATTCTCCCAGGTGAGTTGTGTGGAGTTTGTGTTAAGGGGGTGTGTGAGAAAGCTGCTGGCTAACTATGGTCAGAGCTGTCAGTCCTCCTTCCCACCCAGCCAGATATCCCACCATGGAACGATGCTTCCATTGCAGGGAGTGCAAGTTGGCTTTCAGGATGTATGTCAGTGGTGTCCTGCTGTTGGTTGGTGCACAGTTCCCAGCAGGGCCTTGTGCTCTCCACAGCAGTACCCAGTGTCAGCCATCTTGTCAGTTCTTTTCCACTCCCTGTGATGTGAGCATGGTTCAGGAGTGGTGTTGATGGGCCAATTGTGAGGTGACCAATATCTGTGACTACAACTCCCATCATGCTATTGGCTACACTCACTTCACCAGCATACACAGAATTCCTTCCTTTCAGTGAGCTTCCCTGTGAGGTGGTGTTCTAGTGGTGGCAAAATATCTGACTGTGTTTGTTGGTTAGATTTGTGCCACTGCCTTGCTCTATTTGTTGTTATGTTTGTACATGTCATGACACAGTTACATATCACTATGAGATGGCATGTATTGTGTTTATCTGACTAACATACACATCTTGGGATGATTATCTTTTGGTTGCTGTGGATTTGCTAAGGGTGCATGGTTTGACTATCCCCTTGACAGTGATGTGTGTGTATTGTCACACAATATTGGGTATATTGGTTGTGTACTCACCAGGCTCTGGGATGTTTGATAGTCCATATACGCTCACTGGTGGTAGGATGGCCCGCACCTTCTCCTCCCAGGGCCTGGGGTATAGTGGTTTGGCAGGAGGGCCACTGCCGGTGCTCTAACTCAAGGCGTAATCCTTCTTGAGTAGGTCCTTGACCCTCCTGCGCACATCATACCACCTGTTCTGGATGTCTTCCTTTGTGCGCAAACATGGTGATTGTGCATTCACCCTGTCGACGATCCTCTCCCACATCTTGGTTTCTGCGACATGGGGGTCTGTTGGACCAATGTACCAAACAACTGTGGCTCTACCCTGAGGATCTCATGTACCAGGACTTCCAATTCACTGTCTAGGAACTTTGGATTCTTCTTTGGGGGCATGGTGATGGGTGGTTGTGGGGATTGATGTGTGTGTGAGTGTGCAAGTGAGGGTGGGTGAGTGTAGGCTTTGCTGGGTGTATGTGAGGGTGCTATTTGTGAGGTGCTAATGGTGTGTGGCTTGTGTGATGGATGAGTTGTGAGTGTGTCTGTGGTTGCTGTCTGATGGTGGTCTGTGCTGGCAGGTCATTTGAATTTGCAAAGGATCATGGTAGGGATTTGTGGCCTTTATATGGGTGGAGTTGTGGGTGTGTCTTTGTTCCATGTTTTTTTCCCCAGTATTTATTGACTTTGTCATTGCTTGTTTGGCCCTTTTTTTGTATTTTTTTCCTTTGTATTTTTTGGGCATGTAGGAGACGTTCTTCTGACCGAGTCGGACGCTCACAGTTGTCTCTTGCGAGCTTCTCCGAGTCTTTCACGCTGTCTTTCTGCTGGGTTTCATGTGCGGCGTACGCGTCGGTCGCGGAGTATTGGGTTGCTTCGGCTGGGTTTTTGTATGCGTGTCGGTCGTACGGCTTGGGCTCCGTGCGACTCGGTCTGGTTTTACACGCATTGCATCGTACTGCGCGGGTCGGGAGTTCGCGGAGTGCGTTTCTGTCGGGTTCATTCCTGGTGCGTGTCGGTCGGTTCGGTTCGCGTAGTTTCCCGGCCGGATAGCTTGTTTCTGTGCGGTTCGGTCGTTCTGCTTGTGTTCCGTACGAGTCGGTCGTGATTCACATGCATTTCATCGTACTATGCAGGTCGGGCAACGCCGGTACGTGTCGGTCGGACAACATTCCCGTACCGAGTCGGTCGGTATGTTTTCCGGCCCGAATCGGAATCGGCCCCTTAGTCTTAGAATGGCGATACAAGGAGAAATGATTAGTTTCTCCTTCTTGTTTGCTCTTTCAATGTGTGCTGCATTCTCCAGCACACATAGAAAGAGCAATTCACCATTATTGATTGTTTATGTGCAGAAGGTGTCCCTTCCTGTACATAAACATTTGCCCCTGCAGTGCAGGCACCCTTGCAACATGGCGGCAGGGTGCCTGCACTGGAGCTAGGCAGCTTTTTTAGCACCAGTGCTAGGGGAAATGCAGGGGTGCACGTTTTCTTGTGAATACAGAGCATCCCTGCATTTTAAATATGTCAGAGCACTGCGTTGCCAACTTTGGTGTACCACCGCGGACCAACATTTTTTGTAAATATGACCCTACATGTCTTACCTTCTAAGCACATAGCACCAATCAATGCCAAGTCGACCTGACTGCAACATTACACACACAAGTTCTGCATTAGCAGGCCCAACACATGTTTTAAGGTCTACTTGTCTTGACAGGTGACTAGGAGTGTTAGTACTTCAGTACATATCTAAATAGGTGTATCAGTCCCTGTGTGTGTGTGTGTGTCACTGGATGTGTAAGTAACTATGTCAGCATATGACTGGCTCTGTTATCATCTCTATGGGTCTGTATAATTGTATGTAAGTGGCTGTATGGATTGCTAACTGGCTGTATTAGTGAGTGTAGGTATATGTAACTGTGTGTGCAACTGGCTCCGTTAATGCTGAATACATAAGTGCTCTGCGGGCGTGTGACTGAATGTGTAAGTCACTCTGTCGCTGTCTGACTGGGTGTCCGAATGGTTGTATGGTTTTGTTAATAGGTATCTCAGTAGCTGCTTAGATAGCTGACTGGATGTTTCACTGACCATATTAGTCTGTGAGTGCGTTTCTAACTCACTGAAACTTCAAACTACATGTTTTACCTTTTAAGCACATACCACCCTGCCCTATTGACTACCTAGAGCTTACATTAGGGGTGATTTATATGTAATAAAAGGAAACCTTAAGACTTGGCACGGCGTTATACATGTAAATTCAACATAGGAGTAAAAGTACACACACAGGCTCAGCGGTAGCAGGCCTAATACATGTTTAAAGGGCTACTTCTCTGGGTAACACATTCAGTGCTACAGCCCTACTACTACCATTTAATTTTTGGACCCGGAGCACAAGTAGAGGACTGAACTATGGACATACAGATAACTATACCAATAGTGGATAAGTCAATTAAACGATATTTAGGGAGAAGAACATGCACTTTACCACTATCTACCACTAGTAAAGTCTTCAATCTCTTAAAATCAACTGAGTGTCTCTGTATGTCACTGGATTTGTTAGTGACTGTTTCATTGTACAAATGAGTATGTAACTAGCTGTATAGATTCATATATCAGTTACTGTACAAATCGGTGACTTCTTGTGTCAGTACTTGAGTACATATATATCTGAGTATATCGGTACCTCTTTGGGTATGTGACTGCATGTGCAAGTAACCTTCACACTTTCTTTCAACTTACATACACTCATAGCTTAGTATATATGCATGCTTTTTAAAGTATACCATTATTAACATACCTTTGAAATCTCTTTGCTATTTTCCAGTTTTTAACTCAATATCACTTAAAATCTCTTGCCAGTCAAAATGTAAAGTCAGAAGCAAAAGAATGGTATGCCACTCTCCGTACAAAAGAACCAATAATGCCAACCTTTCCCACTCTTCTTTCAGTGATACTGATGTAATTAGCAAATCATAACCTTTGTTTCATATTTTATTTTTGTTATTCTACTTCTCAATGGTCAGTTTTTATTGAGCCTTTCTTACACTCTTGTTAAGAAGCCCAATCTGGGGCCGTATTACATAAGGTGCCCCAGGGGCGTAATGGGCATTTGTGCCCGCTTTGCGCGCCCCCGGGGCACTTTGGTATTATAGAAGGGGGCGCAGACGCTTGTGCGTCCCCTTCTAAAATACCGATAGTGCTGGCACACTTAAAGCGCCAACACTATCAACAGAGGGTGTTCCCTCATTTGCATAGGGGCGTGCCCTAGGCAAATGAAGGAATTCCTTTGACTCTGCGCCCGCACGATATTACAGACGCGGGTGCAGAGTCAAAGAAGCCCTCAGGAGGCGCACTGACAGTGCGCCATTTAAAAGGTGGCGCACTGTGAGTGCGCTTCCTGACAGCAGTCCTCTGCAGGGGGTAAAGGGGGTCCCATGGACCCCCCCAGACATCCCCTTGCAGGCGGGTACAGTCACTGACTGCACCTGCCTGCAAGGGGATCTCTAATCCGTTTTGAAAGTGCAGGCGGGTGCCGCCTGCACTGTGAAAACACAGAGCAGTTGCTCCGTGTTTTCACATGAATGCTCTGCCGTGGGGGCAGCGCAAGTTCACAGCTGCCCCCAGGCCAGCACATTCACCATAATGGGGCGCATTGGCATTGTTTGCGCACCTTTTCAAAGGTGCGCTGGGCGCAAACAATGCCAATACGTAATACGGCCCCTGGTAGTGTTTGTGGGCGGATTTGCGAATCTGTTGCGACGCTCAGAGTGGTCCCGTGTAAATTCACAACAGATTCACGCCTCTACACAGGCGCCTGTAAAAGCATTTACATTGTACTGTTAATACTTTGCATCTACATTTTACTTTGTTAGATGCTACTGAATTAGAAGATAAACACTCCATAATAGGGAATGTCTACACCACTCTCCTTTTAAGTTTCACAGGATAGTCTTTTTAGTTCCCTTCCCCCAACACTGTTTTAGCTCAGTTTCCATAGTACGCATGCTTTTTAAAAGTATACCATTATTAACATACCTTTGAAATCTCTTTGCTATTCTCCAGTTTTTAACTCAATATCACTTAAAATCTCTTGCCAGTCAAAATGTAAAGTCAGAAGCAAAAGAATGGTATGCCACTCTCCGTACAAAAGAACCAATAATGCCAACCTTTCCCACTCTGCTTTCAGTGATACTGATGTAATTAGCAAATCATAACCTTTGTTTCATATTTTATTTTTGTTATTCTACTTCTCAATGGTCAGTTTTTATTGAGCCTTTCGTACACTCTTATTAAGAAGCCCAATCTGGGGCCGTATTACATAAGGTGCCCAGGGGCGTAATGGGCGTTTGTGCCTGCTTTGCGCACCCCCGGGGCACTTTGGTATTATAGAAGGGGCGCAGACGCTTGTGCGTACCCTTCTATAATACCGATAGTACTGGCACACTTAAAGTGCCAGCACTATCAACAGAGGGTGTTCCCTCATTTGCATAGGGGCATGCCCTATGCAAATGAAGGAATTCCTTTGACTCTGCGCCCGTACCATATTACAGACGCGGGTGCAGAGTCAAAGAAGCCCTCAGGAGGCGCACTGACAGTGCGCCATTTAAAAGGTGGTGCACTGTGAGTGCGCTTCCTGACAGCAGCCCTCTGCAGGGGGTAAAGGGGGTCCCATGGACCCCCCAGACATCCCCTTGTAGGCGGGTACAGTCACTGACTGCACCTGCCTGCAAGGGGATCTCTAATCCGTTTTGAAAGTGCAGGCGGGTGCCGCCTGCACTGTGAAAACACAGAGCAGTTGCTCCGTGTTTTCACATGAATGCCCTGCCGTGGGGGCAGCAGCGCAAGTTCACAGCTGGCCCCAGGGCAGCACATTCACCATAATGGGGCGCATTGGCATTGTTTGCGCACCTTTTCAAAGGTGCGCTGGGCGCAAACAATGCCAATACGTAATACGGCCCCTGGTAGTGTTTGTGGGCGGATTTGCGAATCTGTTGCGACGCTCAGAGTGGTCCCGTGTAAATTCACAACAGATTCACGCCTCTACACAGGAGCCTGTAAAAGCATTTACATTGTACTGTTAATACTTTGCATCTACATTTTACTTTGTTAGATACTACTGAATTAGAAGATAAACACTCCATAATAGGGAATGTCTACACCACTCTCCTTTTAAGTTTCACAGGATAGTCTTTTTAGTTCCCTTCCCCCAACACTGTTTTAGCTCAGTTTCCATAGTAACCATGTTTGAAACAATCTCTGCTAGCACTAAGTCGAAAGTATGCAACACTTTCTGTGAGGCAGCATACGAGATTCAAAATCAACTATATCAGGTGTGGTTGACTGTTTGGAAATATAAGCATATCTCAAATAGCATAACATTTTTTTAAATTTCTCCAGAGCCAATCACAGATGTAGTTACTTTTTTCTCAAAATTCCTACCTAATATTAGCTACCTGCATATTTACACCATCCAATCAAATATGTTTTTTTTTTAATTAGGTGCTTTCCTCCATTTTAACTGCCTTTTATCTGGAAAACTGTCTCATTTAGCTGCAGCCTTCTCCTGTGTGCTACTACTCATTGCTTTCAAAAGGGTTAGAGTGTGAATTGTGGATCATAGTTTTGTGTTTTGGGCAAGAGAGAGTTCTAGAAAGAGTGGCATTGACAGGGACGTGGGTTTACCTAAGGTGGACATTACTTGAGATGGCCAGAGAAGGTTAAATGACATCAATTGCTGCCTTTGGTTGAAAGCATTATGGATTGCCAACATCCAGATGTCATGATTGTGAACAGTGGTGGCGATGACCTACGGACACTTACTGGGGTAGGAGTGGAATTCCCAATGAAGGATGCCTTTGGTCAATTCATGGCACTTTTCCCTCACACTGCCATGGTGTTCTCCAACATCTACCAAAGGCAGAAGTGGAAGCGGTCAAATGAATTCTTTCCAAAGATATACAATTCCAGGAAACATGTCAATAAATCTGTTTCTGCATTCGTCAGAAACCACAACATGGGCTCTATAAACTACAACAATATACACTTTGATATGGATGGTAAATATAGAAATGATGAAGTTCATTTCACAGAGAAATTCCACAGGATGTTCCTCAACGACTTGAAAGACTGGATCTTGTTTTATGTGTAGTTATCATCTACACACAACAAACACATAAGCTCTTCTCAGAGCCACCCCTTTTCCCAAACACTGGTTCATTTTCTTTTTAAACCCCCGTTTTTAAAATTCTTATTTAAATTCGCAAATTCTTTGTGAATCCACAAAGCAGAAACACATTCAATACACAGCAGCACATTTAGGATTTGCGACTGTGTGAATGACTCTGTGCATGTGTCAATGGCTATGTGAGTGGATGTATAGGTGTCTCCTTGGGACTGTGAGTGGGTGTGAGTGTCTAAGTGGTCTGTGAGTGGGTGTAAGAGTGTTTTAGTGAGTCTGTGAGTGGGTGCATGAGTGTCTGAGTGGGCCAGTGAGTAGGTGTGAGTATCTGAGTGTGTTGCTGAGTGGGTGCGTGAGTGACTGAGTGGGTCTGTTAATAGGTATGAGTGTCTGAAAGGGTCTGTGAGTAGGTACATGGGTGCCTGGGTCTTTGAGTGGGTGTGAGAGTGCCTGAGTGTGTTTGTGAATGGGTGCATGAGTATATGAATGGGTCTGTGAGTAGGTTTGTGAGTGTCTGAGTGGGTCTGTGAGTTGGTGTCAGAGTGTCTGAGTGGGTCTCTGAATTAGTGCATGAGTGTCTGACCAGGTCTGTGAGTGGGTGCGTGACTGTCTGAGTAGGTCTGTGAGTGGGTGTGAGTGTCTGAGTGGGTCTGCCAGTGTGTTTGTGAGTGGGTGTGAGAATTTCTGAGTGGGTTTATGAGTTGGTGCATGAGTGTCTGAGTGGGTCTGTAAGTGGGTGTATATGTGTTTTAGCGGGTCTGTGAGTGGCTGTCAGTGTGTCTGAATGGGTCTGCCAGTGGGTGTGTGAGTGACTGAGTGGGTTTTTGAGTGGGTGTGTGTGTCTGAGTGGTTCTCTGAGTGGGTGTATGAGTGTCTGAGTGGGCCTTTGAGTGGATGTGAGAGTGTCTGAGTGGGTCTGCCAGTGGGTATGTGAGTGTCTAAGTGGGTGGGAGAGTGTCTGAGTGGGTCTGTGAGTGGGTGCATGAGTGTCTGAGTTCCTTTGTGAGTGGGTGGCAGAGTATCTGAATGGGTCTGCCAGTGGGTCTGTGAGTGAGTGAGAGAGTGTCTGAGTGGGTCTGTGAGTGGGTGCGTAAATGTCTGAGTGGGTCTGTGAGTGGGTGGGTGAGTATCTGAGTGGGTCTGTCAGTGGGTGTGTGAGTGGGTGCATGAGTGTCTGAGTATGTGAGTGCAACTAGTACTAAGACCCAAAGAAATTAACAGACACAATAAATCAAGCAAAGGCAACAATTCAGGTGCCTCTAATTAGACTGTGACGTTAATTCAAAGCGACGCATACATGCGTATTTAAAAAGCCGCCCGCATGAGCCTCCTTGTCAAGCATTGACGGCGGGAAGGCGATACGGACGGTGGCTACTTTTTTCAGCTCTTGAGGTACGCGTTCATTTAACAACTGAATCCAAGGGGGAATCTGGTAATCTTCTAACTAAGCTCTAAAAAAGTAGAGGGAGGCGACATAGTGATAACTCTTCTAGCGTGTTTATCTCCAAAATGTCTTTAAAGTTTTAATCTAAGACTTTCTAATCAAAATATTTTAAATACATTTTCGACTCTATATTTTGAGAAATTAGCCCTTTTTTTAGTAATCTGAGTGTCAAACGTACAATAATTTGGATACACTGATCGGTTCCGTTCGTTTATTTTAAAACAGATTAACGCACTGGTTTGGTGGTTACAAACACCCCAGCAAAGACGGGAGAGTTGAAAAATTCCCATACTAGAAGTATACTCTTCAAACTAGAACTGTGGTGATAATTCAAATTTTGATTTAGGTCTGTGAATATGATTGTCTAATGCCTGAGTGGTTCTTTACATAAAGTATTATATTCATATTTGTTACAGATCGACAAGATATCCAATTAAAACTAACGAAACATCAGAAATTGATTATGACGTTTTATAAATTTTAACTCAGGTGAGGCTTTGATGAATATCTTTACATAAATCATGCCAACACTTGAATTATCATAGATACGCCCTATTGAAATTAAAATTCTTGTGTTACAGTGTACCCGTAATTTTGAATTTATAACGCAACGTCCATAGAGGGGGTTATAAAAGAAATTACAGGTGGGTTTTTGCCCCGTTTTTGGTAAAACTGAATTTGAAGGATAAAACTGATATTAAAATCCGTATCCACAGTAACAAAGTCCATAGGGCATATAAAGATCTCAACTATAATACCATATCATTATATCCTTTAGATTGACTTGCAGCATGTTTACTGCCCAGCAGCGCCAACAATAAGAAAACGGTGCCATATGATTAAGAAATATAGACTGCTGAGGTTGGTTTCAACCACATGAAATTTGGTGATACCCAATCCGTATAGAACCACACAGAAAATTTGGGGCAAATATTTTAATTATATTCTTTCACTCCCCTCAGAACAGACCACATTGTCCCCAGAATTTGAGAAGAAGATTTGTGGGTCTGGCTATCCTTGAGAGTACATACCTTAAACAAGGAATAACAGCATCATGCTTTAAGGTATCTATAACTAATACGCAATGTCCATGAGACTAGTTTTTCACATGGTGTTAAGCAAGCAGGGGATATAAGGTGTAAGGTGACTCGCATACAAAGTGAGAATGATGACCGGCCACCCTGTATAGCGCACTGCATACGCTCAGGTGACACTATGAAGTAATATGGCAAATGCTCATCCTCTTAAGATGGATTACCAGACACTTTGAATTTCCGTGAATCAGGATATTTTATTCCAAAGAAATCTCTTTCCATGACGCTAAAACAGTAACTTGTAAAAAGGGAATGTTTTTATTAAATTTTATTTTAACTTGGTCTCTAACATAAGTTTTTATATTGTCTATTTAGATTGTTTTTAATTAACGAACTATTGTCCTGAAGAAGGTGACGAAACACCTGCACATCGAAACGCCGCGTCGACAGTTTGTTCTTTTGCTTTGTTTTTTGTTTTTAAATGTTTTTTCAACAATATGTTAATGAATCTATATAATGCTTTTAATGATGTGTATTAGCTAAACATGTGAAATTCATGATTTTTTATGTATGATATATTGCTCTCACGTATGAATAGAAATAAAATTTCTTTTGATATAACATTCCCTTTTTAGAATTTGTTACTTAATATTACTGTTTTCCTCATTTGAGTATGCAGAAATTTATAATTTAGCGACCTGGAAACTCCCTTTTTTTTTTTTATAGATTTGATTCAGATCGCGGATTGATTTATTGTGTCTGTTAAGTTCTTTGGGTCTTAGTACTAGTTGGATCCGAAACTTACAATTAACATAGGAGAAGGGAATCTCTGTGTTGTTTTGTGCCTATATACCCATCCCTTTTCCTAGTATTAGGGTACCTCCTATATGTTTTGACATTGAGTATGTGAGTGTACATATATTATTTTTCAGCCAAATTTGTGAATCCGCCGTGGTGGTACATGGGGGCCACGCTGAGCATCGCGGCAGATTCGCGAACCTTCGCATGTGAAAAAAAAGATTTCAGGGCATTTTCTTGTCCATAACGGGCTCCTCACAGACCCTTATATTGCACCCATGGGGTCAGTGTACCACTACCCAAACCCCTTCTATTACTTTTTTTGTTAATTTTCACAGCCTGTGACCGTACCCTGTTATCAAAAATGCTGGCTGCAACTTTCTAGTCTGGTTGCGGCCAGCCAATCACTGCATTGCTGTTGGCGCATGGATTCACGGAGTGCAGCGAAGGATCCATGAAAAACCCACACCTCTAGGTATAGAAATTTGTTTTTCCTTTAATATTTCAAAAACTACTGAACAGTTTTACACCAAATCACAAAAAGCACTCTTTATGGACCAAGATCTAGCTTTCTGCCAAATTCGGTGTAATTCCGTTCAGTAGTCCGGGCTGTTGTTGTGTCTAAAATCCTGATGGGAAATTGCATGGGGAAAACAGACTTTGGGACCCCCCTTTTTCTTGGCCCCCGCTTGACGAAGCACCACAAAACTTTGAAGACAGCAGCTGAAGTGAATGACAAACAAGTTTTCAACATTTTGTGAAGATTCGTCAAATGGCACCAAAGTTATTATCAAAACAAAAAACGCTTTTTCCTTTGGAAACTAGGTCCTAACTATAACAAAATAAATATATATGTTTGTATATACATAGTACCTACTGGCGGTCGCCAGTAGGTAGTTATAATTAGGACCTTGTTTCTATTCAAAAAGCGTTTTTCTTCTGCCAATATCTCTGGCGCCGTTTGGCCAGTCTTCGCGAAATTTTCAAAACTAATGGTGCGCTCCGGTCAGCTCCTGTCTTGAAAGTTTCGGGGTGATTTGTCAAGCGGGGCGAGAAAAAAGGGAGTCCCAACGCTTTTCCCATGTTAATTCCACGTAGGAATTTTTGGAACAGGCTACAGCCCGAACTGCTGAGACGGAGTTACACCAAATTTGGCAAAGGCTAGCTCTTGGTTCAGAGCGACCTTTTTAAATGGGTGTAAATCCATTCAGTAGTTGCTGAGAAATTCAAAAAAATAAAAATATCGATATCTGAGCACCGAGGAGGGGTTTGCGGACCCTCCCGGGCACGAGCTTCACTCTGATTGGCTGCCAACACTCCAAACCAGGAAGTGTTGGCAACCATCTTGTGACTCGGTAACCGAGTCACAAGAAAACAGTGGAAAAAAAGGTTAAAAAACAAGAAAAGGGGGCAGGGTAGAAACACGGCTCCCGCCCTGCCATAGCAAACTCCTGCTTTGCTTCGTTGAAGTGAGAGCAGGAAACCTGCTCTCGCTTCAACGAAGCAAAGCAGAATTGCTTTTGGGCAAGGGGAGCTGCATGTCAGCAGCTCCCCTTGCCTAAAAGCAATGCCGGCTCCCGCAGGTGGCGGTGAGCCAGGAGGGACCGTGGGGGGATTGGGGCTCCCCCCACGGTCCCCAACGAGAGGCCATGCCCCAGGGGATGGGTCCCTGGGGCCAAAAATGGCCCGGGAGTGGGGCCACTCGGCCCCCCTCCCTTAAAAAAATAAGAAGGCATTGGGCATGCCACAGGGGATGCAGTCCCCGGGGCCAAAAATGGCCCGGGAGGGGGGCCACGCGGCTCTCCTCCCTCTAAAAAATAAAATAAAGAATGGGGCATGCCCCGGGGGATGGGGTCCCTGGGGCCAGGACTGGTCCAGGAGAGGGGGGCCACGCAGCCCCATCCAGAATAAAAAAATTAAAAAAGAGGCAATGCCCTGGGGGATGGGGTCCCAGGGGCAGATAAATGCCTCAGGAGGGGGGGCACATGGCCCCCCTACATTAAAAAATAAAATAAATGTATTTGTAGCCATGCCCCGGGGGATGGGGTCCCCGGGGACAAAATTGGCCTCGGGAGGGGGGCCGCGCGGCCCCCTTCCCGTTTTTCTTTTTTTTGATAAAAATGTGGCAGGCCCTGGGGGATGGGGTCCCCAGGGCCCCAAGAAGACTGAAAGAAGGGGGGGCCACACAGCACCCCTTCTAAAAAGATATAAAAATAAAAAGCCGACATCTCGCCGGAGGCCCTGCACCACTCTGCAAAGGTGCCCCCTGGCGCATTCTAAGTTGGGGAATTAAGTCCCATTGAATACTGAGGGTCCCTGGGGGCCAAGGTACCTCCAGTAAGCGCCACACAGCTGTATTGCAGAGAGGGTGGTCGAGCTCACGCCCTTCACATACCACTCTGCAAACGCGCCTCTTGGCGCACTGCTGGGTGGGGCGATGAGGTCCTCTTGTGTACTGAGGACCTCAGGACACAAGTGGACTTCATCCCCCAAGCAGCAGTGCGCCAGGAGCTGTGTTTGCAGAGTGGTGTAAAAAGGGGGCATGGCCTCAGACCACTCTCAGCAATCCAGCTGTGTGGGGCTTGACTGGAGGTACCTGGTGGGCTGAGTTGGCCCCCAGGGACCCTCAGGAATGAAGAGGGCTTAATACTAACTTAAACGTGCCAGGAGCGCGCGTTTGCAGAGTGGTGGAAGAAAAGGGGCGTGGCCTGTGTCCACCTCTCAGCAATCCCACTGTGGGCTTACTGGAGGTAAGAGGTAGGCTAGTTGGCCCCTAAGGACCCCCAGCAGTGAAGGGACTTCAATCCCCATCCAAGAGCGAGCCAGGGAGCGCGTTTGCAGAGTGGTGGGCAAAGGGGGTGTGGCCTGCTATGAGAACTTAGCAATCCTGCTGTGTGTGACTTACTGGAGGTAATAGGAGGGGTAGTTGTCCCCAAGGTTGTCCTTGGGGGCCAACTAGCCCTCCTGCTACCTCCAGTAAGTCCCACACAGTGGGATTGCTAAGACATCTTTGGAGGGCACGCCCCCCTTTCTCCACCACTCTGCAAATGTGTCTCCTAGCAGACTACGGGATGGGGGATGAAGTCCACTTTACTCCTGAGGGACTTTGGGGCCAAGAAGCCCTCCTGGTACCTCCTGTAAGTCCTACGCAGCGGTATTCCTGAGCGCTGGTCGGAGGCCCAGCACCCTTCTTCACCACTCTGCAAAGCGCGTCTACTAGTTAAAGAAGTGTTTGCAATGCAATAGGATTCACATTTGCAGAGTTAGAGCTATTGGCGTTGTAAATGTAAAGGTTTTTTACTAATGTTTTTGGAGTGGATGTACATTGTGTGTAGTGGAATTATGTGGTAAATTGTGCAGTGAAATTATGTGGATAGAAAGCATGTGGTATTTAGTGTGTAGGAATTATGTAGAGTGGGATTATGTGTTATGGAGAGTAATTATGTGGTATGGTAGTCTTTGTTGTGGAGTGGGAACCTCAGGTTTAGTCTTCCTCGTTTTCCATAGAAGCTCAACTATCGAACTCAGTGAGACAAAAAAGAAGGAATCACTGAGGAGCACTTGTGGACCTAGTCAGAGGTATGAGCAGGGCCACTGGAATTATGCGACTGTTTGGCTGCACCGACTTTCGCACAATTATACATTTTCCGCATTAGCCACATAATCCATCATCTGCTCCCTAATCTGCAGATTTGAACAAAAAAGCCTTGTTTCTAGCTCAAACGTTACCAAAAATGCAGCAACAAGTGTTACAGCGTGGTGGATGGTCCTTTGCAAACCTGGAACTTATTGCTAAATGTGGGTGTTAAATTGGTACTAATGGTGTGCAAGCCACTCTTGCTTCCTTCTGCGCCTCTCTTGCCTCTTTCTGCATTTCTGTTGCTTCTCTTCTGCACACTTTTCTTTTTCTGCACTTCTCTTGCCTCTTTCTGCAAATCTCTTCTACTTTCTGCACCTCTCTTGACTCTTTCTGCACCTCTGTTGCCTCTTTCTGTACCTCACTTGCTTCTTTCTGTACCCCTCTTGCCTCTTTTTGCACCCTTCTTCCCTCTTTCTGCACCCCTCTTGCCTCTTTCAGCACCTCTGTTGCTTCTTTCTGCACTTCTCTTGCTTCCTTCTGCACCCCTCTTGCCTTTCTGTACCCCTCTTGCCTCTTTGCGCACCTCTCCTTCCTCTTTCTGCACATCTCTTGCCTTTTTCTGCAGTTCTCTTGCCTCTTTCTGCATCTCTTTTGCTTCTTTCTGCACTTCTCTTGCCTCTTTAAGTACCCCTCTTGCCTCTTTCTGTACGCCTCTTGCCTCTTTCTGCACCTCTGTTGGTTCTTTCTGCAGTGCTCTTGCTTCTTTCTGCACCTCTTTTGCAAATGTATTTATTCCTCTTGCCTCTTTCTGCACCCCTGTTCCCTCTTTCTGCACCTTTCCTGCCTGTTTCTGCACTTCTCTTGCCTCTTTCTGCACCTCTGTTGCTTCTTTCAGCAATTCTCTTGCCTCTTTCTGTACTTCTCTTGCTTGTTTCTGCATCTCTTGCATCTTTCTGCACTTCAATTGCCTCTTTCTGCACTTCTCTTGCCTCTTTCTACACTTATCTTGCCTCTTTCTATACCTCTCTTGCCTCTTTCTGCCCCTCTCTTGCCTCTTTCTGCACCTCTCTTGCCTCTTTCTGCACCTCACTTGCTTCTTTCTGCATCTCTCTTGCCTCTTTCTGCACCTCTGTTGCCTCTTTCTGCAACTCTGTTGCTTCTTTCTGCACTCCTCTTGCCTCTTTCTGCACCCTTCTTGTCTCTTTCAGCACCTCTGTTGCTTCTTTCTGCACTTATCTTCCTTCTTTCTGCACCCCTCTTGCCGCTTTCTGTACCCCTCTTGCCTCTCTTCACCTCTCCTACCTCTTTCTGCACCCCTCTTGCCTGTTTCTGCACCTCTGTTTGCTCTTTCTGCACTGCTCTTGCTTCTTTCTGCACCTCTTTTGCAAATTTCTGTATCCCTCTTGCCTCTTTCTGCACGGCTGTTCCCTCTTTCTGCACCTTTCCTGCCTGTTTCTGCACCTCTCTTACCTCTTTCTGCACCTCTGTTGCTTCTTTCTACACCTCTGTTGCTTCTTTCAGCAATTCTCTTGCCTCTTTCTGCACTTCTCTTGCTTGTTTCTGCACCTCTCTTGCGTCTTTCTGCACCTCTGTTGCCTCTTTCTGCACTTCACTTGCTTCTTTCTGCACCTCTCTTGCCTATTTCTGCACCTCTCTTGCCTCTTTCTGCACCTCTGTTGCTTTTTTCTGTACTTCTTTTGCCTCTTTCTGCACCTCTGACATAGAGATAGTTTTAATCCCCCTGCCCTATTATGTACTAGGGCCTTACAGGGGAGGTCATGGCAATCATAGGGGTACCCCAACCCATAGTGTACCCTAGTGTATGTAGGTGTTTTCACTGTATTCTAAGTGTCTTTCAGCATAGCATTGGCTCTGGGCCTGGTTAGTCAGAGTCAGTTACCACCAGTACCAGTCAGCAAAAAGTTGGGTGCACAGGATGACTTTGCAACAAGGCCTATTTCTGCACCTCTGTTGGTTCTTTCTGTATATCTCTTGCTTCTTTTTGCACCTTTCTTTGTCTTTCTGGACTTCTGTTGCCTCTTTCTGCATTTCTCTTGCTTCTTTCTGAGCCTTTCTTCCTCTTTCTGCACATACCTATGTAGGCATAGTTAGAAATTAGCATTTAAAAAACCTTTGAAATTCACTGAAAAAACCATAGGTTTCAGGGACGTTATAGTTAGAAATTAGCATTTAAAAAACCTTAGAAATTCACTGGAAAAAACCACAGGTTTCAGGGACGTTATAGTTAGAAATTAGCATTCAAAAAACCTTTGAAATTCACTGAAAAAACCATAGGTTTCAGGGACATTATAGTTAGAAATTAGCATTTAAAAAACCTTAGAAATTCACTGAAAAAACCACAGGTTTCAGGGACGTTATAGTTAGTTGGACATTTCATTCGTACAAAACCAGAGAAATTCGGCTGTTATAGTTAGTTGAGCTAACTGTAACTCGCGCCCCACAATGCACTACTGATGACGTCACATATTACATCATTCATGACATGATCAGTGACATCACTGATGACATCTCAAATGACATCACTGATGACATCACTGATGACATCATCCACGTGATAATCTGATGCACCTCCTCACACCCTAATATAACCTTTGATACACCCACTCTAAAATGCAGACTACCATTTTCGAAACCATAGACACACCAATACCAGTTACTACATACCCACTCACTGATTCCTAGGTCTACACACACATCCACTCATTCACCCATACAGTCACTCATACATGTAGTAACTCATCAATACAGCACTATCATATGCACTCATACACCTATACAGACACTCACACACCACCACTCATACATAGAGTTACTCACACACCTAGTCAGTCATGCAAAGAATCAATCACACTCCCATTTACTCACCTATACAGTTATATACACACCACCTCACTTATTCATACAGATACTAACACATACTTACTCTCTTATACAATCACTGATACAAGCACACACTCATCCATACAGCCACTCTCACAATCACTCACTCACCTATAGTGATTTATAGACTCCAACACTTACATATACTGCCTTTCACATATGTAGTTACTCACACATGTACCACTAAGACATCCGTTCACTCACCAACACACCCATACACACACTCACCCACTCATCCAGCCCTTCACAGATGCACTCTTCAACCCATACACCCAGTGAATCACCCACTCACACATCTATGCACAGTTACACATCCCCCACCCACCCACACAAACACTCAGGCACCCATACAGATACTCAGACAACCAATAAATAACCCATATAGACACTCATGTAGCTCGTCAGCAACCCATGCAGCCGCTTACACACCAACTGACAGACTGATAGAGACATTCACACAGTTTAGTCACTAACCCATGCATTCACTAAGACACGTTTAATCACTCACTTATACAGTCAGTCACGCACCTACTAAATCATCCATTCAGACACTCATACACCCACTCATTCTTCAATACACCTTGGCATTTATATATATAAAACATATTTAAACTTTACAGAAACACACAGTCACTGGATGATGTCATCAGTGATGTCATCAGTGATGTCACTGACCATGTCATGAATGATGTAATATGTGACGTTATCAGCAGTGCATTGCGGAGCGCGAGTTATAGTTAGCTCAACTAACTATAACGGCCGAATTTCTCTGGTTTTGTATGAGTGAAATGTCCAACTAACTATAACGTCCCTGAAACCTGTGGTTTTTTCAGTGACTATTACGTTATAGTTAAGCTAACATTTTACTTGTACAAAACCAGAGAAATTCGGATATTATAGTTAGCTGAGCTAACTATAACTCACGCCCCTGCAATGCACTGCTGATGGCGTCACATACTACATCACTCATGACAAGGTCAGTGACATCACTGAGGACATCACTGATGACATCTCAAATGACATCACTGAGACCTCACTTTTAAATATTTTTATAAAGTTTTCAAATTTTTATAAGCAGTTTTTAAAAAAACATATAACATAGCTGAGCTAACATTTATATTCTTATTTCTTTGAATTAACACTGTTTTCTTGTTTGCAATTTTGTACAATGTGATATTATATTACAGAATTTTGAAATGAAAAAGAAAATTTAGAAAAAAAGTTTAACTTATTTTTTTAATTAGTTTTTGATAAATTAAACTTAGTATAATTACTTTTAATAGTATGAAAGTTGGGGGGCGTTATTGGGGGGGTGCTGGAGAGCATTTTCACCCCGCCCTCTATCTACGCCACTGAAATAAAAGGGTTGTGTACCATACGCAAACTTACACCGTGGATGCGCGAATGCGTTATATAGAAATATCACTCCAAAACACATATTTAGAATGAATTAATATATTTTTTTGACGTAGAGCTTTATTACGGAGTACATAGAAAAATTAATAAAAAACTTATACTTTTGTTTTAAAATGTTTTAAACAGATTTTTGTGGACACGATGGTATCGCCTACCGGTCGCGGAACTACGTGTTGCGTGCGCAAAACCGTTACACGGATGTAATTCTAAAATACATACTTACACTGAAACAATATATGTTTTTTACAAAGAGGTTTATTAATCAATAGTAAAAATTTGTATTAGTGTTCTGCTGCAATATTTTTGAGATCTTTAAAGCACAATTGTATGTACGCGGCCCCATCACGCAGCAGACGCGTAGGTGGTCGCGATTTCTGCCGTTACGTATTTCCAGGTTCGCGTTGGGGACGCCAGTGCGGTGCAATTTTTAAAAGTTTCAAATATGAATGTTTCAAGTTTAAATATGTTTTGCATAAACACTTTGCATTTAAATACTTTGAAACACAATATCCTAATACTAATTTACATTTTTATATTACATTAAGTACATTTTATGAGTACGCTACGCATACGTGATCGGTACGCAACCCGTACGCTAATCCATGTGACATACAAAGAAAGCTACTCATTGGTTAAAGAGCTTTTCATTCTCTTGGTGGGTGGAACCAACACCTGTTCCAGTCCTTTCTTTTTGGGTGTGTCTGCCTTAAAGACTAGCTTTTTGTAGGCTCTCTAAATTTGATACATTTTTTGGGTGTTCTTCATATTTCAAAATATAAAATGGCATCAGCGTTTCCTGAAGAGCAGCAGGAGAAGATGGAAGAGGTGAAAGAGCCTGTAAAAAACGGAAGGAGAGTATCGTGTGGGCTTTTTTCACTGTCCTGGAGGGAGAGAAGAAGGTGAATGCTTGTAAGGTAACATGCACAATCTGCCAGAAAGTCCTCTCCAGAGGATCACAGAAGAAGTACACATGTGGTACTTCTTCAATGAAGAAACACCTTGAAACCATCCACCCTGTTCGTCTTGCATGAGAGATAGAGCGCCAAAGATGAGAAGAAGCAGCCAGTGATGATGGAACACAACCATCTACATCTGCAGGGGTTGTTTTGACCACTACACAACCTCTTATTGTTCCAGAGTTGGCGGATGCTGCCATCCACTGTAGGAAATGCTTGACAACTCTTTGCGTGGGAGAGCTGTCCATTGATGCTATCAAGACTCTCCTGAGAGCACATAAGTGTTAATTATTTTTGTATTTAGTTATGTTACTTGTGTTTCTTCGTTTAAAAGAAACACCACAGTTGGACTGTTCAACTTTCATTTGTATTTTTTAAATTTGAAAAACACCAAAGAAAAAAATTGAAGAAAATACAAAAATAATACAAACTTGTTCCAAAAAAACACAAAAAAGGTTCTCATGGAACCACCTACCGGTTAAAAATAGAGAAATTGTATGGAGAGAAAGTGATTGCTTCTTTGAATCTGTGTATGATCAATGTTACAGTTGCGTATAAGTAGTGTCTTACTGAGTGCATGAGTGCATGCATAATATGTAAATGAATGAATAACTGAAAGAATACTGCTGGGTGATTTCATATGCACATAATTAGTAGTAGAGTGAATGGATGACTGTATCCATAATACCTGTGTGAATGGTTGAGTGTAAGAGTAGTGTTTGAATGATTGGATGAGTGTATTTGTAGTGCGTGGGCCATTGTATGAGTAATGTCAACTGTCTGGGGGATTGCATAAATGCATGCGTACTGCTGGGGTGAAAGAATGAGTGCAACAGTACTGCCTGACAGTTTCTATGAGTGCTGGTGTATTGCCTCAATGATTGGATAAATGTTTGCGTAGTACCTCAGTGAATGGTTAAGTGCATATATTGTGCTTGAGGAAATCCATGAGTGCATAGGTAGTACCTAAGTGAATTGCTGAGTGCAAGAGTAGTGCCTGGGTGATTCCATGACTGCATAGGTAATGCATGATTGATTGGATGTGTGTATAGGTAGTGCCTCCTTGATTCTATAAGTGCATGGGTAGTGCCTAAGTGAATGTATGAGTGCAAGACTAATATCTAGCTGCTTAGAACAGTGCATGGGTACTGCCTCAGTAAAAGGATGACTTCAAGAGTCATTCCTGGGTCATTGTATGAGTGCATGGTTATTACCTGAGGGAATGGATGACTGCATGGGTAGTGCCTGAGTGAATAATTGAGTGCAAGAGTAGTACCTGGGTGATTGCATGATTGTGTTGGTAATGTGTGATTGATTGGATGTGTGTAAAGGTAGTGCATCCTTGATTGCATGAAACATTACCCCGTTGGTACATTTAAGTCCCTTGGAAGTACTTTTATTCATGAATTGTATTCGTTGCTTTTGCATTTCGCTGTCAGCATGAAGATAAATAAGTTTTCCTAACAGGGGAGGACTGTGATTGTTCCGTAGAGCATTCTTTAGTTTGTAAACAAATTAAAGTACACATGGATTTTAACGTTTCAGCCCGTAATTTGTACTGTTTTTAAAGAAACTCTAGTGCCTGCTGTTATTCCCACGCTCATTGTGCTTTCGAGCGGCAGTTATCTTATGCCAAATAACCACAACTGCTGTGGCTTCACAGGCAGGCATCCCGTATATAGCAACTCTTTCACAACATGTTACATTTTCCAGCAATATCTTTTGTTCTCCCCCACAAGGGAGATAGTTTACTAAGGCCTTCCATTCCCACTTTGAAAACAGATTTTAATAACGTACGCTGACTCAAAGCGCTATTGTCTCAACAAGAAGTGGCGCTCACATCAGCTCATGAGACCTTCAAATAGCAGGTGGCCCAAACACCAAGTGACATTGAGTCACTGCTCAATACCAATCTCCCACTACATTTTGCAGAATTAATACACCAAATATTTAATGCGTCTGAAACCGAAGGCCTACCACATTTTTTTAAACTAGTCGACTCCGGCCTCGTTATCTCTTTTCAGACTATTTTTGGAATAATACCGGCTTTTATTCATTCTAATTTTCGCAGCGCCTTTGGCGGGTTTCCCCTGGTGCTCTTGCTGGTTTGCGCAGTGCTCGTTCTTCTGCTCCTACTACGAAATGGCTGCCTGTCCTGTGGTTGAGCCTCATCCAGGCCAATTGCAGCTGTACCGTGAACGAATGCTGCAACTTTTTGGATTCTTGCCATTGGTGACTCTTGGCATCAGCTATAGGCTGAACTTCTGCTACGTCTATTTCACCTGCGTGCAACCTGTGTTCTACTGTCTCCGGTGCCCCTTTGAGTGCGACCTGGATGTCTGCCTCTCCACTACTTCATGCGCTGACCTGGATTATGAACTGTTGGTGAGTCCATTGCTGGCTCATGACCACGACTGTTCCGGAGACACACGCTTGATGGATGCGTTTAATCATGCAATAAGGGCCAGCTGGAGTACGTGCGCTCATGCGCAGCGCCTCTTGCAGCGGAGTATCATTGAATATCACGCGGGTTGCCCTGACATGCTCCTGGTTGTACGAGATTACGATGACCATGTCTGGTCTTTCGGCTTGCCTAATTGGATGGCAACCCTCTTTGCTTTGAGAGGTGCGGATGACTTTTTGGAGCTCATTGCATTCCGCAGTGCTTGTGAATTCTTGCATTTCGATTGATCTCCATAAGTGCGCATGGGAACCCGATTTGATGGCCTGTTATTTCTACACTTCAAAAACACTGGGTTTTTTCCTTTTTGTCATTTCCTTTTTTCGTTCCTTACGAACATTCAGATATTTACTTTTTCTACGATTTCACCTTTACAGATTTGGTTTGGCTCTGCTTATCTTTGCGTTCTGTTTGCTACAGAGCTGGCCAAGGGGAGGGTGCGACCTGGCTGTTGGGGATATTATCGACTTCACTAACTTAGCATGAGCCCTGCAGCCATTATCCAGCTTTTGCACACGATAACACAAGGCTTTATTTTTTCAAAATACCTCGTTCATACTTTTCACATGAGAAGTGTCTGCTGTGTTTGTTCTCAGCATCTTTCGGGACTTTAAATTCAACATTGTGGGCAAAGTCGATAAACAATGTCGCCTGTTATTCTGCTCTGGTCAGGCCCTAGCACCTCTACAAAACATACCAATGCAGTTGTTGTTGAACACCCATACTGTGATACAATTGGCATACACGAATAGGTGGCACACACACTTGGAGAGAAACGTTTCCAGGGAGAACAGCGAAACAGCACCTATAATTTATATTTACCATCTATATGCAAAGTTATGTGGTCTGCAGACAAAGCCCAGAGATCTTCTATTATATAATAATATTTATCTTAGCAAGGGGAGGGAGGTTAGGCAGTATAGTCTTTTCTCCATTGTCTTTTTATGATGACATCTCCCTTTATGAGATATGGACTAACTGTAATACTGATTATATTTGTATCATACATTTTTGTTCTTGTTGTGGCACATATACTGCATGTTACGCCACGTTACTTAAAATAAATATTTAAAAATGTTTCATGTCTGTGTCAGATCTTATAAGTACAAGAGTGACAGTGAAAGTGTGTGTCTTGTTACCGCGATTCTTGAGAGATGTGGGAGTGTTGTGTTCTGGGTTAGCAAGTTGGTCCGGGATTATGGGCACTCAGGTGGTAGGATGACTCAGTCCCTACCTACTAAGGTCCCATAATCGTGCGCATAGTTGTGATCTTAGGCAGAATCCATGCAACAGCCTGAGTGAATGGATTACTCCATGGGTAGTGCCTGAGTGAATGGTTGAGTGCAAGACTAGTGCCTGGTTGATTGTATTAGTGCATTGGTAGTGCCTGAGTGAATTCATGAGTGCAAGAGTAATGTCTGGGTGCTTAGATCACTGCATAGGTAGTACCAAAGTTTAAAGATAACTGCAAGAGTAATCCCTGGGTGATCGTATGAGTGCATGGGTAATACCTCAGAGAATGGATGAGTGCATGGGTAGTGCCTGAGTGAATAGTTGAGTGCAACACTAGTGCCTTAGTGATTGCATGAGTACATGCGTACTGTCTGGGTGATTCCATCAGTCCAGGAGTAGTGCCTGGGTGATTGTATGGCTGCATGGGAACTATTTGAGAGACAGTATGAGTACAAGGGTAATGTCTTGGTCATTGGATAAGTGCATGGTTAGTGCATGAGGGAATAGATGAGTGCATGGGTAGTGCCTAAGTGAATAAACGAGTGCATGAGTAGTGCCTGGATGATTGTATGAGTACATGGGTAGTCCGTTGGTGTTTGCATAAGTGCAGGAGTAGTGTCTGGGTGATAGCATGAGTACATAGGTTGTGCCTGTGTGAAAGGAAAAATGCAAGGATAATGCCTGGGTTATCCTATTAATGCTAACATTGTGCTACAGAGATTAGATGAGAGCATAGGTAGTGTTTGTGTAAAAGAATGACTACCTGGCTGATGACATGAGCAACATGATGAAAGTTTTCAAATAGTATAAAGGATCAAGAATAATTTTTATCACAAATAAATAACATATAAATGAACTTCAAACATTGTTTCACGTTATCATACATATTATGTTATGTATTCTTACCTTTTTAAGTAATTTAGAAACACAACTCTGTTGAACTATTTTAGAGTAGTATTGTCCTAAACAGGATTAAAACTCTTTTCAAAGTTCACCACTACCTACTATAAAGAAGAAGAAAAACTGTTATGTAATGTAATGTATCACAGAAATTATACTATAACATTTTTAAGAGGACAACATAATTTTAGAATTACATAACATTTTCAGTTTCCCTTTTTTGCTGTTCTCAGATTCCACTTAACTTCACCATACACTGTGATTTCAACGTAGTATCATCATGGAACAGCGGGGAAAAAAACAATCAACTAGATTGTAGGGGGAAAAAAACAAATCAGCGTAGACATTATTTTCAATATGTGTAGCTATGTGTTTTCCTAACTACAGTTTCTTAATTTAATTTCATCCTTATTGTACATTACGTCTATTATTTATCTGAAGGACATTTGCTGAAATGTACACTCTCATTTACATCTGGTACAATATACACAACAAATATATAAACTATTTGCTTTTCAACACAATTTTCCAAATGCAATATCAATTAGCACAAATAATAAACCAAACACTAATTATAATTAGTAATTGTTTCCAGTGCTGTCTACTTTCTGTTCACATCTTCCCAATAGGCCGAATAATGTATTCAAAACTTTGGCTTCCAAAATATCCAACATGAATTCGTTAATTTGTGTTCACATCTTCCCAATAGGCCGAATGATGCATTCAAAACTTTGGCTTCAAAAATATCAAATATGAATTTGGTAATTCGTAAGGCAATCTAGGTTTAATTTCCAAGTGGGCATCATTGCAATGTGTCCATCCTTTATTACACTTTAAATACACAGTATAGTGTCCAGATGTGGTAGTAGGTCCAGCATAAAAAATAATAGCCACTGTTGTAAAAGTTCTTCCAGAAATAGATATTTTACTTGCAACAAATTTTTTAATTTTGCTTTCCAGTTTTCTTCCATTTGCTTTACAACGTTGTAGTGTTAAAATTAGATATTTTCCATATCTTTCTATATGTAATGTAGACAACATCTCTGATTTACAAAGCGAACATTTCATATCATGATTGGCTTTTTATTAATTTGTTAAAAGGTACAGATTTGCAGTCTGATATCGTTAAGTATATGAATCGTTCTGTGTCTATTTCAGTGCTGGAAGTGAATGAACACTGTTCACATTTATGATCCCATCTGTAACTTACTCCAAATAAGTTTTCCATCTGTATTCCTTCATGTTCTAATACACCAGGCATAACGATTAGTAATTCTTGTGCATCTTGTTGTATATTAAGAGTAAATGTCAAAGAACCAGTACAAATATCCAAAAGATGCTGAATGCCAGAAGCAGTATGGATTTTACTTCTGTCAGTTACTAACTGTTGAAATACATGACGTAGTAAAGAACAGAATCTTTTTTCATGATTTCCCATGATTTTGTGATGAAGTTCGTGTAGATAAAATACAACATTCAGAATCACATTAGCATAACAGTTGATACCTGAACTATTTTCCAACTGGTATCCTACAATGTCATCAACAGTTTCCATTTTCTGTTTCTTTACACCTTCAACTTTCTCTTCAATTTTTTTATTTTTTCAACCTCACTTGAATCTTTGACATATTTCCGTTTTGGACACACTACACGTTTCTTATCATATGGGATATTCACCTAACTCCTGTGTTTAAAGTCTTCTTAAACGATTATACTCTCTTACACAATTTACATCAGCACTAACCTTTTTCTCATCGAAATCAATCAAATACAAACCAGACAATGTTCTTACTTGAGATAATGCAACGTATGCCATTCCCACTTTGAATACTGTACTTCCAATATTTACCAAAGCACTGTCTATACTTAAACCTTGAGATTTATGAATAGTTACTGCATATGCTAAAGACAAAGGAAACTGTTTTCTGAGAACATACAAGTCTTTTACAAGGAAAAAACATACAACACAACGCCCAATCTGTTTTACCTCTTTAATCTGATCAAATTTTATTTTCACACATTCTATTCCATCTCTGTTCTGAAATTTTACTAAATCAACAACTTTTCCCATTGCTCCATTTACTAAACCTTCTTCTACATTCAAATTACGCCGTAAAATTACCAAAAAATGTTATACACACATGGAAAGTTTTTCTAAGCCTGCAGTTTTACATACAGACTTTTCCAAAGAGTGCAATTTAGTCTGTGGTTTCTCTGTAAGAAGAATAGTCACTCCCTGGTGTTCAATTTTATCAATAGCTTCAATTTCAACTACTTCTTGTTTTCCAGTTTCAAAAGCTCTTGATTGAATGTAGAACACTCTTGCAGTGTAGACATTAGACAAACTATAGGCTTCTTTTCTCCAATCTTCTTGTATATTACTTCAACCGCTGTGTTTTCATTCCTTAGTAGCCAACTTTCTAAAGCTTGTTTACCATGATTCGCCAAGACACCGATTCCTATATCTTTAAGATTATTTCCATAATCTTCATCACTTGCTTGTCGCATATTCTTTATAAGTTCTTTATATTCAAAATGTAACCAAATGTTCACATTTCCAATACTTCCCAAAGATTTTCTAGTGTCTTCATGGACAAGTGTTTTAAAAACTGGTTGTCCTTTTGCAGGAGTTAGTTGTAGTAGATCTCCAAATACAATTAAATGTTTTCCTCCAAACAGAACATTGTATTCTGTTTTTAAAATCTGTTGCATTCTCCAGTGTACAAAGGCAAGCATTAAGTTTGAGACATGCTCACCTCATCAATGATTAAAAGTTTCATTTTCTTCAGTACTCTTGACACTTCATAACAAGCTTCTCTAGACAGCTTCTGATATTCCAATTTATTATCATGTTCAACTGGTAGCATAAGTAATCTACGTAAAGTAATCCCTTTAATATTGTGTGCTGCTAATCCAGTTGGAGCCGTTACAACACAAGATAAAAGTGAATCTGTAGTTTTCTGTAAATAACTGGTCAAAATCTTAATTAAAAAACTTTTACCTGTTCCAGCTTGACCACTGATGTACATAAGAATAGGTTTAAATGATGAACATTGGCATACTTTGTTTTCATGCAACAAACCATGTTGTATCTGTTGCGTCACTTGTACATATATTTCTTTTTGTTCAATACTTAGGGGCCGATTCCGATTCCGGCCAGAAATCTCTCCGACCGAGCCGGACCCGGAGAGAATTCCGACCGAATCGGACCCTAGCAGATCCGACCGAGCAGGTACGATGCGCACGCATGCTATCGGACTTGAGTCGGTCGGACTCCCATTGAAGTCAATGGGAGCCTGTCGTACTACAACGCGTACGCGGGCTCCCATTGACTCAATGGGTGCGGGCGGACAAGGGCGCCCCCTACAGCGTGTACGCATCCATGCGCATGGCGGTGTACATGCACAGGTAGGGGGGACCCATGGGTCCCCCCTGTGTGCGACTCGCGCGCCTCACGCGTGCAGGGGGTCCGACGCGGACCCCCAAAGTCTGGCTCCGACAGCTTTTGAGCCGGACGGCGCGAGTCGGTCGGACTGCTCGCGGCGCGCGTCGTGCCACCCGGCCGGGAAACGTCTCCACTAGCGCGGTGCGAGTCAGTGATCCATGCGAGTCGGTCGGAGCGTGTTGAAGCCGCGTTCGAGTCGGTCGGCGATTTCGCGGGTGCTTGCATCGTACTCGCTCGGCCGGACCGCGTACGGTTCGGTCGGGAAACAGGGCTCCGAATCGGATCCGGTGAATCCGAATCCGATTCGGAGCACTACCGGCCGAGATCGGAATCGGCCCCTTAGTTGTTCTTCAAAGTTTTCCAACGTAATATTATCCTGTTGTGCTTGTTGCATTGCAGTTTCTACCTCATTCATGGCTATTGCTGCTTCATTTTCGATAATTGGTTGTCCCAGTGGATCTTGACTCAGTGGCCCAGAACTTTGACTATCTTGAGAACTGTCTTTAGCTATTTCAGCTGCAATAGTATTTTCTTGTTCAATCTCAGCATTTAACATTTGTAGATATGTAGGGAAAATTGTGCATTGAATGCTATCTTTACATGCATTAAATGAATCTTCGTAGCAGTCGAAATCTCCAAGTAGTTCTGTTTCATTACGCCATAACTTGAACAGTTGCAGAAGTGCTAAATAGAAAAATTCTCTCTTATCTGGAGTTTTCTGTGGTTAATAAGATTTCCTTTGGCATGTTTTACTAAACATCCGTCACATCCAATTACTGCAAAAGTTCCTTGTTTTATATTTTGTGTAACATTTCTTTTAAAGCTGTAATGTTGAAGTATTTCATACAGACATAGCTTTTCCAGATGTGGACTCCTTTTGGGATAGTACGTATCCAACATATTAGTTTTAACAATTTCTGTACTTTCTGGTTCATTCAGTGCAAAGTATTCGATTTCTTGTAATGTTTTCAATACTCTATTTCGTGTGGAAGCAAGACCTAAACTTGCCCAAATGGATTCCTCTTGACTTTGAATATAAACTGGAAGAGGACAAGCAATCCGAACATTCATAGGATCCAATCTCTCGGTGGGAAAGCATTTTCAAGCTAAAGCTGTACAATTTCTTGCTAAGAACCTTCTCTTGTGAAATTTCTTCCCACATTTCTTTCATCTCTGTCTTTTCTGATTTGGTTATATATGATGTAACATAGTGTGCAACGGCAATTGAATTATCTGCAACATATTGAATATCCATGTTTGCATTCCACATTTTCAAAATAACTAGATTGTAGTCATTAATATACTTTGACTGTTCTGTTCTTTTTAAGTTGTATGTATTCTTGGGAGATTTCCGAGTTACTGTATGCCTTACCGCTGACAAAAAACTATTTACTCTTCCTTCAGAAATTATTGGACGTGGGAATCCAAAACGACACTTTGTATAAAATTTCCCTTTGGACTTGTATTTTCGTCGACAGTACTTTCCACAGCGGTGACTTCGAGAACGTAAAACTTGTTGTCTCAAGCTCTTTTTTCCTCCTTCTCTTGGAATGTCACAGGTAACATACTGTTCGATGAAAGACAATACAGTTTAATCAGTATCAGTTCCAAATTTTGGAGCATTCTTTATCCACAATAGCATGTGTATATGAGGAGCACCTCTGGCTTGGTACTCTTTTCGCTAACAAAAACCAGTAACTTCTCCAAGAGGACAATTCTTTTTATTGCAGATAAATGACATCATAGTTTGAAACCTATGGTTAAAATATCTGCACACATTTACAGATTACAAAGAGCAGAGTTCTCCAGGTGTCTTCATTTCCTATATTTTTTATATTTGAATTTGCTTCTCATAGAAATTCAAGTAAATCTTCCCACGCATATTCAGCACAGCTAAGGGGCCGATTCCGATCTCGGCCGGTAGGGCTCCGTATCGGATTCGGCAACCGGATCCGATTCGGAGCCCTATTGCCCGACACGTTCATACGCGCGTCCGGGCGAGCGAGTACGATGCGAAATCGCTGACCGACTCGTCCGGGCGTCCCGGCCGCTCCGACCGACTCGTACCCGGGTCTAACCGCCACCCGACCGACTTCGCTCGGACTCGACTCGCCACCGTGCAATGGAGACGTTCCCCGGCTGGGTAAGTACGATGCGCGCCGCGGGCGGATCCCGACCCGAGCCGCGCACTCCGGCTCGAAAGAGCAGTCGGAGCCGTACTTTGGGAGTCCGTGTCGGACCCCTGTACGCGTAGCCGCGCGAGTCACACACAGGGGGGACCCATGGGTCCCCCCTACCTGTGCGTGTACGGCGTGAGTCGCTTCGCTGCGTACACGCTGTAGGGGCGCCCTTGTCCACCTCACACCCATTGAGTCAATGGGAGCCCGCGTACGCATTGTACGACTGGCTCCCATTGACTTCAATGGGAGTCCGACCGACTCGAGTCCGATGGCATACGTGCGCATCGTACTCGTTCGGTCGGGCTGCACGGGTCCGATTCGGTCGGAAATCTCTCCGGGTCCAGCTCGGTCGGAGAGATTTCCGGCCCGAATCGGAATCGGCCCCTAAGTGTTACAAACCATGTTGGTGTACCTTAGTTTCTTAACATACATTTAAGTTCAACATGGCAGCGAAACCAATATTCATTTGGTACCACGTTGACATGCCATCAAATTAATTAACTGTGATTCTAAATTTTCATCTCTTTGTTGAACTTTGTCCATGAATTCTTTTGCAGAAACATGTGAAAGATGAACTCCTGTTTTTCATATGTGGTTCACTGCATATGAAAGAGCAGACAAATCACTTTCAAACAGAAGATGAAATATATATGGAATACACTGTCAAACTCTTAGATCTTCAGAGTACGATCTTGTCGAGCGGTATTCCGGAGCTGGAATCCGTACAGGTCGCTCATCAAATCGTCCACCTTCTCCAGTGGGGAACAGCTGTGGAAAACAACGAGCTTCTAAGCTTTTTTCACATACACTCATTGGAGTTTCCTTTGCTTTTTTCATTTGAAATAATTCAATGCTGTTTCCTATCACTTCTTTTGAATGTAGAGGATGTATCATGTAATGTTCATAAATCTCTTCACTCCTGGACGTGTCCACTTTTTCTATTTGGCCACTTGAAATTTCTGATTCATCTTCTAAACATATTACCTGTTCATCAACATTTACAGTTTTATAATAAATATTGTTCTCTACCAGATATAATGTAGCCTTTTGAAGTTTACTAACATCTACAAAGTCTTGCCATATTTTTCGACTCTTTGTTGGGACGCCATTTACTAGAATAACTACTGGCTCATTTTCCTCTCTGTCTCCACCAACAGTTTCAATATTTTTCTTAAAATCTAAAGGTAAGTACACAACTCTTGCTTTCAGACCTCTTTGTAAATCTGTTGGTAGCAGCTTATATGAAATATATTAAATAATAATATAATTTCTAACAAAATAAATTTAATTTAATATACATTTTATCTAAATAGAACAAATAAACTTCATTAAAAAAAATATAAACACACAAACATAATAATTTATACATATATTTACTTAAAAATAATTTAACTATTATCTTTATTTAATTTTTTAAACTTTAAAATTATATAAATATAAAATATATATATATATATATATATATCAATAATTTAAAATAAAAAAATATTCTATAATAAATTAAAACATTAAACTATTAAAAAACATTAAACTAACATTTCCCAATACAATAAGTGCAACAGTAGGGAAAGTGTTGGATAGCGGAATAATTAAATGTACTATTCAACTCCAGTGAGTGCAACAGTAGGGAAAGTGTTGGATAGCGGAAGGGTAAAAATTTCTATTCCCACTTCAGTGATAGCAACAGTAGGGAAAGTGTTGGATAGTGGAGGGGAAAAAATTACTATTCCCACTCCAAAGAGTGCAACAGTAGGGAAAGTGTTGGATAGCGGAAGGGTAAAAATTACTATTCCCAATCCAAAGATTGTAACAGTAGGGAAAGTGTTGGATAGGGGAGGGGTAAAAATTACTATTCCCACTCCAGTGAGTGCAATAGTAGGGAAAGTATTGGATAGCGGAGGGGTAAAATGTACTATTCCCACTCTAGTGAGTGCAACATTAGGGAAAGACCTGGATGGCGGAGGGGTAAAAATTACAATTTCCACTCCAGTGAATGCAACAGTAGGGAAAGTGCTGGATAGCGAAGAGGTAAAAATTACTATTCCCACTCCAGTGAGTGCAACATTAGGGAAAGTGTTGGATAGCTGAGAAACAAAAATTAATAATAACACTTAAACAGTTAAAAAAAAAATATATATATTACAAAATTTAAAAAATCATAAAAATAAAAAAACAATATTATGAAAATATAAATTTAAATATATTAAACATATAAAAAGAACACATATAATATTAATTACATATAACAAAAACCTACAAATAATATATAAAATAAAATAAATACATTTAAACAATAATTATATAAAAAGTAGCAAATATTAACGAACCCAAAAAATTATTTAAAACATAAATTTATTTATTTTATTTCATACCCTATAACACCACACCAATAACAAAACACTTCAACATTTTTAATTACATTTATTAACATAATTAATAATAAATTAAAAAACATCTTATTAATACAAAAATAAAAATAAACATTAATTGAGTACACTAGCTTTAACACTCTAATATCCACAACACACATCTAAATTAAACTATAAAATAATGAAACACAATTATATATTATTTTTAATGAAAAACTCTTATTAACAACTAATAATTAAATAACAAAATTGTATTTAATACCCACCCTTTACCCGTTTAAAAGTAAAGACCAAATACAACAAATAAACAATTACCCAAAATAAATATCAAATAATTAACATTAACAACTATATATTCATTAAACACAAATTACTTCCCACCCTTTACTCCTATAAACACCACAACACACACAAAATTAATTACACAATTACCATAATTAATTACCAATTAATTAATTAACTAATTATTAATTCATCAATTAAAAATAATTTACTTCCCACCCTTCACACCTATAAAAACGACCACAGACAAATATAATTAATTACACAATTACCAAAATTAATTACAAATTAATTAATTAAAATTAATTAACAACCAATTATTAATTCAAAAATTAAAAATAAATTTCTTCCCACCTTTTACACCTATAAACATCACAACACACACCTAAAATTAATTACACAATTACCATAATGAATTACCAATTAATTAATTAAAATTAATTAACAACCAATTATTAATTATTAATAATAAATTAATTTACACATTTAACACTATAACATCTCAATTAAACAAATATGAATAAATAAAAATTAATCAATAAATTAAATATAATTAAATTACTTCCCACCCTATTCTCTATAAAGCCACAACCCGCTATGGAAGTAAAAATGCAAAAATAAAATTAAAAAAATTATTAAATGTAATATAATGAAATTACTTCCCACCCTATTCCCCTATAAACCCACAACCCCCTATGGAACTAAAAACGCAAAATTCAAATAAAAAGAATGTAATAAATTTAATATAATTAAATTATTTTCAACCCTATTCCCCTATAAACCCACAACCCGCACAAGGACTAAAAGCGCAAAATTCAAATTAAAAAAAATATTAATGACTACTAAAAATTTAACACATATATTAAAAATACAAACAAATCTTATACAAAAAAACATACATCACATACATATAAAATATATAGTAAAATACATAATAATAAAAAACGATATTTTTAACAACTATATTTTTGCAAGCGATATTAAACACTTCGATATTTTTTAAAAACGATATTTCTTACCTTAAGTCGATATTCTTGACCACGGTATTCTTGCTGTCGATATTCCTGACCCACGATATTAATGACTCGATATTTGTGCAACTCGATATTTTGTACTCAATTTTGTGTCTCTGCACCACTGATGACATCATCCACTGACTGAGTGTTTAAAAAAAGTTTATGAGTGTTAAATATACATACCAAGGTGTATTGGTGAATCAGTGGGTGTATGAGTGCCTGATTGGATGATTCAGTGGGTGCGTGAGTAACTGTATAAGTGAATAATTAAGTATTTCAGTGAATGTATGGGTGAGTGACTTGTGTGAATGTCTGTATCTGACTTTCAGTTGGTGTCTAAGTGGTTGTATATGTGTGTGAGTGGGTATGTGAGTTTTTGTATGAGTGAGTGATTGATTGTCTGAGTACATGTATAGGTGTCTCAATGTCTGTGTGGATGGATGAGGGTGTGTGTAACTGCCTGTATGGATGAGTGCGTGGGTGAGTCAGTGACTCTATGGGTTAGTGAGTGTGTGTGTAAGGGGCTGTATGGGTGAGTGAGTGTGTGTATGGCTGTGTCAGTAGGTGAATGGATATGTCAGGGGTATATGGATGTGTAACTGCATATGTGAAAGGCAGTATAGGTGAGTGTTGGAGTATATAAGTGACTGTATGTGTGACTGAGTGATTGCGAGACTGGCTGTATGGGTGAGTGTATGCTTGTGTCAGTGACTGTATAGGTGAATATGTGTTAGTATCTGTATGAATAAATGAGTGGGTGTGTGTATAACTGTATAGGTGAGTAAATTTCTGTGTGATTTGACTTTATAGATGAGTGAGTAGGTGTGTGAGTGACTGTGTGAGTGGCAGTATGGGTCTATGTGTGGATATATCAGTGGCTGTATTAGTGAGTGAGTTGGTGTATGAGTGGCTGTATGGGTAACTGAGTGGATGTGTGTGTAGACCTATGAATCAGTGAGTGGGTGTGTAAGTACTGGCATGGGTGTGACAATGGTGGTCCCCGGGGCAGGGAGGTCCACGATGCCCCCCACATAAATTGAATTAGCCCCGGAGAGGTGGCGGTCCCCGGGGCAGTCCACAAGGTCCCCATATTGTTAATGAGCCCCGGGGAGGTGGTGGGCCGGGGGGTCTGCGAGGTCCCCCATATTGATTTAATGAATGCTGGGTAAGTGATGGTCCACAGGGCCTGGGGGTTCTGCGAGGCCACCCACATAATTTTAATTAGCCCCGTGGAGTTGGTGGTCCCCGAGACAGGGGGAGTACGCAAGAGCCCCACTATAATTTGAAATAGCCCCGGGGAGGTGACGGTCCCTGGGGTTGCGGGCGGGTCCAGTGGACCAAGCCGCATTCATTATCAAAGGTGCCCGGGGAGGTGGCGGTCCCCGGGGTGTTCATAAGCCCTAGGAGGGAGGCCCTGTGCACCCCTACCTATAATTAGTATATGCCCCCAGGGCCTGGCCCACCCTGGGGTTATTTTAAAGCAAGCGCAGGAGACCGTCCTTGCTTTTTAAAAAACAAATTGCAGCAAATTCGCGATTACTTTTTTTTTTAATGGTTTCATGCCATGCTGGAGTCCCAGGGGACCCCAAGACCATGGAGGTCAGGGTGTTCCTACCCTGCTCCCTTTTCTTTATTTTCAATTTTTTGGGGGGACTCGGCTTGAAGCCAAGTCCCAAGATGGCTGCCAACACTTCCTGGTTGAAGTGTTGGCAGCCAATCAGAGCAGTGCATTTCCTTGCACGAGCTCTCTTTGTTTGCGAAGACTCCATGGCCAGCGATATTACTTTAATTTTAAACTTATATTTCGCAAAAACCTACTGAACAGCTTTACACCAGATAAGCAAAAGGCACTTCCATGAACCAACATCTACCTCCCTGCCAAATTTGGTGTATGTCTGTTTAGCGGTTCGCACTGTAGCGGTGGCTAAATGTTCCTATGGGAATTAACATTGCAAATGCAACCTTATTTCGTGCCCTAAATCCTCGATCCCCACTGCATGGATCACTCCCCAACTTTGCATAACAACAGTACCCACTGTGACACTTTATGGGAAAATTTCATGCAGATTGGTCAAACAACGCCATAGTTATAGCCAAGTCAAAAAATGCTTTTCCTATGGAAACTGGGTCCTAACTATAACTACCTACTGCCAACCGCCAGTAGGTCATATATATAGATATATATATATATATTCACTGAAAAAAACCACTGGTTTCAGGGACGTTATAGTTAGAAATTTGCATTTAAAAGCCTTAGAAATTCACTGAAAAAAACCACAGGTTTCAGGGACTTTATAGTTAGTTGGACATTTTACTCGTACAAAACCAGAAATTCGGCCGTTATAGTTAGTTGAGCTAACTATAACTCGCGCCCATAATGCACTGCTGATGACGTCACATATTACATCATTCATGACATGGTCAGTGACATCACTGATGACATCTCAAATGACATCACTGATGACATCATCCGGTGACTATGTGTTTCTGTAAAGTTTAAATATGTTTTATATATATATATGCCAAGGTGTATTGATGAATGAGTGGGTGTATAAGTGTCTGAATGGATGATTTAGTAGGTGCGTGACTGACTGTATAAGTGAGTGATTAAACGTGTCTTAGTGAATGCATGGGTTAGTGACTAAACTGTGTGAATGTCTCTATCAGTCTGTCAGTTGGTGTGTAAGCGGCTGCATGGGTTGGTGAGTAGCTACATGAGTGTCTATATGGGTTATTGATTGGTTGTCTGAGCATCTCCATGGGTGCCTGAGTATCTGTGTGGGTGAGTGGGGGGTGTGTGACTCTGTGCATAGATGTGTGAATGGGTGATTCACTGGGTGTATGGGTTCAAGAGTGCATCTGCGAAGGGCTGTATGGGTGGGTGAGTGTGTGTATGGGTGTGTTGGTGAGCGAATGGATGTCTCAGTGGTACATGTGTGAATAACTACATATGTGAAAGGCAGTATATGTGAGTATTGGAGTATATAAATGACTATATGTGAGAGTGAGTGATTGTGAGAGTGGCTGTATGGATGAGTGTGTGCTTGTATCAGTGATTGTACAAGAGAGTAAGTATGTGTTAGTATCTGTATGAATAAGTGAGGTGGTGTGTGTATAACTGTATAGGTGAGTAAATGGGAGTGTGATTGATTCTTTGCATGACTGACTACCTGTGTGACTAACTGTATGGGTGAGTGGCGGAGTGTAAGTGTCTGTATAGGTGTATGAGTGCATATGATAGTGCTGTATTGATGAGTGACTGTATGGGTGAATGAGTGGATGTGTGTGTAGACCTAGGAATCAGTGAGTGGGTATGTAGTAACTGGTATTGGTGTGTCTATGGTTTCGAAAATGGTAGTCTGTATTTTAGAGTGGGTGTATCAAAGGTTAAATTAGGGTGTGATGAGGTGCATCAGATTATCACGTGGATGATGTCATCAGTGATGTCATTTGAGATGTCATCAGTGATGTCACTGACCAGGTCATGGATGATGTAATATGTGACGTCATCAGCAGTGCATTGCCGGGGCGCGAGTTATAGTTAGCTAAACTAACTATAACGGCCGGATTTCTCTGGTTTTGTATGAGTAAAATGTCCAACTAACTATAACGTCCCTGAAACCTGTGGTTTTTTCAGTGAATTTCTATGGTTTTTTAAATGCTAATTTCTAACTATAACGTCCCCGAAACCTGTGGTTTTTTCAGTCAATTTCTAAGGTTTTTTTAATGCTGATTTCTAACTATAACGTCCCTGGAACCTATGGTTTTTTTCAGTGTATTTCTAAGGTTTTTTAAATGCTAATTTCTAAGTATAACATCCCTGAAACCTATGGTGCGTGACTAATTGAAGGAGTGCATGCATAATGGCTGAGTGATTGTATAACTGCAATGGTAGTGTCTGGTTGATTGGAGGAGTGCATGGGTAGTGCCTGGCTGATTTTGTAAGTGCTTGGTTACTGCTTGGGTGAATGCATGAGTGCACAGGTAATGTATGGGTGATTGAAGAGTGCATGGGTAATGCTTGACTGATTACATTAGTTTATGGGTAATGCCTGGATGATTGCATGAGTGCATCGGTAGTACCTGAGTGATTGTAAGAGTGCAAGGATAGTGCATGGTAATTTTATAAGTGCTTGGGTATTGGTGGAGTGATTGGATAAGTGCATAGGTACTGGCTGGGTGATTGGAGGAGTGCATGGGTAGTGCACGGGTGATTGGAACAGTGCATGAGTAGTGCCTGGGTTATTGCATGAGTGGATGAGTAGTGCCAGGGTGATTGCAGGAGTGCATCGGTAGTGCCTGGGTGATTTTGTAAGTAGATAGGTATTGTTTGGATGATTTTGTAAGTTCATAGGTTTTGCCTGAGTGATTGCATGAGTTTATGGGTAATGCCTGGATGATTGCATGAGTGCAAGGGTAGTGCCTGGGTGATTGCATGAGTGCATAGGTACTGCCTGCGTGATTGGAGGAGTGCAAGGATAATGCATGGTGATTTTATAACTGCATGGGTAGTGACTGGGTGATTGGAGGAGTGGATGGCTACTGGCTGGGTAAGCGAAGGAGTGAATAAGTAGTGTCTGGGTGATTAGAAGAGTGCATGGGTAGTGCATAGGTGATTGGAGCAGTGCATAGGTAGTGCCTGGGTTATTGCATGAGTGAATGAGGAGTACATGGGTAGTGCCTAGGTGATTTTGTAAGTTCTTGGTTAATGCCTGGGTGATTGCATGAGTGCAGAGGTAATGTGTGGGTGATTGGAAGAGTGCATGGGTAATGCCTGTCTGAATTGCATGAGTTTATGGGTAATACCTGGATGATTGCATGAGTGTATGGGTAGTGCCTGGGTGATTGTAAGAGTGCAAGGGTAGTACATGGTGATTTTATAAGTGCTTGTGTATTGGCAGAGTGATTGGATAAGTGCATAGGTACTGGCTGGGTGATAGGAGGAGTGCATGGGTAGTGCCTGGGTTATTGCATGAGTGGATGAGTAGTGCCTGGATGATTGGAGGAGTGCATGGGTAGTGCCTGGCTGATTTTGTAAGTGCTTTGTTACTGCCTGGGTGATTGCATGAGTGCACAGGTAATGTATGGGTGATTGAAGAGTGCATTGGTAGTGCTTGACTGATTACATTAGTTTATGGGTAATGCCTGGATGATTGCATGAGTGCATCGGTAGTACCTGGGTGATTGTAAGAGTGCAAGGGTAGTGCGTGGTAATTTTATAAGTACTTGGGTATTGGTGGAGTGATTGGATAAGTGCATAGGTACTGGCTGGGTGATTGGAAGAGTGCATGGGTAGTGCACGGGTAATTGGAGCAGTGCATGGGTAGTGCCTGGGTTATTGCATGAGTGGATGAGTAGTGCCTGGGTGATTGCAGAAGTGAATCGGTAGTGCCTGGGTGATTTTGTAAGTGGATAAGTATTGTTTGGATGATTTTGTAAGTGCATAGGTAATGCCTGGGTGATTGCATGAGTGCATGGTTACTGCTTGGGTGATTCTATCAGTGGAAGAGTAATGTCTGGATGATTGAAGGAGTGCATAGGTAATACTTGAGTGATTGCAAGACTGTAGAAGTAATTTCTGGGTGATTGCAGGAGTGTATAGGTACTGCCAAACTGATTAAAGGTGTGGATTAGTAATGCCTGGGTGATTTTGTAAGTACATAGGTTATGCTTCAGTGATTGAAGGAGTGCATGAGTACTGCTGAGGTGATTTGAGGAGTGAGATGATTGAGTTTGAAAAAATGAATAACTGCGATAAAAGTGACTGTAAACATTAATTCATATTATTACATTATTTAATCTTTCCTTCTGTATTGAAGTATATATCAAACTCATTGAAACTATTTTACAGTTGTTTCATTGTAAAGTAAATTTAAAATATTTTCAAACTTTAGTTTTACTTTCTGTAAAAGAGAAGAAAAAATACTGTTATTGCAAATAATATTATAGGTTTAAGAACACAACATAATTTTAGAATTACATAACATATTCAGGTTCTCTTTTTTGCTGTTTTCAGATTCTTTTGAATTTCACCATACACAGTGATTTCAATGTTGATCATCATATAACAGCGGGCAAAAAAACAATCAATAAGATTGTAAAAAAAAAAACAAATCTCTTTTCAAAATATTTACAAGTTCAACTATCTCTTTACATTTTCAAAAATAAACACTCTCATTTACATTGCATATAATACAAAGATCAAATATATGAACTACTTCTTTCAAACACAATTTTCCAAATGCAATATCAAAGAACAGAAACGATAATTCAAACACTAATTGTTCACATCTTCCCAATAGGCCGAATGATGTTTCCTATATCATTTGCATTGAAAATATCCAAAATAAACTTGTTAATTCATGTTTACATCTTCCCAATAGGCCGAATGATGTTTTCAAAACTTTGGCATCAAAAATATCAGATATGAATTTGGTAAATCGTAAGGCAACCGACATTTGAATTCCAAATGGGCATCATTACAACGTGCCATCCTTTATTGCATCTTAAATACACAGTATAGTGTCCAGATGTTGTACTAGGTCCATCATGGAAAATAATAGCCACTGCTTTAAAAGTTCTTCCTGAAATTGACACTTGACTTGCCACAACATTTTTAATTTTGGTTTCCAGTTTTCTTCCATCTGCTGTACAACGTTGTAGCATTAAAATGAGATATTGTCCAAATCTTTCTATAAATAATGTTGACAACATTTCTGATTTGCAGTGAGTACATTTCATATCTTGATTAGCTGATTTTACTAATTTGTTAAAAGACACTGTTTTGCAATCTGGTATTGTCAAATATATGAATGCGTTCAGTGTCTATTTCAGTGGTAGAAGAAAATGAACTGTCTTCACATTTATGATGCCATCTGTAACGTAGTCCAAACAGATTTTCAATTTGTATTCCTTCATCTTACAATACTGCAAGCATAAACATAAGAAATTCTTGAGCATCTGGTTTACATTAAGTGTCAATTGTGAAGAACCAGAATATATATCCAAAAGATGTCGAATGCCAGAAGCAGTATGGATTTTAGTTTTATCAGTTTTCAACTTTTCAAAAATATAATGTAACAAAGAACAGAATCTTTTTCTCGATTTTCCATAATTTGATGATGAAGATTTTCTAGAAAAAACACGACGTTCACAATTACATTAGCATAGCAGTTGATACCTGAACTATTTTCTAACTGGTATCCTACAATATCATCAACAGTGTCCATTTTCATTTTCTTTACAGCCTGAACATTCTCTTGAATTGTTTTCTTCTTTCCAACCTCACTACAGTGTTTCTCATATTTTCTTTTTGGACATACGACACGTTTTTCATATATGGGATATTCACCTAAGTTAGGAGCATACAGTCTTCTTAACCGATTATACTCTCTTACACAATTTGCATCTGCACTAACCTTTTTCTCATCAAAATCAATCAAATGCAATCCAGATAATGTTCTTACTCGAGACAATGCAACATATGCCATACCCTCTTTAAAAACTGTACTTCCAATATTTACCAAAGCACTGTCTACACTTAAACCTTGAGATTTATGAATGGTCACCGCATATGCTAAAGAAAAGAGAAAACTGTTTTCTACGAACATACAAATCTTTAACAAGCAAAAAACGAACAGCACAACGTCCAATCTGTTTTACCTCTTCCATCTGATCAAATTTAATCTTCAAAAATTCAATTCCATCTCTGTTCTGAAAATTTACATAATCAACAACTTTTCCCATTGCTCCATTCACTAAACCTTTTTCAACATCTAAATTACGCCGTAATATTACCCGACAGTTTACACATACATATAAAGTCTTTTCCAAACCAGCAGTCTTAGATACAGATTTTTCCAAAGAATCTAATTTTGACTGTAATTTCTCTGACAGAAGAATAGTAACTCCTTCGTGTTCCATTTTATCAATGGCTTCCATTTTCACTATTGGTTGTTTCTCCAGTTTCAAAAGTTCTTGATTGAATGTAGAGCACTCTTGCAGTGTTGGCATTAGACAAACTATAGACTTCTTTTCTCCAATTTTTCTGTACATTATTTCAGGTGCAATATTTTCATTTGGAAACAAGTTTGTTAGTAGTCGACTTTGTAAAGCTTCTTTACCATCTTTTGTCAAGACACCAATTCTAATATCTTGAAGAATGTTCCCATAATGTTCATCACTTGCTTGTCGCATATTCTTAATAAGTCCTTTTATTCAAAAAGAGACCAAATGTTCACATTTCCAATAATTCCCAAAGATTTCCTAGTGTCTTCATGGACAAGGGTTTTAAAAACTGGTTGCCCTTTCAGAGGAGTAAGTTGTAATAGATCGCCGAATACAATTACATCTTTTCCTCCAAATAAAACATCATAATCTGTTTTTAAAATCTGTTGCATTCTTAAATGTACAAAGGCAAGCATTACGTTTGAGACCATGCTCACCTCATCAATTATCAGAAGTTTCATTTTCTTTAGTACTCTTTAAACTTCATAACAAGCTTCTCCAGATAGCTTGTGATATTCCAACGTATTTTCATGTTCAACTGGTAGCATCAGTAAATGATGTAATGTAATCCCTTTAATGTTGTGTGCTGATAACCCAGTTGGAGCGGTTACAACACAAGATAAATGTGATTCAGTGGTTTTCTGTAGATAACTGGTCAAAACTTTAATTAAGAAACTTTTCCTGTACCAGCTTGACCACTGATATACATTCGAATAGGTTTAAATGATGTGCAGTTGCATTCTTTTTTCATGAAGTAAACCATGCTCTATCTGTTGTGTAACTTGCTGATATATTTCTTTCTGTTCAATATTTAGTTGTTCTTCCAAGTTTCCCAACTCCATAATATCCTGTTGTGCTTGTTGCATTGCCGTTTCTACTTTACTCATGGCCATTGCTGCTTCATTTTCAAGATTTGGTTGTCCTAGTGGATCTTGACTTAGTGGAGCAGAACTTTGACTATCTTGAGAACTGTCTCTAGCAATTTCAGCTGCAATACTAGTTTCTTGTTCAATCACTTGATTCAACATTTGTAGATAATTTGGAAAAGCTGTGCATTCAATGCTATCTTTACATGCATTAAAAGAATATTCATAGCACTCAAAATCTCCAAGTAATTCCATTTCAGTACGCCAAGGCTTGAAGAGTTGCAGAAGTGCTAAATAGAAAAATTCTCTTTTATCTACAGTATCACAACTGAGTTTCCTGTGATTAATAAGATTTCCTTTGGTATGTTTTACCAAACATCCATCACATCCAATTACTGCATATTTTTCTTCATTTATATTTTCTGTAACATTTCTCTTAAAGCTGTAATATTGCAGTACTTCATAGAGACATATGTTTTCAGATGTGGACTTCTTTTAGGATAGTACGTATCAACATGTTTGTTTTAACAATATCTGTACTTTCCGGTTCATTTAATGCTAAGTAATCAATTTCTTGCTGCAGATTTCAATACTCGATTTCGTGTTGCAGCAAGACCTAGACTTACCCAAATGATTCCTCTTGACTTTGAATATAAACTTGCAGATGTCAACCGATCCGAACAGTCGTACGATCCAATCTCTCGATGGGAAAGCATCTTCAAACTAAAGCTGTACAATTTGTTACTAAGAGTCTTCTCTATGTGAAATTTCTTCCCTCATTTCTTTCAACTCTGTCTTTTCAGATTTTGTTATATATGATGTAACATAGCGAGCAACAGCAATTGAATTATCTGCAACATACTGGATATCCATATTGCATTCCACATCATCAAAATCACTGGATTGTAATCATTAATATACTTTGAATCTTCACTTCTTTTATATTGTAAGTATTCTTTGGAGATTTTCGAGTTATAGGATGCCTCACTGCTGACATGAAACTGTTGACTCTTCCTCTGGAAATTACTGGACGTGGGAATCCAAAACGAACTTTTGTATAAAAGTTTTCCCTTGACTTGTATTTCCGTCGACAATATTTCCCACATCGATGACTTTGAAACCGTAAAACTTGTTGTCTTAAGGTATTTTCTCCTCCTGTTTTTGGAATAGCACAGGTAACATAGTCTTCAATGAAAGATAAAACAGTCTCATCAGAATCGGTTCCAAATTTAGGTGCATCCTTGATCCATAATAGCATATGTATATGAGGAGCACCTCTGGCTTGGTACTCCTTTCTCCAAAAGAAATCAATAACTTTTCCAAGAGGTGGGTTATTTTTATTGCAGATAAAAGACATCATAGCTTGAAACCTATGATTAAAATATCTGCACACATTTACAGTATCCAAGGAACACAGTTCTCCAGCTGTCTTCAATTCAATGTTTTTAATATTTGCATTTGCTTCTCGTAGAAATTCAAGTAAATCATCCCATGCGTATTCAGCACAGCTTAGCGTAACAAACCACGTAGGGGTTCCTAAGTTCCTTAACATACATTTAAGTTCTCCGTGACGATGATACCAATACTCATTAGTACCACGTTGACACGCCATCAAATTAATCAACTGAGATTCTAAATGATCGTCTCTTTGCTGTACTTTGTCCATGAATTCCTTTGCAGAAACATGTGTAAGATGAACTCCTGTTTTTAATATGTGGTTCACTACATATGAAAGTCCAGACAAGTCACTTTCAAACAGAAGATGAAATATATATGGAATACAATGTCGAAATCTTGGATCTTCTGAGTACAATCTTGTTGTACGATATTCTGAAGCTGGAATCTGCACGGGTCGTTCATCATATCGTCCATCTTTTCTAGTGGGGAAGAGCTGTGAAAAACAACGGGCTTCTAAACTTCTTTCCCAAACACTCATAGGAGTTCCCTTCGCTTTCTTCATTTGGAATAACTCAATAGTATTTCCAATCACTTCTTTTGAATGTAAAGGATGTATACTATAATGTTCATAAATTTCTTCACTCCTGGAGACATCCACTTTTTCGATTTGGCCAGTTGAATTTTCTCTACCATCTCCTAAAGATATTTCTTCTTCGTCCACATGTATATTTTTATAATAAATATTGTTTTGTATAAGATATAATGTAGCTTTTTGAAGTTTGGTGACATCTACTAACTCTTGCCATATTTTCCATCTCTTTGTTGGTACACCATTAACTAGAATAACTACAGGTTCACTTTCCTCTCTCTCTACACCAACAGTTTCAATATTTTTCTTAAAACCTAAAGGTAAATACACAACTCTTCCTTTTAAACCTCTTTGTAAATCTGTTGGAGGCAGCTTACCTGTTTTAGGCTCCATACGAACAATAGCCTGAAACGGGTGCACAGATTGAATAAGAATAGATTCATATGTATATTAATCTACTAGTTCTGAAGGAATACCTACCAACTCTAGGTTATTATGTACAGCTCTAGCTGGCATTTTATTCTCTTCTAGTTTGCTGTAACAATATTTACAAATACGTTGATCACTACCCAACTCAAAACGACCTTCCACCAACAAATAAGCACCAAATTGCTCCCACTTATCATTGTTTTCCATTTCACTTTTTAAATACACATCAACATTCCTAGTTTGACTTCTATAATGAGTAAGTCGACAACAGATACAAACTAGAGGGTCATTACGATGGCGGACGGAAAAAAATCCGACCGCCATGGTTGCGGAAAATCACCGTCCCCAGGTACCGCGGAAACCCCGCCCGACCCTATTAGGATCAACCGCCAAAATATTCCGTCCGCGGCGGTAGGAGGCATCGAAAAACCGCCCGTAGAGGGCAGAGAAAGTGAAAATTCAACCGCGACGGTCGGTAACATAGCGGAAACACATCAACCCGCCGTCAGACACGCGGAGTGACTGGCAATGATATTATGATATCCCCGATGTCACTGCGGTACGTTCCGCTGTTTCCGTCCGCCGCGGTTGCCAAGAGTAATGAATGTGAGATACGACGGAAGCCCTGCAGCACAGCCATCGCTGCGGATGCTCCTCAAAAAAAATGTCGACCAAGTAAAAAAAAAAAAAATAAGGCCAGCAAATGCACACAGGCAACTAGCCCTGCCCCCAAAATAACCTGAAACATCCCAATGACACACCCCATGGCAAATTCAAATATACAAATCACAGGACAACCCACACAGCACACCTGACTGCATTACACCATCTTGACACACCCACATAGCTGAGCATAAAGCCAGCCCCTTCCCTGACCACAATCCTTTGCACTACTCCAGCCCTGAAGGAACCCAACCCTGCAGCACATTGGATAGGCAAAACACCACACATCTCACCAGCACAACAACACACACACACACCACCTACATCACCCTCACAACTGCACCCCAAAACATCAGCACAACACACACCATGGCACCACAGAAAATGCCAAAATTCACTGACACTGAGTTGACAGTAATGGTAGATGAGATAATCAGAGTAGAACCACAACTCTTTGGCAGCATGGTCCAACAGACCCCATTAGCCACAAGAACCAACATGTGGGCAAGGATAGTGGGCAAGGTCAATGCAGTAGAGAATGTGCCCCGCAACAAGAATGAAATCATGAGGCGGTGGCATGACCTGAAGAGTGTTGTTAAGAAGAGGAGGGCCAAGAACCGTGAGCTGGCTGATGCGACTGGTGGAGGCCCTCCCATCCGCCCAAAACCGTTCACTGCGTGGGATGAGAAGGTGCTTGCCATACTGCATCCAGAGAGTCTTGAAGGACTACCCGGGGCAGTGGAGGCTGGTACATACCAACTAATGTATACCATGAAACTGCCATGTACTGTCTTGCACAACTACAAAGATACATCCCTGAGGCACAAGTACACACATCTGCACCCCAAAAACACACACAGGTCACACTGATTTTACATCCACCCCACCTCAAACATCACAAAGGTAGACCACATCTACTGTGTTGTATGTGTCCAGGCAAACAGCACTACAACTCCCACCAGGCACACCCTGCCCCATCCCTCAGCAGGATGGAGCACTCGCTCCCACCCAGAAGCATGTCTCAGCTATTGTGTTCTTCAGCCTCACCTAACAGGTAGGTAGCCATCTTTCCAGGGAGGTGTCTTTGGAATAGGGAGGCCTGCACTACAACTCCCACCAGGCCCCCTTGTCCCACAGCTGAGCAGGATGGACTACTCCCCCAGAACCATGTGGCAGCCATTGTGTTCTTTACCCTCAACTAACAGGTAGGTAGCCATCTTTCCAGGGAGGTGTCTTTTGAATAGGGAAGCCTGCACTACAACTCCCACCAGGCCCCTTGTCCCACAGCTGAGCAGGATGGACTACTCCCCCCCCCCAGAACCATGTGGCAGCCATTGTGTTCTTTACCCTCAACTAACAGGTAGGTAGCCATCTTTCCAGGGAGGAGTGTTTGGAATAGGGAGGCCAGCACTACAACTCCCACCAGGCCCCCTTGTCCCACAGCTGAGCAGGATGGACTACTCCCCACCCACAACCATGTGGCAGTCATTGTGTGTGCTACACCCTCACCTAACAGGTAGGTAGCCATCTTTACAGGGAGGGAGTGTTTGGAATAGGGAGGCCAGCAATACAACTCCCACCAGGCCCCCTTGTCCCACAGCTGAGCAGGATGGACTAGTCCCCACACCCACAACCATGTGGCAGCCATTGTGTTCTTCACCCTCACCTAACAGGTAGGTAGCCATCTTTACAGGGAGGGCTGTTTGGGTGTGGGAGGCCTGCTCGCCGCAACTCCCACCAGGCCCCCTTGTCCCACAGCTGAGGCAGGATGGAGCACTCCCTCCCACCCAGAAGCATGTCTCAGCTATTGTGTTCTTCACCCTCACCTAACAGGTAGGTAGCCATTTTTCCAAGGAGGTGTCTTTGGAATAGGGAGGCCTGCACTACAACTCCCACCAGGCCCCCTTGTCCCACAGCTGAGCAGCATGGACTAGTCCCCACACCCACAACCATGTGGCAGCCATTGTGTTCTTTACCCTCAACTAACAGGTAGGTAGCCATCTTTACAGGGAGGTGTCTTTGGAATAGGGAGGCCTGCACTACAACTCCCACCAGGCCCCCTTGTCCCACAGCTGAGCAGGATGGACTACTCCCCCCCAGAACCATGTGGCAGTCATTGTGTGCTACACCCTCACCTAACAGGTAGGTAGCCATCTTTACAGGGAGGAATGTTTGGGTGTGGGAGGCCTGCCCCGCAACTCCCACCAGGCCCCCCTTGTCCCACAGCTGAGCAGGATGGACTACTCCCCCCACCCACAAACATGTGGCAGTCATTGTGTGCTACACCCTCACCTAACAGGTAGGTAGCCATCTTTACAGGGAGGAGTGTTTGGAATAGGGAGGCCAGCACTACAACTCCCACCAGGCCCCCTTGTCCCACAGCTGAGCAGGATGGACTACTCCCCACACCCAGAAGCATGTCTCAGCTATTGTGTTCTTCACCCTCACCTAACAGGTAGGTAGCCATCTTTCCAGGGAGGTGTCTTTGGAATAGGGAGGCCAGCACTACAACTCCCACCAGGCACACCCTGCCCCATCCCTCAGCAGGAAGGAGCACTCTCTCCCACCCAGAAGCATGTGGTAGAAAGTCCACCCAAAAGATGCCAACTGTACAGGTAAGCAGCCAGTGCATGCACCCCACCATTCCTCAACGAAAGCATTGAGCTAATGCCAACACAATGCCACACATCACAACAAAATACACCCCAATTACATACCATTTGATAGAATGCAGACAGCGATGCAGATGTAATTGTGACAGAAATAGAACTGTGACTCAACTAAACCCATGTGTAAGCAAATCAGGGACCAAATATGCCCTGCACAGAATGCTATGTGCAAATTCCATGGGTGCTGAGCATGAAGGACCATAGTAACAATAAAAAGGCATGGTCTGTCGAGCAAATAAATACAAGCACAGAACATTACAAAGGTATGCATGAGATAACAACGTGACAATGTCTAGTACATGTGCATATGTAACATCTGTCGGGAAGAGTAATCATCCTCGATGCATCACATTAAGTTGCATGGCAGCCAGTTGTCAGATGACAACTCATCATTCCATACAAAGAGTGTCAAGTTGGGCATGGCATCCAATGACTTGTCACACCATGGAACAAGATGTATGTACCTCCACATCATGTCATGACGAACAACACTGTGCAGACATTCAACTCATGAAATACGTAACTGTGTGTTGCATAACATGTAAATAAGAGACATCAAACACAGCAAGCCATATGGCTGTAAGTCAATGACCATGTACCCTCTGTTCCACAGGTGACCAACAACTGACTGCAGAGGACAACAACCTCAACTTGCAGAGCCAGTCTCCTCCCCCGGAACATGGACACTCGGATGCGGAGTCCCTGGATTCTTTGGATGAGGAGCTCCAAGCCGGCCCATCTGGTGTGCCAGGGCGCAACCGGTCCCATGACCCCACTGCCCCACCCCACCATCAGCAACAACAACAACGCTGACCCCTGCTGGAACGACCTGTGCCGCCACCACCACCACTACCACCTTTGCCTGCAACATTCACCCAGCCACAGAGGATGCCCAGCCCACACCAACAACTATGGAGGGCACGCGTGTGGCTAGAGTGGTGAGGCAACAGGTCAGTGATAGCAGGGCAGGTGGGAGGACAAGTGTGACTCCAACAACACCGGACACTGTGACGAAGCCCTGGCTAACATCACCAGAGTTGTGGGTGCCTATGAACGCACACAGGCACAAATGGGCCAGGCCCACAAAGATGCCCTGGAGCTCCAATGTCTGCTCAGGTCCATGGACAACGTATGGGACAAATCGTGGACCTCATGGGCCAGTTAGTGGCGGTACAGAGGGACAGGCCAATGCCACAGACCACACCTCCACCTCCCCCCGTTGCCACGCAGGATGACAGTTCATCATCCACCCCTGCGGGCACGGAGAGGGGTGACTCCTCAGACCCCACTGGCCCAGTAGACGATGCCCCCCTGCCAAGAGAAGAAGGGCCGTCCAAAAGAGAGAACTTAGGACTCATCCGTGGCAAAGCACCGGCCAAACGCCAGTCAAAGAGCCAGCCATGATGTCAACACTCTTCACCCAACCATTGACTCTGTACACTGTCCTCACCCACACTGCCATGGTAATGGCATCCGTCTGTTGGACTGTGTCACCACAGCTTAATGCGGTGCCTACCCGATTGTCTCATCTACCATGACTGCCAACTCATTGATTCACCATTCACACTTATGTAAATATCCACTTCCCTCTCACAGATACCCATTGCAAATAAACTACAAAAACGCAAAAGGTGGTTGAGTCTGCTCCATGTTTATCACAGTATGTGCAATGTTTACCATGGTTACAATGTCACAGGAGCATGGATCCTCTGTAGGCAAGGGGAGGCAGAAGGGACCCTAGCAAAGACAACAGAACAAAAGTCACTAGTCAGGTGGTGGCATCACAGCCATCGCACAACACATGTCCTCACTGTACAACAATATGCACACATAACAATGTGCAACAGTACCAACAGAGACATCCTGTAGCAGTTCCTACATACCCTGTATCCAACACATAGGCAGCCAGCACTGAGTCAACAACAGGATGCACTCACAAAGATCACATAGACCTCCACCCAAACAACTACATCAACAGACAATGGACCAGTTGCACATCGTCACCCGCCTTCAAGTGAAGTAGCGGTTGATGAGCTGCTGATGCTGGTCGACACCTTCCTCCTCACCACTATCCTCGTCACTGGACATTTGTGGGATCGCACGGGGGGGCCCCTGGCTGGTCATCATTGTCCAGGATCATGGGTATTCCTTTCCGTAAGGCCAAGTTGTGCAGCATGCAGCATGCTACCACTATCTGACACACCTTTTTGGGTGAGTACATGAGTGCCCCTCCGTCCGGTCCAGGCAGCGAAACCTCGATTTTAGGAGACCAAGGTTCGCTCCACCACCCGACGTGTTCCACCATGGGCTTCGTTGTAGCGGACGTCAGACGGTGTCCTAGGATTGCGTAGTGGGCTCAGCAACCACGGTCTGTTGGGATATGCAGAGTCACCTAGGTGTGAAATAAACATAAAGATTCAGTAATACAACTGTGGCAGAGGACAGCATGGCACACACAGCACCAACCCGAGCCTGCCTGCTCACCCACAATCCATGCCCGCTCCGGGAAGTAGATTGGCCATCAGCTGGGGCACAATGCTGTTGTGCAGGATGTATGGAATCATGTGCAGAGCCGGAAGCTTGGCACATACATGCGATATGATCATATCGGCCTGGCACACCACCTGCACATTGATGGAATGGGAATGTTTACGATTCCGATAGATGTGTTCCTGTGCCTGTGGTGGAACCAGGCCAACATGTGTGCAGTCAATAGCACTCACAACATTCGGGATGTGGTCAAGGGCATAAAAACCCGCCTTTACATCCGCCAAAGCCGCCCGCCTTGGAAAACTGATGTATTGGTCCTTGTATCGCATCATGGCCAACAGGAAATCCCTTAGCACCATGCTGAAGGTGGGCTGAGACATCCCCCTGCAATGCCCACTGTCTCCTGGAATGACCCACTAGCCAGGAAATGCAGTGCCACCATCACCTTTGTTTCGGTTGTCAATGCTGTTGGGTATGTCCTGCCAACCCGCAGGTGAGGATCCAACATGGCACACAGGTCTTGGATGTTTGTGCGATCCAGCCAGAATCTGCGTATCACGTCATCATCCTCAATGTTAGCCAGCAGGGTGACAGGACGATACACATTAGGTCGCCTCCTAGGTGAGATGAAAGGGGACACGTCATTGCAACAGACCATGAGATGCTGCACAACTCCGTAGCTTCCTGATTCACACAGCGCAAACATTGACTGGCATCACAATGCACCATACAGTGCAAGTCAATAGTGCGTGACACATAGAGAATTCATTGTACTACTTCTTCAGTATTACCACTGTGAGAACAACAAACATGGAAACTGTGTCTGTAGAATGGTAATAGTCACATTTCAGAATCTGGTGCAAACAGCCCGGACAGTAAATGATACAGGACATGTGTGAAACAGAAACACTGCTGACTTCCAAATGTCTGCTGTACGTGCCACACATTCTTGTGCAATCATGACAGGGGACACATGAACTACACAATTTGTCCAGTTCTGAAGGACTCAGCATGGAATGTGAGCCAATGCTAATCCACACAAGTCTAGAGACACTCACAGACATATTCACAAGCCTGTGCCAATATCCACTGTCATCCAGTAGACATGCCATACATGCTGTTACACACAATTCAAAGTCAGTCAATGACTAATAATGAACAGCATATGCATATGCAGTCTTGACGTGAATCAAGACACAACAACACAACTGCACAATATCATCAGCAAGCACACAGATTGTCAATGTGGCACACAAAAAGTGGATAAGGTACGTGGATCCAAAAGGACTGTAGACAAACGGTCAATCTGCACTAAGGTTGCACTATGACATGCAGTATGAAGCTAGCACTGCCCAGACACACAACTAAAGTACTACATTTGCCATGGAGCTAATACTCTAGCTGCTTGGACACACAACAGTGACACAGAAACAACCTACACCACCACCCGGACAAAGCCACACCACTACACCTAAAAGTCACCGCATGAACATACTGAGTAAATACCGAAGACACAACAGCCTCATGCACATAACAGCAGGGATGTCATCGCACAACACAGGTACCAAGGACTACTATCAAAAGCATCCTGAGCCACATACCACACAGCCTGTCCAGGAACAACAAAGCGGACTCTCAACATTCCTCTGCAGACAAAGATGCTGGCTGTGCATCACTTGTTGGCCTCTGGTGCCATTAGAACAACAAAAGTCTGAGTTAGATGGCTGCCACAGCCAGCCCTATCAAGGTATATCTCACCTGTCTTGGATGCCATCGTTAGCTTGAGTCAACAGCACCATCAGTTCACCCACACAGCGCAGGACCAGCTTGTGCCACCGAAGGCTACCACACCATAGCAGGCTTATCCACACGTGTCAGTTTAATAACACTGCACACGTGTCCTAATTCAGTGCACCCTGCCAAAGCTGCACACACTTACTGCACATGAAAGCACACGCAATGCTGAACTGTCCAGGCCAATTGTGGGTCACCTTCTACTGGTCACAGATGCCATGTCAAACTTACCAGTCAGTGAGCACCAGCACCACATTTGGCTACAGTCCCTCAGCAAGCCAACAATCTTCATGTGGACAAGGTCAATGCACCTATCCTTGGTGAGTACCAACGTAACACACCACACACATCAAATCCACTATCAACATACTCACAGCTGTGGAAAATACATGTGACAAATTCACATATGACCGGCGACCAACATGAGCACATATCCTACACAATGACACAAGTAATGCTGATGACATTTTGCATATATGGTGACAAAACATACCCAAATGCATACAGACAGGTCAAATGATTAAGGAAGAACATATTTCAAAGTGTGCCGGTGATGTATGTTACAACCTTCAGTGTGTATAGCACCCACATGTCCATGTGGACATATACTCTTGGTTTTGCTACAGCGAACAATAACCTTACATGAATGCTGAAATAGGTGATACCAAACAGACAACAGTGTGACATATGTGGTGAGTAATGGAGACAATGCTGAAATCTTTAAACAATCATGTACTGTGTAGCGACATATTGTGTGAGATATGAATATGTGTGTAAAGATTTGGCTCAGATACGAAATTTGGGTGGAAATGGGGTGAGACATAAACTTTGGGCAAAATGTTTGGGTCAGATATGAAATTGTGTAGGAGTAATGTGCCCCATTAGTCCTTTCAGTGTTGCATTTGGTGTTAGATGTGAAGTGTAGGCTCTCATTACAGAACTATAGCTCATTTTCATTAAATCAAGTTCCATGTCTAATTGAAAGTGACCACTGTTCGAAGTACAGATATGACCCATGACATTGACACTACACGATGTGTCCATTGCTGCATTAAACGTGCTCTAAGAACACCATCACTTCCATAGTCAACAATGTCATGCTGCACCCTCGCCGTAGCTACCGCCTGGCACCAGCGGTGTGTCACTGCCATGGTCCGAGACACCATGGCAGGATTGCTAGGCATATACACATGGCTAATGGCGGATGGCATGCTCCACCACCCAGATCCCGGTCACTCATGGCAATGCATGGCTCTGGAATAGCGGGAACTACCGCCTGGCACCAGCGGTGTGTCACCGCCATGGAGCATGCCCATCCAGCCAATGGGAAGCGCAATCACGGTTGCCTGATGCAACTTTGAAAATCGCGGTATGGTAATTGCTCTGCCACCACGGGGCCGGTCATTGGCTGCACTTGTAGATGCACCACCGTGGTACTACGCACGCCTGTCCCCTACGGTGTGTCACCGCCATGGAGCATGCCCATCCAGCCAATGGGAAGCGCAATCGCGGTTGCCTGATGCAGCTTTGAAAATCGCGGTAGGCGTGCTCCGCCACCGCGGGGCCGGTCATTGGCTGCACTTGTAAGATGCACCACCGCGGTACCGCACGCCTGTCCCCTGCGGTGTGTCACCACCATGGAGCATGCCCATCCAGTCAATGGGAAGCGCAATCGCGGTTGCCTGATGCAACTTTGAAAATCGCGGTAGGCGTGCTCCGCCACCACGGGCCGGTCATTGGATGTTTTGAATGAGGCAGACCTGGAACACCAATTGCAGCAGCTCAGAACAGCATCAGCGAGCCCTGGCGGCTATATATGTGTGTGAGAGAGCCACACATTGCCACAGCTCACTGAGCCTGCTGCCTGAGACCCCTCACCTGCTGCTGCCTCCAAGGACTGCTGCCTGAGACCCCTCACCTGCTGCTGCCTCCAGGGACTGCTGCCTGAGACCCCTCACCTGCTGCTGCCTCCAGGGACTGCTGCCTGAGACCCCTCACCTGGCTGCTGCCTCCAGGGACTGCTGCCTGAGACCCCTCACCTGCTGCTGCCTCCAGGGACTGCTGCCTGAGACCCCTCACCACCAACAGCCGCTGCTGCTGTCTCCTGCCCACAGTGATGGCGAGGACTGAGAAGATCCGTGCCACTCCACTTCACCACCAAGGAACTGGAGCTCCTGGTGGACGAGGGTGCTCAACCAGTATCCAAGGCTCTTTGGTGCGCCTAATGTGCGTGGTGAGTAACTCAGAGTGTGAGTGAGAGTGCAGGGTGGGGGACACATGAAGTTGATCTGCTGCAGTATGTGCGTGGGAGTGTGAGGGTGGGTCATGCACTGCACTAGCATGCTGTTTCCAGGGGGAAGGTGTGTTTGGCCTATTCAACAAGTTTCCCTGCCTGCACATCCAGATGTGGGGGAAGTATGATGTCTTGTCAGACATACAGTGAGGCAGCACCTTTTCATTTCATGAGTCAGGACAGTGATTGCCAGTCTGCATGTCTGCATGTGTCCCTGATGTCCTTCACAGGCCCATATGTGGCCTTAGCTAGTGTTGCTGTCCAGAGGGTAGTGAGGCCATTGTTTAGACCTCTATATGTGCCTCATCTCTAGTTCTGCGCCATACTCAGGACCTGAATCCCCCAGGGTGACACTCTTGTTGGTCATTCACCTATGACACGGTACATTCAAACATTATTGTTCCCGGGCTCTTCCGTCCCCACCAGCATGTGCACATACTCGCATGTTGTTGGCACTGTTTGTGTTTCCAAATCGTCACTCCATTTAAGGGATGAGCTGCCCACACGTTGGACCTCTGTGTGACCCCCAAATGGCCTGCACATTCACTGCCCAATTGGACAGTGACACAACACTGAATGTACAGAGTGTCACATATGTGCTTTTCCTCTTGAGTCTCCATCAATGAGCCATTACAGAGATGTAGATTGCACACAACAGGCCTTGTGATGAGGGTCTGCGTTTGTGAGGTCATGTCCCTCAATGTGACATCAATGACACAGTGTGGCAGTTGCAGGGCAAGTGCTTTGTCGGCTGCGCAGTGTTGGGCACAGTGAGTATTCCCAGTCACATATGTAGTGATGTCATGCATGTCTTGTTATTCCCCAGAATATTGCATTAGATGTGGTCAGCATACACATTTAGCTCTCTGCTGGCGTCCTGCATGGCCAGGAGATGGGCATGTACTGTGTCCACCCTCATACCTGCATGCATTAATGTGTGTTTCACACATGATGATGTTTGCAATTAGCAGATGTATTGTCTCCCGCTGACGTAATGGCAGAATTTGGGATGAGTCAGGGGTCCTGCACTGGGGAATGGTGGTTGGTTACACTGAATGTTGCCCCTCTTGTCTCCCATGTCTGCAGCTAAAAGTCAACCAGCGCAAGGCCGTGTGGAGGGCCATTGCATCAAAGGTGCGTGCACTGGGTGGCTCAAACAGATGGCGCTCCCACTGTCACAAGAGGTGGGATGACATCGCACGGCTAAGCAGGAACGTGGCCGAGATGGCACTGGGGCTGATCCCTCGATCCGGCAGGTTGGCACGGCGCAGCATGACACCACTAATGGCACGCATTTTAGCAGTGACGCAGCCTGACCTGGATGCACGTCTGAAGGTGCATCAGCAGCAAGCTGGTGGTGAGTATTCTGTGAGTGTGACTCTGGTTGCTGTTTGCCAGCATGTGCTCCAGGCCTGGGCCAGTGCAGGGCTGTGATGTTGCTAGTGTGATGCAATGGTGTGTAAGTGGCCGCGGTGTGGGGTGCAGTTGTCATGCATTCCCCCTACATGTACCTTCCCATGTCATTGGTGTAATGGGCCTTGACTTCACATTTGTAGTTGTGGCCCTTCTGGTATCATCTTCATTGGTGTCGTCACGGACATCCCATGTCAGGGTCCAGCAGAGTGCATGATCTGAGTGTGCCATCATCAATGTGTGCATTGCCTGACGTCAGATTGAGTGCTGGCTACACATCTGACACCAATGTGCAACTGTAGTTGTGCCCCAAGATATGACATGGTGGATGGCATGTGCCCATGGACATTGTGTGTGATTATGTTGGGGTCTGTGTCTGTGTTGGTAACTTCTGCTGGATCATGTTGTGACGTTGGCAACATGTTGTGAGTAGGATCTTTGAACCCTTCAGAGGGATATGTGTGTGTTGTTAGACGTAGCCACCAACAGGCTAAATGGCTGTGTGTCCATCACATGGGTGAATTCTGTACAGTTTTGCATCATGCCACTGTAATTTAGATGTTTGTATTGAGGTTGCACAATGTTACTGCCCATGGTGTTGTCCAACATGGATCATTGTCCATCATTAGTGATGCTTCACTTGCAGATATTTGTTGACTTGATGCAGATGTACTTATCCTCTCTCTCTCTCTCATGCAGCATCTCACATGGGCACGGAAGGACACGGACGGACACCAGTGGTGAGGCATCAGGCACAGGTGATGCTCACCTGCATAGTGACACGGATGTCACCAGCGCATCAGAGGGGGACCATAGTCATCTTGAGAAGTCCCTGCCAGAAACGCAGACCTCTACGTCATCTAACGACGGCGGTGATGCATCTATGTTTTTGTCCGAAGGAAACGGGGACTCTGCCTCCTCGTCCACCACACAGCGTTCAGTGCCCACCCTCCCAGCTACTCCCACTTTTGCTGCCCGTGTTCGCACCACGAGGAAGGGAAGAGTGTCCTTCATCCCAGGCACCGCTGCCCCTGTCCCCCCTGCTGCCATCAGTGCGGAGTCTGTGGACCTTTTGCGCCAGCTGTGTGTAATTGGCACAGGTGGTGGCTTTCATGGAGGTTGTGCATTCCGACGTGGGTGGGCTACACCGGACTGTACAGTCTCTGGCCTCTGCAGTGACAGCAGCCATTCAACTTGCCCAATCCCATGGTCCAGCTCCAGTCCCTAGGCCCACCACCCTGACAGTGGACGCATCTGATGATGGTGAGCACACACCCCAGACGTCAAGGGACAGATACGTCACGCGCAGCACACAGCAGCCCAGGCTGCAGACACCATCCCCACATAAAGGTAAAGCCACACCAGAGCGCAGGGGCAAAAGCCCTTCAGGCCACACCCAGGGCAAGGATGGCAAAAAGCAGGCCTCTGGCTCACATGCCTCAGAGGCATCCCCAGCCAAGGACTCACCTGTCCCAAAGTGTCTCAGCAGAGACAGGCACACAGTTTCCGTGCCCAGTGACAAACAGGTGCCTGCTAAGGGTACACGTAAGAAGGGCTCCAAGGCTAGTTCACCCACAACATCTACTCCCATCCAGAGCCCTGTGAAGCAGGGTAAGGAGGCCACTGTAGGGGGGACACCTGGTAAACAGGTGATGCAGGGGCAGAAGCAATCAGGGGCCAAGCGTCCCAAAGGATCCAGCACGTCCCCAGAGGGTGGACCAGCATCTGCAGCTGATACAGCTTTTGTGACCAGTGTGCCTGTTGTATACACCCCACTTGGCCTTAATCCCAGGACAGGGAAGCCATATCAAATCCCCAAGAAGCGGAAGGGCACCCCTCAAACTTCACCCACACACACTGGTTCTCGTGCAGGCATGAGTCCACCTCCACGTGCCACCACCCCACCTGGACCTAGCAGCCCTGAGGCTTCCCAAACCACTGCTGGCTCTACCACACCTGGACCTGGCGGCCCTCAGGCTTCCCAGAACACTGATGGCTCTACCCCAGCTGGGCCTTTCTCTCCCCGAGCCAGTACCCCAACTGGCCCCGACAGACAGCCACCTCCCAGTCATACTGCCAGCCAAGTCTGAGTGTTAGTCCCCCTCACACACGTCTCTCCCACAGTGGTGCCATGGACTGCCCATTTTTGACACCCTGAGTGCGTTGCTGACCATGGCAGAGTACTGTACTACACATTTACAGTGCTGGATCTCATGTACCTCACCTGCACTGTGTCCTAGCCACTGGCCTTGTTGTTCACTGCTGTTTGCCCCTTGCCTGTGCAGCTTCTCATGTACCTCACCTGCACTGTGTCCTGGCCTTGTTGTTCACTGCTGTTTGCCCCCTGCCTGTGCAGGATCTCATGTACCTCACCTGCACTTTGGACTGGCCACTGGCCTTGCTGTTTACTGCTGTTTGCCCCTTGCCTGTGCAGCTTCTCATGTACCTCACCTGCACGGTGTCTTGGCCACTGGCCTTGTTGTTCGCTGCTGTTTGCCCCTTGCCTGTGCAGCTTCTCATGTACCTCACCTGCACTTTGGACTGGCCACTGGCCTTGCTGTTCACTGCTGTTTGCCCCTTGCCTGTGCAGGATCTCATGTACCTCACCTGCACTTTGGACTGGCCACTGGCCTTGCTGTTCACTGCTGTTTGCCCCTTGCCTGTGTAGGATCTCCATGTACCTCACCTCCACTTTGGACTGGCCACTGGCCTTGCTCTTCACTGCTGTTCTGCCCCTTGCCTGTGCAGCTGCTCCTCATGTACCTCACCTGCACTTTGGACTGGCCACTGGCCTTGCTGTTCACTGCTGTTTGCCCCTTGCCTGTGCAGGCTTCTCATGTACCTCACCTGCACTGTGTCCTGGCCACTGGCCTTGTTGTTCACTGCTGTTTGCCCCTTGCCTGTGCAGGATCTCATGTACCTCACCTGCACTTTGGACTGGCCACTGGCCTTGCTGTTCACTGCTGTTTGCCCCTTGCCTGTGCAGCTTCTCATGTACCTCACCTGCACTTTGGACTGGCCACTGGCCTTGCTGTTCACTGCTGTTTGCCTCTTGCCTGTGCAGGATCTCATGTACCTCACCTGCACTGTGTCCTGGCCACTGGCCTTGCTGTTCACTGCTGTTTGCCCCTTGCCTGTGCAGCTTCTCATGTACCTCACCTGCACTGTGTCCTGGCCACTGGCCTTGTTGTTCACTGCTGTTTGCCCTTGCCTGTGCAGGATCTCATGTACCTCACCTGCACTTTGGACTGGCCACTGGCCTTGCTGTTCACTGCTGTTTGCCCTTGCCTGTGCAGGATCTCATGTACCTCACCTGCACTTGGACTGGCCACTGGCCTTGCTGTTCACTGCTGTTTGCCCCTTGCCTGTGCAGGATCTCTATGTACCTCCCTGCACTTTGGACTGGCCACTGGCCTTGCTCTTGTCTGACTTTTGCTGCATGACTGTGTGAAATGTAAATAAAAGAAGAAGTTTACTCCTGTTGTCTGCCTTGTCAGTGTCCTTGCTAAATAAAGGGTTACTGTGTGGGTATTGTTTACTGTGACACATGCTCTATTTTCCACTTCAACATTGCCAATGTCTTGTTTCCTCTGATCATGTTGTTTCAACTTTTGTGTCCCAGACTTCTGCATCTGTGTGTGTTGGCTTGGTAGTATGTGTGTTTGCTGTGGACTAGTTGACTTCCTGGGTGTGTTGTTGTGTGTGTGATGTTTAGATTGTTGTTGTGTGTGTTCATGTAGTGTGTCACTCATCCTTTCTGTAACTAGTATGTGTGTTGTGCACACACTGCTTGATGTGCATGCAGTGCTGTGAGTTGATGTTGTCTTGTCCTTGCCTGTTGTTGCACCCCTGATGTTTGGCTGTTGTAGCATGTTGATATCTTTGCCTGTGAATGTGTTGTGACTCGATGTGGCTGTGTGCAGTGTTTTTTGTGTTGTGTCATGCAGTTGACAGTTGCTCTGTGTGTGGTGTTCTATTTTCCTGTCAGTGTGTGTGTGTTGTTGTTGTGTTTGATTCAGGTGTGTTGCCATTGTGGTGTGCCTTACTTGTGTGTCTGTCACATGGACTGAGGTCTATTGTGGTTGCCGTGCTTGTTTTATGTGCATCCTTGTTGTTTCTCCTCTCACATTTGATGTGTCTATGGTCATAGTTGTGCATGTGCAGACATGTGGTACAGTGTGACACCATTTTGAGCGGATGGGTGTTGTGGTATGTCTGTCTATGTGTCATTGTAGGCCCATTTCTGCCTTTTGTTCTCCATTATTGTTTTTAGTGGATGCACTTCTTATATGTGTTGTGGTATGTTGTCTGTGCATTTTTCCTGACTAATGAGGTTGTGTACTCCTGTTGTGTCTGTGCTCCCATTGAATTTCCACTGTTAAACTGCACAGATCGTCTGTTATTGTAGTAGTTCTGTGTGTGTGTTTTGATTGTGTTCTGTGTTTGACTGTTGTTTTTTATGCGTACAGTGGTTCTGCCCATACCTGTGTGTGTGTGTGATGTTTGTGGATACCCCCAGAAGTTGTGTTTGATTGTCAGTGTATTGACTGGACATTATTGTGCAAGCTTCTGTGTGTTTGTCACTGGCGTTGTGTGCTGCAGGTGTGATGGGTGTGGGGGTTGTGTGAAGGTTCATACTTGTGTTTGACTGTCATGGAGTGTTGCAATGGGCCCTGTGTGTTGTGCTGCTGACATACTCCTGTGATGTATTTGGATTCAGATGTGTGGCTGATCAGGGTTGGACTTCATACCCTTCCTTTCATCCCTGTGCCTATTCATGGTTTGCCTTGCTGTCTTCCTGAGTTGTTGCAGTGAGGTGACTGTGGTTTTGACTTCACTCACTGTGACTGCCATGTGTGTGGATTTTTGGGCTGGGGTGGATGTAATGTGTTCCTTCCCTTGCATGTGAGTCTGCACTATTTTGCTGTTCAGCTCCCTTGCCATTCCATTTGTGTGCACCTCACTTTGGGTTGCCTATTTTGTTGTCCTACATTGCTGTTGGCATGTATGGTCTGTGTTTGTTTGCTGTGTGCCAGTGTGGGGTATGTCTGTGTGACTTGGCAGGCTGTGTGTCCATTGGAGTGTTTGTTAATTTGTCTGTGTGTGTTTAATGTAGTAGCTTGGACTCAGTTTACTTGCCATGAGTGTGGTGTTGTTGTGGTGTGTGTTCCCCTGGCCCAGTGCTTGCTGCGCTGTGTGTTACTCTGCAGCCACACCATGCGGGGCTGTCTCCCCTAGTTGTTTGTTGTGTGGTGCAGTGTGTGTGTTCACCTGGCTGCTTTTTGGGCATGTGGGGGCACAGGAGATCCACGTGGCATGTCCCTTCATGGTGTGGGTGGGCCTAGTGTGTGGAGTGTGGAGGTGTTGCCCTGTGTACTTTGGGCACTGCCCCTGCCTTGCGCTGGCCCAGGCTACTACATTGTGTGCATTTTGTCACGTGAACTGGGCATTATTTCAGGATCGCGGACATGGTGGCCTGGGTGTGGAGGGGTGGACTAGTGGCAGGTGGGACATGTGTGGCTACACCTGTGGTTGTGTTCCTGTTCCCACAAGGGTGTCTGGTGGGGCAGGCACCTTACATCGGACATGGATTTGTGGGTTGTGTTTGTTAGCGGAGCTGTGTGATGGCGTACCTGTGTTGGCGTCCGCGACGGTCCATGGCTTGCTGTAGGTGGATCATGTACAGCGCCGGAAGACGTGTAGTGCCGGGTCCATGGCGGTCGGCTCCGGTTATCGATTTCGCGCTCCGCTGTGGTGCTTCCGTATGCTCGGAATGGCCGGTTTCTCCGCTGCGGTGAGGCTGGCTGTTTTGCGCATCCTAATTTGTACGGGCGGGAGGGACGTCATTCCGCACGCGTGGCTCTGGATTGGTTGTCTCCGCCGCGGGCGCGTTTTGGATTGCGGTCCGAGTTGCACCGCGGCGGTCGGACAATGGGCTGTGTTTGGCCATTGTAATATGGCGGACGGGGGCACCGCTGCTCACGGGCGGAAAAAAGCGTTTTATCCCACCGCCAGCATCGCGGAGGTGCATCCACCAGTCATCGTAATGGACCCCATAGTTTGGTTTTTCACAACAAACTACCTTAAACTTTGTAATTTCTTCTGCAAACTTCTGAGTACTACTATCTTCCACCTCTTCTTTAACACCTACACTTATGAAACTCTCACTTTCTCTACACTCCCTCTTCAGGACCAAAGAAACGAAACTGTATATCATCACAAACTTTTTTTACATCCAATACTGAACCATGCAAAAGAGCAGTGTTTATTTCACTTAAACATAATGCAGGACTCTTTACATAGTACAATCTTCTTACTAACTTCCCGCATTTCTGAGTGATGTACTGCTAACATTCTCAAATGATGAAAAGTACTTTGACACACTCTTCTCGAAAGACAAGCCAGAGAATGACCCTGCAAGCCAGTATATTTTCTCACTTTACAAGGATCTAGTCCTTGCAACATCGTAATCTTCTGTTTAACACTTTTTTACCATACTCTCGTAAGAAATTTAGTAAAATATCAATAGATTCCTGTCGTATACTACAAATACTACTACAATCCCACCTATACACTGGAGCTTGTGAACGTCTCCCTTGAACTTCTTCAGCTATTACTTCTTCTACATTTCTAGGAACCATCTTTTCTTTTTAATTGGACAACCATTTTTAACCTCATAAGAGCTGACCATTGGTATCAACTGCGTGAACTAATGTATTTTGTTGAAAATAGCTTTCTTCATTAAAAAAGGTTCAGTACTAGAAGTGTGCTTCCATTCACCCCAATTTTTTGCAAAAGTTAGTTCTATTGACCAGTCTTTTTCTTTTCCTTTTCTCCTTCATAAAATGCATTGTTTTATTCCAATGTTGTCATTCTTTTCTAAACAATCTTCTTTTCAATTCAAAAGCGTTTGACTACACTTTCAATCTGATGCTTTTTCTTGTAAAATCGCAGATCTTCTTTTATATTTCTTGCAATCTTTCATTAAATTTTTGCAGTACTATACTTTTAAACATTCGTTTCCTAATATCCCTTATACTGTTTCATCCTTCTTTCATCATAGATTATTTTCTCAAAACATGATTTTCTATTAATATCTCCTTTTTTTGTTTCCTTCTGAATGGTTGTACTACTTTTCTTTTTCTTTTCTCCATTTTCTAAATTCGTAATCTTCTGTAAAACTCTTTTTAACAAAATTCTTTAGTTCTCTTACCCAGAAGCCTTTTCCTTTAATGTCACATGTTGTACTTTGTCTGATTTCTCCTTTTCTGTTTCTTTTAAATAGTACTCTTTTCGTTCTTTTCTTTTGATCTTTTCTTGCCATACTCAATCTTTATTAATAATAATGGTGAGTATCTGAAAAGAAGAGAAAAGTTTAAATACTTTCATTAAATCATTTAATATTAATAAAATAATTATATACAAATATTCTCATATATAAATAAAAACATATTTTAATTGCATTCCAAAAGTATGTCAGACACTGCAGACAAAGATCCAGAAAGAGGCAAAGAGGGGGTACAGAAAGACCGAAGACGGTGTGAAAGATACATGAGGGGTGCAAAAGAAGCAACAGAGGTGTACAAAGAGAAGCGAGGAATGCAGAAAGAAGTAACAGAGGTGTAGAAAAAGGAAGAGGGTGCAAGAAGAGAGGAGAGGTGCAGAAAGAGGCATAAAAGGCACAGAAAGAAGCAAGACATGTACAGAAAAAAACAAAAAAGTGCAGACAGAATGAACAGAGGTGTAGAAAGAGGTAACACGGATGCAGAAAGAGGAAACAGGGCTGCAGAAAGACCTAAAAGGAGTACAGAAAGAAGCAACACAAGCAGAAAGACACAAATGAAGTGCAGAAAGAAAGAACAGAGGTACAGAGTCCATGTGTTTGGTCTAAGTAATTGAAAGAGTGCATGGGTAATGCCAGGGTGATTGCATAAGTGCAGGGGTAATGTCTAGGAGATTGGCGGAGTGCATAAGTAAAGTATGGGTGATTGCATGAGTGCAGGAGTAATGTGTGTGAGGTTGTATGAGTGTAGTAGTAGTGCCTGGGTGATTGGAGGAGTGCAGAGATCGTGCATGGGTGATTTTAAAAGTGCATAGATACTGGTTGGGTGATTCAAAGAGTACAGTTCCTGAGTGAATAAAGGAGTGCAAAGGTAGTGCCTGAGTGATTTCTTAACAGCATGACTACTGGCTGAGTGATTACATAAGTACACAAGGGTAGTACCTCTGTGATTGAAATAGTGCAACAGTAGTGGCTGGGTGATTATATAAGTGCATGAGTAGTGGCTACATGATTGAAAGAGTGCATGGGTAATACCTTGGCGATTGCATAAGTGCATAGGTAGTGCCTAGGTGATTGCGTGAGTGTAGCAGTAATGCCTGAGTGATTACAACAGTGCATATGTACTGCCTGGATCATTAGAAGACTGCATGGGTAATACTTGGCTGTTTTTATAACTGCATAAGTGTTGGACCTAGCAAAATATAAAGCAGCAGACTATTATATCACTGAAATACAAGTCTCTCCATATTCTTAGAAGCATGCATACATATGTCTACGTTTTCAAGCCAACATCATATCTAAAAGAAATATGTATACCATATTTTATAACTCTATGAGTACTGCCTAGGTGATTACAGAAGTACTAAAGTACTACCTGAGTGATTACAGGAGTGCAAAGGTAATGCCTGGGTGATTTTATAAGGGCATGAGTACTTCTTGGGTGATTGCACGACTACTGAGTTAGTGCCTGAGTGAATAAAGGAGTGTTAACATACTGCCTGGGTGAATTCTTATCAACATAGGTGCAGCCTGCATGATTGCATGACTGCAGGGATAGTACATAAGTAGTGCCTGGGTGATTGCATAACTGCAGGGGTAATATCTGAGGGATTACTGGAATACATAGAAAGTGAATGGGTGACTTTATAAGTCCATGAGTACTGCCTGGGTGATTACAAAAGTACTAAGGTACTACCTGAGTGATTACAGGAGTGCAAAGGTGGTGCCTGGGTAGTTTTATAAGTGCATGTGTACTGGCTGAGTGATTACATAAGTACAAGAGTAGTGCTTGCGTGATTGAAAGAGTGGAAAGATAGTGGCTGGCTGAATGAAGCACTGTATACCTAATGCATTGATGATTGCATGAGTACAGAGGTAACATCTGGGGGATTTAAGAAGTACATAGGTAACGCCTGGGTGATTGCATGACTACAGGGGTAATATCTGAGGATTTACATGACTACATAGGAAGTGTCTGGGTGATTTTATAAGTGCATGGGTACTTCTTGGGTGATTGCAGGACTACTCAGATAGTGCCTGAATGAATAAAGGAGTACAAAGGTAGTGCCTGAGTGATTTCTTAACAGCATGACTACTGGCTGAGTGATTACATAAGTACAAGGGGTAGTACCTCCGTGATTGAAATAGTGCAATGGTAGTGGCTGGGTGATTATATAAGTGCATGAGTAGTGGCTACATGATTGAATGAGTGCATGGGTAATACCATGGTGATTGTATGAGTGTATAGGTATTGCGTAGGTGATTGCATGAATGTAGCACTAATGCCTGAGTGATTACAACAGTGCATATGTAATTGTCTGGATCATTAGAAGAGTGCATGGGTAGTACTTGGCTGTTTTTATAACTGCATAAGTGTTGGGCCTAGCAAAATATATAGCAGCAGACTATTACATCACTGATATATAAGTCTCTGCATATTGTTAGAAGCATGCAAACATATGTCTACGTTTTCAAACCAACATCATATCTAAAAGAAATATATATACAATATTTCTGGAATATAGTGAAACTTAGAAACTAAAACATATAATAGAACTGCCTGGGCGATTACTGAACTACTAAGATACTACCTGAGTGGTTACAGGAGTGCAAAGATAGTGACTGGGTATTTTAAAAGTACATGAGTACTGGCTGAGTGATTACAGAAGTACAAGAGTAGTGCCTGCGTGATTGAAAGAGTGGAAAGATAGTGGCTGGCTGATTGAAGCACTGTATACCTAATGCGTTGGTGACTGCATGAGTACAGGGGTAACGTTTGGGAAACTAAAGGAGTACATAGGTAACACCTGGGTGATTGCATGACTACAGTTGTAATATCTGGGGATTTACATGACTACATAGGAAGTGACTATGTGATTTTATAAGTGCATGGGTACTTCTTGGCTAATTACAGGACTACTGAGGTACTGCCTAAGTGAATAAAGGAGTGCAAAGGTAGTGCCTGGGTGAATTCATAACACCATGACTACTGGCTGAGTGAATACATGAGTACAAGGGTACTTGCAACGATAGTGCCTGGGTGTTAGAAATGGGATTTTTGGTAGGCTAGGAGCGTGGGCCCAAGTCAGGCAAAACCACCACTCCTAGTCAGGATAAAGGGAGTTACACGTCTAAAAAATAACCCCTGCTCACCCCCATGGTAGCTTAGCACGGGCAGCCGTGAGCTTATCTTAGAGAAGGCAGTGTGTAAAGCATTTGCCTGTACCAGCAGTAATACAGTGTGCGCACTACAAAAAGGACACCACACCAGTTTAGAAAAATATCCCAATATTTTTATATAATTAAAACGAGACCAAAAAACGATAAACGCCACAATATTATGGCTTAAAGTTCACAGTTCAAAAATACGGCTGATTAAAGAAGAGTTCCTTTGTGTGGATTAGCTCCGATCCGGGCTACCACAGCATCGATGAACACAAATCCAAAACAGTTCTGGCTGACTCTGCGGGGTGCGCAGGCCGGCTACGGTGTCGGGAAGACCCGCAAACAGTACCTTTCAGAGATGCAGGCGATGGGGCCCTTGAAGTCACTCGCGATTGCAGGTCGGGGCCCCTTTCTGATGGGGGATCCAAGGAGCACTGGCATCAACAGGCGCATTCCCCCGGGTGCTGTGGGCGACGGAGCAGCGGTGCCGGCGTCGCGGGGCCCCCAGCTTTTCGCCTTGAGTCGCGAGCAAGCGGCTCGGTGGCGGCGTCAGATGGCGTCGTCCGGTGAGACCAGAGGTCGCGGGCGTGCGAGATGGAAGCGGTGCCCCGTCACGGTGCTAGCAGGTCCGCGGTGCAAGCAGCGGCGTCGTCGTTGCTGAGGCGCTGTCGTCGGGTTGACAAGCAGGGTCGATGGCGCCGGCGTCGGTAGGCCAAGGCTGCGGTGCAGGATGAGGAGTGGTGCGTTGTGTGACTTGCGAGCGGTGCCCTCCCGGACCACGGTGTAAGCAGCGGCGCCCGATTTCGGCGGCGAAGTGGCGGGTGTCCGGCAGTCAGGCGTCCTCGTGAGAAGCAAGGTGAGTGCGGGCGCGGTGCCCACAGGTCACGGTGCGAGCAGTGGCTCGGTGGCGGCGTCAGCAGGCGTCGATTACGGTGAGACTCCAGGGGTGCGGTGCCCGGCGTTGCCGGCGCGCGCCCTCTCTGCGGTGTGCCAAAGCTTCAGCGTGAAGCGCGGGCGGTGCGGAGATGCGAGCCGCCCACAGGTCGCGGTGCACAAGCAGCTGGCTCGGTGGCGGCGTCAGCAGGCGTCATCGGTGAGACCAGGGTTGCCGGTGCGGCGGTTGTCCTCTGCAGTGCCTTCCAGGACACGAGTCGGCAGTGGCGTCGTGAGAGCGTCGTCGAGAGTTGGTGTTCTTTGGGTGGCAGCAGCACAGCCACACAGATCCCCAGTGCTGCGGGTCGAAGAGCTTGAAGTCACAGCAGTTCCGGAGACTTCGCTGAACAGGGAGCAAGCTCTACCTCCAGTCCTTGGAGACTCACAAATTAGGTTGCAGAAAGTCCAGTCCAGGCCTTCCACTGTCAAGACAGAAGCAGCCACTGCAGGTCAGCCCAGCAAAGCAGTCGTTCCTTTTCGCAGCTTCTCCGGCTCTTCTTCTTGGCAGTCTTCTTGTTTCTAGATGAGTTCTAAAGTTCAGGGGTCTGGGCCCCAGTATTTGTACACCAAAAATCCTTTGATCTTCCAGGCAGAGGGTGTCTGTTCCCGGCCAAGACAGTTCGGCTTCCTTCTCTGGTGTGAATTCCTGGCGGGAGGTGGAGACGGCTTTGTCAGAGGCAGACCAGGCCCTTTGAGTCTTGCGGAAATCTCCTCCCTCTTCCTCCCATCGCAGCCCAGGTCTATTTAGACCTTTCCTGACCTACACAGACCTATGGGAGCCACCCTGCTTCCTATGCCATCTGTCGTCCCAAAAACCCAGACAGGCAATCCACATTCCAGCAGAGGCACACGGGATGGGCCGAGCAGGAAATAATACCCACTTTCTAAAAGTGGCCTTTATGAACTCAGAATAGAAAAAGGGCACCCTACCGCTAAAGGCTCGTCTTTAGGCGTGAGTTCAGGAAGCATACCAAACTTCACTCACTTATACTTTTTCGGAGGCTGCGTGCGTGGGTGGCACATTCCGTGCTGCCGGCCCACGAGTAGCGGTTGACTCACAAACCCCGGCACCCGCAGTGCCCTTTACAGGGGACTGACAAGTAAGTCAAACATCCAATCATAACACAATTTACCACAGGAGCACCAGCACTTTACCAATGATCAGCAGTGCGAAAAGCGCGCAGAAATGTTACACCAGCAAAATGCATGAGTCAAAACCGGGAGGGCAGAAAGCAAAGCTCGGGGAAACACGCCAAAAGATGCCAAGTCTAACCACACGTCCCTCCAGCAGAAAGTAGGGGAGCTACCCACCACGCCTGGAGTTCTCCTGCTAAGGCGGAAGAACCGAGGACAGGCCATCTGCGTTGGCGTGAGCCCTGTCCCAGGACGGTGTTCCACCGTGAGGTCCATTCCCTGTAGGAGATGGACCACCTCAGCAGTTTTGTGGATTCTCACTCTCATCTGCATTAACCACCTGAGGGGGCCTGTGGTCGGTCTGAACCCGGAAGTGAGTCCCAAACAGGTAGGGCCTCAGCTTCTTCAGTGCCCGGGACCACAGCAAAAGCTTCCCTTTCTATGGCACTCCACCTTTGCTCCTGGGGGAGTAGTCTCCTGCCAAGGAAGGCTACCTGGCTGGTCTAGGCCCCTCTTCTGCTTCAGTTGTGAGAGCACCGCTCCACTCCATGCTCTGACGCGTCGGTCTGCACGACAAATTGCTTGGGAGAGTCGAGGGCCTTGACCCCGGGGCCGTGCACATGGCGGCCTTCCAGGGCATCAAACGCCTTCTGGCAGGACCCAGTCCAGATCACCTTTTTCGGCTGCTTCTTGGAAGTCGAAGCTCACAGTTAAGGGGGCCACGATGGTGCCATACCCCCTTAACAAACCTCCGGTAGCATCCGGTGAGTCCTAGAAGGCCCTCACCTCGGTCTGGGTCTTGGGGGCTCCCAAGCCCAGAATGGTGTCCACATCTTGCGCCGCAGGGGCGCCACCTGGCCGCTCCCCTACCTGGTGTCCCGGGCACACCACCGTCCACCCCTGCCCGATCTCGGCACTTGCTGCGCCTCAATCGTGAGGCCTGCCGTCTGCAGTGCCCTCAACACTTCCCTGAGGTGTTGTAGGTGTTCATCCCAACTGGAGCTGAACACCACGCGTGTACGTCAGGTATGCGGAGCTGAATTCCTCCAGCCCGGCCAACACCTGGTTGACCAACCTCTGAGAAGGTGGCAGGGCATTCTTCAATCCGAAGGGCATCACCCGGAACTGGTAATGCCCGTCCAGGGTTGAGAATGCTGATCTCTCTTTGGCTCCCTCGGTTAGAGCGATCTGCCAGTACTCTGACGCCAATCTGGCCGCTCCCAACCGGTCGATGAGCTCGTCAGCTCGGGGGATGGGGTGTGCGTCCGTCCGCGTGACGGCATTGAGCCCCCAATAGTCCACACAGAACTGCAGTTCTGGGGCGGCACCCAGTGCCCGTTGCCTTCGGGACCAAGACCACGGGGCTGGCCCATGGGGCTGCTGGACGGCTCAACCACCCCCAACGCCAACATCTTCGAGACCTCCTCTTTGATGCTGGCCATGACCCGAGTCAGCCAGCCGGTGAATTCTTGTGTTTCATCGGGGGCTGTCACCGGTATCCACGTCGTGAGGTATACCAGTGAGTAACACCTGGGGTCAAGGAGAACAGTGGGGCAAACTGCCCCAACAACTGGCGACACTCGCCTCTGTTGCTCAGCGGTCAGGGCCGGAGAGGGTCACACCATCTACCGACCCATCCTCTCTTGGGCAGACAGGAGGTCCAGGAGGGCTCACTCTCCGCTTCCTCCCGTCGTCCGTCGCCAAGAGCATGCTCACTTCGGACCTCTCGAAGTGGGGTTTGAGCGGTTCACGTGGAGGACCCGTAACGGGTTCCGAGAGCCTGCAAATCCACCGAGGTAGGTGACCTCACTTTGGTGCTCCACCACCTCAAAGGGCCCCGTCCACTTGTCCTGCAAGGCACAAGGTTCCACAGGGGCCATGACCCACTCTTTCTGTCCAGGTTGAAATTCGACCAGAGTGGCATGCTGGTCATACCACTTCTTCATTTCTTCCCTGGCTGGCCTCGAGGTTCGCCTGAGGCGAGTTTCCTGAAGCGGGCAGTTTGGTTGCGGAAGGCCAGCATGTAGCTGAACACATCCTGGGGTGTCTTCTTGGGAGCGGCCTCCCAGCCTTCCTTCACCAAGCTTAGAGGTCCCTCGCACGGGGTGACCGTACAAAGCTCGAAGGGACTGAACCCGAGAGACTTCTGGGGTACCTCCTATACACAAGAGAGGCACGGTAAGAGGACGTCCACTTACGCCTCATGGGTTCAGTGAGACCCTTGATCATGCCTTTCAAGGTCTGAGTTGAACCTTTCCACCAGGACCGTTACCGTTGGGGGTGGTAAGGAGTGGTGAACTTGTACGTAACCCCATACTCCTTCCATAGGGATGTCATATAGTTCGATATGAAATTAGTCCCCTGTCGGAAACCACCTCTCTGGGGAACCCCACGCGGGAAAAGATCCCCATTAACGCCCGGCCCACCACGGGTGCCGTCGTTGTCCTGAGAGGGATTGCCTCCGGGTACCGGGTGGCGTGGTCCACCAAGACCAGGATGTACCTGTTGCCCATGGCTGTCTTGGGGTGCAGTGGCCCCACGATGTCCATCCCTACCCTTTCAAAGGGCGTCCCCACCACGGGGAACGGTTGGAGAGGAGCTTTGACCTTCCTCCCACTCTTGCCACTGGCCTGGCAAGTTTGGCAAGACCGACAATGCACATCCGACTGCCTTTGCATTTGAGGCCAGAAGAAGTGGGTGACAAGCCGGTCAAAGGTCTTGTCCTGCCCCAAATGTCCTGCCAAAGGCACGTTGTGATCCAGACCCAGTAGGAAGGTCCAGAAGCGCTGGGGTACCACCAGCACACGGGCTGCCCCAGGTTCCGCGACCTTAAGCTCGCTGTACAGGAGATCATTCTCCCAATATGATCCAATGTGATCCGGACTGATCACCAGTCGCCTGGAGCTGCGGCCTGCTGCCGCAGACCCTCCAGAGAAGAGCACCTGCTGCTCCCGGCCACTCCTCCCTGGTGGGACCCCCTTCTTGCTGCCAATGGGTCAGCTCAGAGATGTCCCCAGTTCGGCTACCTGCTCCCTGTAGGCACCGGGGCGTCCCCTCGAGGTCCGCCTCCTCCCGGGCCGTGGGAACTTCAGGGGCTGGTTTCCCGTGCCCTTGCCCTTTCTCTTGGCAGGGACCTGGGCCACTGTCTTCCAGGCTCCGGGTCCCTCTGATCACCCTCTTTGGCCACCATCGACTGAGTGGACACGCAGGCCCACTCTGGCAACCCCAGCATTTCCAAGTGGGACCTGAGCTCAACATCCTTCCGCTAAGGACTGCTCCAGGTCGTTACCGAACAGACAATCGACAGGCATGGAAGGGCTCACAACTACCCTTAAGGGACCTGAGACCCCCACTCGAGAGGGAACCTGCGCCACCAGACACTGGTGCTCTGAGATTATCGACTGCAATCACCTGGTGGAATGCCCCGGGGACTACCTGCGTCTCAGGGACCAGGTGACACCCGAACTGAGGTCACACTGGCTCCGTATCCCTGAGAGCCTCTACCCTTTTCCCCGTTGATGGTCACCCAGGTGCTGTATTTCTTTGTGTTAGGGGGCACCTGGGCTCCTGGGACCATCTCACTGTCCCCTAGTGAGGCGAGGTCCTTTCTGCGGGGTCCCCACCCTCCTGTTGGTACTCCTCCTCCTCCCCAGCGCTATGCTAGCCAATACTTTGGGCGGTCCACCGGTGGGTGGCTGTGTCCCCTTTGGGCACCTGGGGTCTCCCTTCATGTGCCCTACCTGGTCACATGCAAACACTTGCGGGGCCGGTCTCAGCCGGCTTTTCTGTCGAGAGCCCCTGGCTTCTTATCTCCGGGGGATGGGAACCTTTACCCTGGGTGTTATTTTGGGGCCCTTTCGAGAACTCCTGTGTTTTACCTTATCCCCCACTTTTCGGCTGGGGACCCTGCCCACCCTTTGGCTGAGTCTCCCCCAAATGCTTTCTGTGGACCCTGGTACTCACCCAGCGGTCCGCCTCCACTAGCCAGCTTCCTGGGGTCAGTCAGCTTACTATCTACTAGGTGCTGGCGCAGATCTGCAAAACATAGACTGGACAGGTGCTCCCATGCAATCAAATTGTAGAGCCCTTAAAATCTGTCACATTGCTGCCCTTCACCCAGCCATCCAACGATCAACAAAACCCATCCACACATTCCAGCCACGTGTTGGCATCAGATTTCTTCCAGGACCTAAACTGATCCCTGTACTTTTCAAGGGTGAGACCATGAGCCTAGTGAGGAGGGGCTTCCTTCATATCAGCATAGGTGAGGTTAGGCCCCTGCCCAAAGCTGTCAAAGTATCCCTGGCTTCCTCTGGAAACAGAGACCACAATCCTGCTCCCCAATTCTCCTCAGGGACCCCATTCATGTGTTTCGCTGCCTCATAACCCTGGAAACCATCTCTGTATGTCATCCCCCTTCTTGAACTCTCTGCCCACATTCTTAGGGATGTGTACGATTCGGTCTGTCTACCTTGACGAGTTGCTGCCACCATCCGAGCCGGGCCTGCTCCTCAGCTCCAGCTCTTTAAGACCTCGTTCATGCTCCAATAGCATTCTCTTCTCCTCCATGGCCAATCCAATCGTTCTCTAGCTCCGTGGCGGCTCTCCTTGCTTCCCGCCTGTCCTCCAGCTCCTCTGGGACAGGCCACTGCTACCTGGTCAGAAGGCTTCCCCCCTCCCAAGAAGCACATCCATCCTAGGACTAGGCTCCCCCGCCTCTTCACTAAGGTCACCCAGACTGCCCACTTGCGTCTCTGGCTGCTACCCAGGCCCTCAGCGCCTTTGCAGCTCGTCCTTTCTAGTGAGGCCTCTGATTTGGACTTTAGGTTTTTGCAACGGATTTCAATTCCCCGAACAGTGTAGAGCTCAACCTATCCTCCTCAAAGGCAATGTCCATGGATGCAACGGATGATGCTATTGATTCCGGCATGATGAAGCAGAAAGTTCACCTGGCAAGATCACAAAATTGGCCAAAGAAAACGGGTTAGTATGTGGCACGTAGTGGTCTGCGATATGGTAGTAGTGCACACCAATCACTGTAAGTCAAGTGGAAATGCAAGTCCTATCCCCACCGCTGACAACCAATGTTAGAAATGGGATTTTCGGTAGGCTAGGGCGTGGGCCAAAGTCAGGCAAAAACCACCACTCTAGTCAGGATAAGGGAGTTACACGTGTAAAATAACCCCTGCTCACCCCCTTGGTAGCTGGGCACGAGCAGCCAGGCTTATCTTAGAGGCAGTGTGTAAAGCATTTGCACATAACTAACAGTAATACAGTGTACGCACTACAAAGGACACCACTACCAGTTTAGAAAAATATCCAATATTTTATGTAATTAAAACAAGACGAAAAATGATAAAGCTACAATACTATACTTAAAAGTTCACAGTTCAAAATACGCTGATTAAAATGAGTTCCTTGTGTGGATAGCTCCGTCCGGGCTACCACGGCGTTGTAGAGCACACAAATCCAAAACAGTTCTGGCTGACCGCGGGGTCGCAGGCCAGCTACGGTGTCAGGAAGACGTGCAAACAGTACCTTTCAGAGATGCAGGGCGCATGGGGCCCTTGAAGTCACTCGCGTTGCAGGTCGCAGCCCCTTTCTGATGGGATCAGGCGCTGGCGCACGGGGTTGGGTGCTGCGGGCGAGAGCAGGCGGTGCGGCGTGCGCGGGGCCCCCAGGTCGCGGTGCGGGCGTGCAGCGGCTCGGTGGCGGCGTCAGATGGCGTCATCGGTGAGACCAGGGTCGCGGTGCGAGACGGAGGTGGTGCTCGTCACGGTGCTAGCAGGTCACGGTGCAAGCAGCGACGTCGTCGTTGCTGAGCGCTGTTGTCGGTTGACTAGCGGGAGTCGATGGCGCCGGCGTCGGTAGGCCAAGGCTGCGGTGCAGGATGAGGGCGGTGTGTCGTGTGACTTACGAGCGGTGCCCTCGAACCACGGTACAAGCAGCGGCATCGATTTCGGCGGGAAGTGGCGGTGTCCGGCAGGCCAAGGCATCCTCGTGAAGCAAGGCGGTGTGGAGTGCGGTGCCCTCAGGTCGTGGTGCGAGCAGCGGCTCGGTCGCGGCGTCAACAGGTGTCGTCGGTGAGACCAGGGTCGTGGTGCGGCGTTGCGTCAGTGCCCTCTGCGGTGCCAAAGCTTCGGCGTGAAGTGAGGCGGTGCAGAGTGCGGTGCCCACAAGTAGCGGTGCAAGCAGCGGCATCAACAGGCGTCGTCGGTGAGACCAGGGTTGCGGTGCGGCGGTGCCCTCTGCGGTGCCAGCGGCGTGAAGCGGCGGTGCGGAGTGCGGTGCCCAGGTCGCGGTGCAAGCAGCGGCTCGGTCGCGCGTCAACAGGCGTCGGTGAGACCAGGGTTGCGGTGCGGCATTGCGGCCGGTGCCTCTGCGGTGCCTTCAGGACACAGAGTCGGCAGTGGCGTCATGGAGACGTCGTCGAGTTGGTGTTGTTCGTGTGGCAGCACAAACACACAGTCCCCAGTGCTGCGGGTCGAAGAACTTGAAGTCTCTTGCTGTTCCTGAGACTTCGTGAGCAGGGGAGCAAGCTCTACCTCCAGCCCTTGGAGAGACTCACAAATTAGGTTGCAGAAAGTCCAGTCCAGGCCTTCCACTGCCCAAGACAGAAGCAGCCACTGCAGGTCAGCCCAGCAACGCACCCAGCAAAGCAGTCGTTCCTTTTCGCAGCTTCTCTGGCTCTTCTTCTTGGCAGTCTTCTTGTTCCAGATGAGTTCTAAAGTTCAGGGGTCTGGGCCCCAGTATTTGTACACAAAACTCCTTTGATCTTCCAGGCAGAGGGTGTCTGTGCCCGGCCAGAACCAGTTCAGCCTTCTCTGGTGTGAATTCCTGGCAGGAGGTGGAGACGGCTTTGTCAGAGGCAGACCAGGCCCTTTGAGGTGCGAGGAAATCTCCTCCCTCTTCCCCCCATCGCAGCCCAGGTCTGATTAGCCCTTTCCTGACCTACCTAGACTATCGGGAGCCACCCTGCTTCCTAGCCATCTGTCGTCCAAAACCCAGACAGGCAATCCACATACCAGCAGAGGAACACGGGATGACCGAGCACACAATACCCACTTTCTAAAAGTGGCCTTTATGAACTCAGAATGAAAAGGGCACCCTCGCTAAAGGCTGCGTCTTTAGACGCTGAGTTCAGGCATACCAAACTTCACTCACTTATACTTTTTTCGGGCTACGTGCGTGGGTGGCACATTCCGTGCTGCCGGCCCACGAGTAGCGGCTGACTCACAAGCCCCGGCACCCGCAGTGCCCTTTACTGGGGACTGACAAGTAAGTCAAACATCCAATCATAACACAATTTTCCACAGGAGCACCAGCACTTTACCACTGATCAGCAGTGCGAAGCGTGCAGAAGCGTTACACCAGCAAAAACAGAGTCAAAACCGGGAGGGCAGAAAGCAAAAACTCGGGGGAAACACGCCAAAAAATGCCAAGTCTAGCACTGGGTGATTATATAAGTGCATGAGCAGTGGCTACATGTTTGAAAGAGTGCATGGGTAATACCTTGCTGATTGCATGAGTGCATGGATAGTGCCTAGATGATTGCATCAGTGCAGCAGTAATGCCTGAGTGATTACCCAGCACTGCATGTGCAGTGCCTGCATCATTGGAAGACTGCATGGCGAGAGTACTTGGATGTTTTTATGACTGCGTGAGTGTTGGGCCCTAGCCAAATATAAAGCAGCAGACTATTACATGACTCAGCACTATAAGTCTCTCCATATTGTTACAAGCACACACACATGACTCTCACAGCACTTGCAAATCATCATCATAGCAAAAAGAAATATGTTTACAATATTTCTGGAATATAGTGAAACCTAGAAACACTGAGACATGTAATAGATCTGCTTGAGTGTTTGCATAATTCCATGGGTGGTGCTTGGGTGATTATATGAGTTGCAGAGGTAGTCACTAGGTAATTGCAGGGGAGAATATGAAAAGTGACTGACTAATTGCATGAGTGCAGATATAAGACGTTGAGCGCTGCGGATAAGTTTGTATAAATAGCAACTGAAGGCATAGATGAGTCATTATGTACTGCGTATGTGAATAGGTGAGTGCAACAGTAGAGCCTGCATGATTCTATGACTGCAAGAGTAGTGTGTGGGTTATTACATGAGTGCATAGATATACACTGCATGATTACTTGACTGCAGAAGGTAGTACATAACTAGTGCCTGGGTGATTACATGACTACAGGAGGGTAATATCTGGAGGATTACTTTGGAATACATAGGAAATAGGTGGGTGATTTCATAAGTTCATGAGTACTACCTGGGTGATTACAGCGCTACTAAGATGCTGCCTGAGTGATTACAGGAGTGCAAAGGTAGTGGCTGGGTGATTTCAAAAGTGCATGAGTACTGGTTGAGTGATTACATAAGTACAAGAGTAGTGCCTGTGTGAGTTGGAAGAATGGAAAGATAGTGGCTGACTGGTAGAAGTACTGTATATCTGAATGCCATTCATGATTGCATGAGTACTGTAGGGGTAACGTCTGGGGATTAAAGGAGTACATAGCTAACTACCTGAGTGATTGCATGACTACAGGGGTAATATCTGGGGATTTACATGACTACATAGGAAGTGACTGGGTGATTTTCTAAGTGCATGAATACTTCTTGGCTGATTGCAGGACTACTGAGGTGCTGCCTGATTGAATAAAGGAGTGCAAAGGTAGTGCCTGGGTGATTTGCACAACACCATGACTACTGGCTGAGTGATTACATGAGTACAAGGGTAGTGCCTCCGTGATTGAAGGACTGCAACAATAGTGCCTGGGTGATTATATAAGTGCATGAGTAGTGGCTACATGTTTGAAAGAGTGCATGAGGTAATACCTTATTGATTGCATGAGTGCATAGATAGTGCCTAGATGATTGCATCAGTGCAGCAGTAATGCCCTGAGTGATTACAACTGCATGCATAGTGCCTGCCATCATTTGGAAGACTGCATGGCGGAAGTACTTGGGTGTTTTGCTAACTGCATGAATGTTGGGCCTAGCCAAATATAAAGCAGCAGACTATTACATGGCTCAACTATAAGTCTCTCCATATTGTTACAAGCACACATACATATGAATCTACCTTTTCAAATCATCATCGCAACTACAAAATAATATGTATACTATGTTTCTGGAATATAGTGAAACCTAGACACTGAAGGACATGTAATAGATCTGCCTGAGTGATTGCATAACTCCATGGGTAGCGCTTGGGTGATTGTATGACTGCAAGGGGTAGTCACTGGGTAATTGCAGAATAAGATGGATAGTGACTGGCTAATTGCATAAAAGTGCACACACTAGAGGTTTGAGAGTGCATGGATAGAGTGTATAAATAGCACCTGAAGACATAGATGAGTCATGGAGTAGTGCCTAAGTAAATAGATGACTGCAACAGTAGGGCCTGCGTGAATCTATGACTGCAAAGGTAGTGTGTGTATTATTACATGACTGCATAGGTACAGCCTGCATGACTACCTGACTGTACAGGTAGTACATAACTAGTGCCTGGGTGCATGACTGCAGGGGTAATATCTGGGAGATTACTGGAATACATAAAAAGTGAAAGAGTGATTTTATAAGTCCATGAGTACTGCCTGGGTGATTACAGAAGTACTATGGTACTGCCTAAGTGATTACATGACTGCAAAGATAGTGCCTGGGTGATTTTTAGAAGTACATGAGGTACTAGCTGAGTGATTACATAAGTACAAAGAGTAGTGTGTGCATGATTGAAAGAGCTGCAAAGGATAGTGCCTGGGTGATATGAAGCACTGTATAGCTAATGCATTGGTGGTTGCAGGTGCAGCGGTGAGCGTCTGGGGGATTAAAGGGAGTACATAGGTAACACCTGGGTGATTGCATGACTACAGGGATAATATCTGGGAATTTACATGACTACATAGGAAGTGACTTAGGGTGATTTTATAACTGCATGGGTACTTCTTGGGTGATTGCAGGACTACTGAGGTAGAGTCTGAGAGTGAATAACGTAGTGCAAAGGTAGTGCCTGGGTGATTTCATAACAGCATGACTACTGGCTGAGTGATTACATAAGTACAAGGGCAGTGCCTCAGTGACTGAAGGAGTGCAACGGTAGTGCCCTGGGTGATTATATAAGTGTATGAGTAGTGGCTGGGTGATTGAAAGAGTGCATGAGTAATACCTGGGTGATTGCATGAGTAGTGCCTGGGTGAGTGCTCATAAGTGCATGAGTACTGACTACATGATGATTGAAAGAGTGCATAAGTAATACCTTGGTGATTGCATGAGTGCCATAGGTAGTGCCCTAGATGATTGCATGAGTGCAACAGTAATGCCTGAGTGATTACAGTAGTGCATATGTAGTGCCTGCTGGATCATTCGGAGACTGCATGGAGTGAGTACTTGAGTGTTTTTATAACTGCATGAGTGTTGGGCCTAGCCAAATATAAAAGCAGCACACTATTACATGATTCAACCACAAATCTCTCCATATTGTTAAAAGCGTGCATACATGCGTCTCTGCAGCCACACGTCTAAAACAAATAGGTATACAATATTTCTGGAATATAGTAAAACCTAGAAACTGAGACATGTAATAGATCTGCCAGAGTGATTCCAAAACTCCATGGGTAGTGGCTTGGGTGATTGAATGAGTTGAAGGGTAGTCACTGGATAGTTGCAGGAAAAGATGGATAGTGACTGGCTAATTGCATGAGTGCAAACATACGCGTTGAGTGCATAGATAAATGTATAAATAGCACCTGAAGGCATAGATGAGTTTTTGAGTAATACCTAGGTGAATAGATGAATGCAACAGAAGGGCCTGGGTGATTCTATGACTGCAAAGGATAGTGTGTAGGTTATTATGTGACTACATAGGTACAGCCTGCATGATTGCATAGCTGTAGGGGTAGTACATAGCCTAGTGCCTGGGTGATTGCATGACTGCAGGAGTAATATCTGGGGGATTACTGGAATACATAAAAAGTGAGTGGGTGATTTTAAAAGTACATGAGTACTGCCTGGGTGATTACAGAAGTTACTAAGGTACTGCCTGATGGAATACAGGAGTGCAAAGGTAGTGCCTGGGTGATTCCTATAAAGGTGTATGAGACAAAAGTAGACACATATCTCAGTCACAACACCATGCACAGCTCAAAGCTTCACAGAAGTACACTTCAAAGATTTTCAAGCAGACACTGAAAATTATCGCGGTTATATATGAAATAGAACTTTTTCACATCATACAAATTGCTCTAATAAATAACATCTCTACAAACATCTCAAACCTCACTTTCAAGGCTACTGCTTAACCATTCTACTACTACTTATAATATATTACACCTACCCAAATGAAAGTAGGAACCCTTCACATATCTTTAGTGAAAGTCTCACCATATTACTAAAACCATACATGAACTATGTCTGTACCATAACACTATCCAAACCTAAAACACAGAACACAGACTTGAAAACCAATTTCAAGCAAACATCAAAAATTATGCGGCATAAGCTACAACTAGCACCTCTCCTAGAAACTTAAAAGAAGCCTAATTAATAACACCTTATGTCACCATCTCTTACACCACACTTTTGTGCTGCATCTTCACCATTCTACTAGTACTCACAGTCTTGAGCCTACCTACCATAAAAAGCAACACCTCTTTGTTATACGTCATGCACCTCCAAATGTATAAGACATATGAAAAATACATATACAAGTAGAAACATACTTGAGACAGAAGTCCATGCACACCTTAAAATTTGACAGACTCCACCTCCAAATTTAAAGACTAACAGCTACAATTATGCCGGTATACTACAAATATACCGCATCCACACACTAAAACAAGCTACCATAATCACTAATCCATATTCCAATATACACATAATACTATACCCAGAATCTATTTCAAACATTTAACTACAATAAAACAAACTACAATAAACATCTCTACATTTAATAATATATTTCAAACATCAAAAGTTCTTGATTAATTATTTAACTTGAAAAATAAAGCTTACACATAGTGCCTCCACAAATTTATAACTCACCTTCCAAATTGATTTGTAGAATATAAATATCAGAAACTCAGAAAAGATTTTCTTATGCACACAATAAATGTAATGCTCTGCTCTCAGCAAGGCAAAACCAGTAATGTGCAGAGTTTCCTCTCTTTCTCCACACAAATACATGCAAGGAACAAATCACATTCCTTCCCTATATTATTTCAAATTATAAAACACATTTCCTGTTAGGTTGAGACCGTAATGACGCCCTTACCAACTGACTTCTAAAAGTGCCCAAACTGTATCTGGGGAATTTTCCACACTTCTGTCATTGGGCTATGCGTGGGCTACATCTGGGTGATATTTGTGCTACATTTGGGCTCCTTTTTCACTGGTGGCCATCTTGGGAGATTTCAATTCCAATTCAATAAGCATTTTCGATCTGATTTAGAAACACTAGATCATAAAAGTGTACATAAAAACAGTAAATCCTTTCTTAATACAATACAATGAGAATTGAGTAAAACCAGTATGTAAAAACGGCTGTTACAAAGCCCAGCTCAGAGCAACTGCAGGTTAACAGAATAGTAAAGTTCAATGTTTCGCAAGACCAATCTCAAGATCTTTGGGCAAAATATGCAATACGGGGTCCAAGTAAGATGCAACGCTCCAATACCTGACCAGTCTGCACTATATAAAACTGCCAAAAAAACAAAAAATAAAAAGTGTTTTGCACTACTGTCATTGGGCTATATGTGGGCTACATCTGGGTGATATTTGTGCTAGATTTGGGCTCTTTTTTTCTCTGAGAAGGTGGCCATCTTTGGGAGACTTATTTGCTATGAAGTTTCCTAATTTCCTCATTTACTAGTCTCGTCAGTAGGAAATGCTTTCAGTTTACACTTTGGATCCATCAGAAGACATTCAGATGTGTCACACATTTGCCATAAATTCAGAATGTTAGCACTCTAGTTGCTCATTAGATCACTGTAGTAAAGCTACTGCTCACCAGGGAGTTAACTGGAAGTCTGCTGCTGGTATTGAAAGTGCATGTTTCAGTCTGCATGTCAGAATTTTTAATGAAATAGAAGAGGATTTTAGAAGTCACTCAAAATGTGCCCTAATTTTTCTTTCTGCAGCACTAACCATAATTTCTATGACAAAATGAACCCCCTCATTTTGTTCCTTTTTAAATTAAATGTTTTAAGTGTTACCAGTTTATTCCAATCAAGATGGCTTCAGGTGTGCCATAATTTTGTCATAAGTAAGACTGTTAGCGCTCTAGCTGTTCTTTAGAACACTCTGGGAAGCTGCAGTAAAACACAAAGGAATCAACTGACAGGCTGCTCCTGTTGAAGTATAACAGGAAGATATTTGAGATCTCACTTAAAACATGTCCTAATTTTTCTTTCTACAGCCCTAACCATAATTTCTATGACAAAATGAACCCCCTCATTTTGATCCTTTTTAAATTAAATGTTTTAAGTGTTATCAGTTTATTCCAATCAAGATGGCTTCAGGTGTGCCATACTTTTGTCATAAGTAAGACTGTTAGCTCTCTAGTTGCTCTTTAGAACACTCTGGGAAGCTGCAGTAGAACACAAAGGAATCAACTGACAGTCTCTCTGCCCTTGTTGGATGTACATGTTTTACTGAGAACGTCAGACTTCATTCTCACATGACTGAGAAAGATAATGTGAATTTACAGAAAATATGCTCTCATTTTAGCTTCTGGAACACCTTCCAAACCTCTATGGGAAAAGCATGAGAAAAAAGTTTTCTCTCAAACATGATTCATGATATCCCAGCAGAAGGTTTTTCACAGGGTAAATCACCTTAGAACACACCACAATTCCTAAAATTAGTATGGTACCATCAACAAATGAATTCTAATGTAACTAAAGTCTGTTATCACTCCTTTATAGTTCTCCTTTGTGACCCTCAAAACCTTCTATTCACTACAATGCATTTCAATAGGGTGCTATCATGCATATTGGTCCCAAGATGGCTGCCAGCAATTCCAGGATGAAGTGCTGACAGCCAATCAGATCTCACGATGGGATGTGTGGTTAGGCTACGCCCAGATATCAATATTTTTTTATTTTTGAATTTCTTAGAAACTACTCAACGGATTTGCACCATTTAAGAAAAAGCACACTTTCTAGACCAAGACCTACCTTTTTGCCAAATTTGGTGTAATTCCGTTCAGCAGTTCGGGCTGTAACCGGTTTCAAAATTCCTATGGAAATTAACATGGGGAAAACGTGCTTTGGGACTCCCCTTTTTTCTCAGCCCCCGCTTGACGAATCACCCCGAAACTTTCAACACAGGAGCTGACCGGTCCGCCCCATTAGTTTTGAAAATTTCGCGAAGATTCGTCAACCGGCGCCAAAGATATTGGCAAAAGAAAAAACGCTTTTTGAATAGAAACGAGGTCCTAACTATAACTACCTACTGGCGACCACCAGTAGGTAATATATATATATGTTTCCGCTTTGGTCTCAGGTGTGCGGACGGATTGCGGCGCTCTTTCTCCTTTGCGGTGGTGCATTCCAGCTGGCAGGGTCAGTCAATATTCCTCCCAATTGTCACCAGATGGCCACAAAAAAGAATCTCACTCCCGGGGGAATTACAATCTGCTCAATTTATTAATAAAGACATTGAGAATACAATGCCTGACATGTTTCAGTCCCCCTGGACCCTGATCAAGGGATAAAAGTGCCTAGTCCACCACCGCGGTTTATGTTCCCCATTGTATACTCGTCAGTTTCACTTTATTTCTCATTTGCTGCTGGGAAATGGTGTTTCGTATATTGCAATGGGAAATTTCCATAAAGTGTTGATTGTGCTTGGTACAAAAGATGCTTGAAAGGTGCTAAATCAATAAAGTGCTAATGCTTGTGCAAAGTTGTGTCCGCCATTGCAAGAGGTTTGTAATGATATCTCCAACACTTGTCACTTCCTTTACCTTATTAAAGATATGTGCATCCATTTAGTTTTCGCCCTGAATGTTTCGCCTGTGGTTAATTATTGGCAACCCTTCGATTTGATGACATTTTCAATATATGATATTATTCCATTTTCTGTGCTCTGTTTCATTTGTTCATATTAGAATGTGAGCGCAGAGCCTGCTAGTAATTGTGGTTTAGGAAACAAGTTTTTTTCTTTATTCTTTTTTGCTCTTCTTGAATTTCAATTATCCCGTATTTCATACCCTCCAGTTGGCCGATAGAGCTTTTGTCTTTCTTACCTTTTCATTGTTTAAAGTTTGTTGCATTTTTAGCTTTGCATTCTGCTTGTTCCTCTCACCCAGTAAGCCCTAGGCTTGCTTGCAATTGTTCTCTTTTGCAATTTGCATGGCACATTGTTCTCTTATCATAAATGCTCTCGGACTCTCACCATGTAAAATTCCATGCCCTCTGGTGGGCTGATGCATTACCTATATTAATAGTGTGAAGAGAGATGTTCCATTACCCGTTTGCCACATGACTATTGTTGGAGAGGTTTTGCCGTCAACACCTCAGTTAAATGCATTTCATGTATTGCGTTGATGATGTTCTAATCACAGATGTTGTTGCTTTCCTTATGTCTTCTGCGGACAGCTGTGTTATATATTTAACGAGATTCACTCATTTTTCACGTTTTGGGGGCTTTCGTTTCTGCTTTGTATTGCACTTGTACTGTGTCATCCATTTCTACCGAGTCTATAGAAAGAAAATCTAAAGCTATAGAAAAACAAGAAACTGGAAATGTGAACTCATACTCGTGATTGAATAAACAGTAAGTTGAAAAACTAACCTAAAACGAAAGCAGGAACAAAGAAGTAAAAAGAAAGAGAACAAGGAAAATTAAAAAAGAAGAGAGAGAAAAAGCCATGCAGAAGACAACATACAAGTGCCAAACATAAAATCGATAAAAATGGATGACACAGTGCAAGTACAATACAAAGTAGAACCGAGAGCCCGGAACAAACAACCCAATCCTGCAGATTAATTAAATCGGAATTGTAATATTCAATTTTAATGCAATGTGAAGAGAGCTGCTGGGGCATATCACAATCTCAACATGCAAAAAGCCTATGAAGAAGTTAAAAAAGATGGACAGCAATAACCCACCGGAGGGATACACTAATGCCCACAAAAATAAAGACAAATGAGTGACTATCGAAAAATATATTCTAAGAAGGCAAAAAGGCCCCCCCTAAATTGCTTCTAGGTCCAAGAGGAGGGGGGAAGAACAGGGGCTAACAGACAAAGGAACCTCTTATCTGACCTAATAGGTTCAAAATAGCCAATTACCCAGCATATCTGTACACGTCAGAATTTTTGCAGAGAAATTTTGTATTCATTGATTCTTTTATTTCTCTGTACATTAATCATTCTATTTTCTATTTTTTTGGCAAAAGCATTTTTCCTTTTCATGCATGTACAAAAATCATTTCATATATTTTTTAAATAAAATATTTTTCTTTTCTTTTTTATATAAACATCAGTTCTACAAATTCATACATAAATACAGGTGATATGGTATGTATATTTTATAACTTTTAAGACAAGGCATAAAGAATTCTTTATAATGCAAAAATATAAATATCACCCCACACACAAACTCATACTATTCAATCACACTACTTTCATACACTCTCATTCATAATAAAGAACGATGAGATTCCCACCCTATGAGGGTCCTACAGATGAAAAGGAAAGGGATTACTTCAACAACTAGAAAGATCGTAAACAGTAGTTGTATATGATGTTGTTGCCTTTCCGAGACCGTTCCTCATGGGTACTATGTTGGTCTACTGCGGCGTTTCGGTGGCCAAACCACCTTCTTCAGGACCAATATGTTTCCAAAAAGAGGAGAATCTCAACCAAAGCCAAATGGATTGATCTGAAGCCATCAAACCACAAGTCTCTACTGGATAGGCGTATAGTCTCCTAGACGTGTATCTTGATATTAAAACAGCACATAATCACATGCAAGAGCAATCCTATTACTCACTTATCTCTTTTCTTTATATAATTTATTCTGTTTGTATCAGACGAAATACAGATGCCTGTATATATTATGAATCTTCTTAACTGCGGTAATTTATGAAAAGCAAGTCCCAACTCCACAATCTTTGTAACGTGGGACAGGCGTCGGCAGCACTCCAGCGGTTATACTCAAATCTGCGGCTACATATCGAAAAATATATAACACTGCTGCCGAGAAGACAATTGAAGCAAAAGCACATGTAACACAAAGACAGTTGCAACTGCTTCAAATGACCTGCACCAAGCTGAGGGGTGTCACTTTGCATTGAAGTTTGCAAACACACTTTTTGCTATTTTAATGATTTGTGCTTGTTTTCAATAGGATTATTTACCAAAGCTGATTCATAATAATGCGTCAAAGTTACAGATTTCAATACATTTCTTGATTTTTATCAAAGTAGGCGATTAAACCCTACTATACATAGGAACTTCTATTACACTAGTAAGTACAAGTGTGTATAGATAACTAATTTTGGCTGTTTCTTTTTAGGTGGGTGTAACAGTCATGTATAAAGTAGAGAGACTTTACTCGGCACATGTTTGTTGATTTATAGCTTTTGCGGCGAGGGAGCATAATTTGAGTGGCATCTCAAAAGACCAGTCCTGAAGGCGTGTTGATTGGGAGCCAGTACATATGTATATTTTTGGAAAACATGATGCTGGCAAGACCACTAAAGCTTTCTTTAAGCCAACCCCAAAAAGGTTGACAGGGGCAATCCCGGACCTATAGACCTATTAGTCTATTAGATAACTTACAAAACGTTTTTGGGGAGACAGCTCCTAGAAAAATTGCAAGAGTGGATGATTAAGTCTTAGATAATGTCCTCTTTACCAGCTGGGTTCAGAGCAAAGGTGAGTACCATTGACCAGACTTTTTGTTTGCTCTGTTACACTGTAAATATGACACACTCAACAAAGAACACCTATATGTGGCATTTGTTGATCTAAGGGCTATGTTCGACCTAGTACCCAGACATATGTTGTGGGAAGCCCTTAGGTTTATGGGTGTCCACCAAGTAAATGCGCTCAGCATCTCTCCAACTTGCACAAATACCCTTTGTCCACAGAAGCAAGTCAGGACATTCTTTCTCCTATATAGCCACTAAATCCTGAACAACCTTCTACACCATACCAGGACCTCTCCATCCCTACTCAGATTCCGCAAGAAACTGAAGACTTAGCTGTTCAACCAGGAGCCTGATTAGCCCACTCACCTACCCAGTGCCTGGATACCACTCGGGTGATAAGCGCGCCCTACAAATCCACATAAAATAATATAACTGGTAAAGAAAAAGAAGCATCATGAAAAATTTACCAATTCTAAAATTGGGTTATGTCAAAAAAAGGGAAAAGAGTGAAAAGATTCAGGTTAGCCCTCCATCAAATCTTCCAACATCTTTGTGAGGCAGAAAGGATGGCTTTCATAGGTTTACAGAATGCATATAGGAGGTTTCCGAGAGAAAGCTCTCACTGACAGTCGAAGGTTGTGCTCTTCAGCCTCAAAATGGCCCCTCAAGCATTCTGAAATTGCAGTGCTAGCTGAACTTTTACATTACAAGAGCATGTTAGTTTATTCATATAAGAAGAGATGAAGCACATAAGCTAAAGCAGATAAGTTCAAGATGTTGGCCTGCTGCTCATCACTTCCAAACTGATCCTGCAAACTGTTTGAGTCATCCAATTCTTGAGAGCAGCAGTGGCCACAACAGGCTTTGTCATCTAAATGAATGAAGATTCAGTTCCTGAGGAGGAAACCAGGTCCTTCAACCAGACAAGTGTCTTCTCTCCTGAGGAGCAAGATCTATTGCATCTTCATTGTTCACAATGCTAGACTAAGTACATTCTATTCAGAGCTGCCTGGAAGACCAGACAAAGTCAAAGTCAGAGGAGTTTATTGAGCGCACAAATCACCAAAAAGGTCTCATGGCGCTTGCGGAGACTCCGTGTGAACTGGAGGTCTAATATAGCAGCGTTATTGATGGTCAAATAACCAAGTTTTTAATTCCTTGCGGAAGTGCTTGTGGTTGGAAATGGATAGAAGATGGGACGGAAGCTTGTTCCAGAGGGCAGGTGCAAGAAAAGAAAAAGATCGACCACCATTTCTTGCCGTGCGAATTCGTCGAGGGGCAAGAAGCTGTTTAGTACTGGACCTTAATGGTCTGCTTGGATGATACCAATTCAGTTTCTTAGCTAAATAGCTTGGTCCGGTTCCATATAGGCTCTTGTGGGCAAGGCAAAGAATTTTGAAGCGACCTCTCTTTTTCACCGGGAGCCAATGAAGAGTTCTCAGGCTCGGGCTGAAGGGGTTCATGGGGGGATTCAAAATAAGTCTAGCAGCGGTGTTCTGCAAAATCTGAAGTTTTGCGAAAGGAGGTCTTCCGTTGATAGCGGCTGAAGGCATTACCATAGTCCATACGACTTACAATAAGCCCCTGTACCAGCGGTTTCTGGATTCGGTTGGAATCCATTGAAAGATACTGCGTAGTTTCCGCAAAATCCCGCAACAAGGTGCCTATTACCAAGTTTACATGGTTTTTCGTTGACAACTTGTTGTCGGTTGTTATTCCCAGGTTACGCACTGCTTGTTTGGGGGGACGGACATGGGCGGCTAAGGTTTGGGGCCACCAGTCGCTAGACCAGTATTCGTTGGCCTTTCTAAACAGGATGATCTCAGTCTTGCTTCCATTTAATTGCAGGTGGTTGCTACCCATCCAGCTGTTAATGTGGATCATACACTTTTTAAAAAGGATCATTGTGTCTATGGGATCAGGGCCTAACGTGATTAACAGCTGAGTGTCGTCCACGTAGGATACCACCTCAAAGCCATAGGACCTGATTACCCTGGCCAATGGTGTTACATAGACGTTGAAAAGCATAGGACTCAAGATGGAACCTGTGGAACTCCTATGCTTACCAGCCGACTCCCCATGAGGCCAGAAGTGCCCTATTTGTACTGTTGTTGTTCGGTTCATGAGATAGTTCCTGAACCAGTCGAGGGCCCTTCCCCCGACTCCGCCTGCCCCAGGGCCGTTGTTCTAAAATGCTATGGGAGATGGTGTCAAATACGGCATGAACAGATCCAAAAGGACTAACATGGCTGATTGACTGTTGTCCAATGCCAGCCTGATGTTGTCAACTACCTCTACTACTGATGTTTCGGTGCTATGTGCCGCCCTAAACCCTGATTGCGATGAATCAAGAAGTCCATGGCTTTCTAAATGGGTGGTATGCTGTTTATTGACCAGGGGACTCAAAGTACCCCTTTCAAAATATGGCAGTAGTGAAGAATTGGGCGGTAGTTTCCGGGCACCATTGGGTCAGATGTTGGCTTTTTTAGAATGGGCTTTACTTGAGCTGCTTTCCATCTGATAGGAACCGTAGCCTGAGCTATAGACATATTGAATATCTCTGTAAGTTTAGTTATTAGAAGAGAGGCTAAGTTTGTGCAGGAGGCCAGGAGGGAGGGGATCTGATGGGGCACCGGTTTAATCTTAGCTAGAGCTATGGAGACTTCTGGAGTAAATGCTTTGAAATCCAATAATAGAGGTAGGGTAGAATCACTGTTTATTGCTAGATGAAGATCTACATCATTAATTTCATGATGAGGAAAAGACCTATGAATAGATTTAACCTTTTCATCAAAGAAAGAGGGACAAAGTGTCTACCACATTCTGCGTGGGGGCAAAAATGGGCTGAGTCAGAATGAGGAGTGGTGGCAGACTCCTGCCAATATTTTATAAAGCTCTTTGTTGGAGTTTCGTGACTTTGTTGATCCTATTTGTCAAATACAGCTTTTTTGCCTGTTTGATGTTGTTTAAAGTAAGTTCGATGGATTTGATAATATTTTGAGCAATCTTCCTTTGTCTTGAGTTTTTCTCCATTGGTGCTCACGCGAGTCACTACTGTGCCAATTTGTCAATTTTTAATGCTGAGTGTAAACCAGGCGAGGCTCTAGCCTTGACCATAACCCTCGAAAAAGGTGCCACTTTATTCAGGGTTGATGTAATTTCGTCTTCAAAAGCTATTGCTACCTGGTCTATATCCCCCATATAGGAAAAGGACTGATGATTAAAAGGGGCTGACCAGTGATCTCAGACAACAGGGACTATGAAGTAGATTCACCAGAGGAGCCAGTTATGCCTTTTCATTGTGGACCCATAAATCCAAGTAAATACTGAGAAGTCTCAATTCAGAAACCTCCTTAGACACAAAATATTGTGACAGGCACATCATAGGAGGGATTACAAACACATGGGTGAGCTCTTGGCTCAGGTTCTCGGTTCAGAATAGAAATACAGAGAAAGCAGTTCATCTCACCCTAAAAAGATTCATCACCCATTCTTCTGAAGACAATGCAAGGACAATGCATTTTATCGCTGCGATTAAGGGGGAAACCAGATTCAAAGTCTTGTTTAGGGAGGCACACAGTCTACCACTGGTCTCTGGCAGGGAAGAGGTCTCCCACAGTCGTACACTGATCAAGTCTCCGGACTTGGAATGCAGACAACCTTGGGCAGCACCTCTTTTTCAGTATGAGTGGGTCCTAAAATGATGATATTCTGTCAGAAATCTTCACGGTCTGGGGAACAACATGTCAACTTGTTCGCCACTGGAAGAAGAAATAAATACTCCAAGTGCCAGACTTTGCATGCAGGTTTCCTGGGAATCGGGCCACAGGAGCTGATAGACTGATCAAACATAAACTCCTGTGCCTTTTGTCAGATCCCCCTGCTTCCAAAGGTGACCATGAACAGAATCATCAATGACAATTATCGGTATTGTTCCAGACTGGCTGTGACAATGCTGATATCTGGAGCAGGTTCACCTACCACTAAAGGTAGGCTGGATACTCTCATGTGAATTGTTGTCCAAGATCCTCTAGCCCACCCTGCCATTGTGGGCTTGACCACCTGGTTCCCGGGTTCCTGCATTAAGACTACCTGAATCTAACAAATGACTGCATAAACATCCTGAGGGAGTTCATATGTCTTTCCAGCTGATCACGATATTTCTTCTAGTGGAGAAGGTTCTGATTCTGAATCCTTCAGAAACACCTACATTACTCAAAAACATGCCAAATATAGACAATACCACCTCACCCTCTTGAAGAGGCGAAAACGTCAGATTTTTATCCATAAAAGTGAATTTGACTGCTACCACTGCTAAAAGAGGAATTGATACTCTGGCATATTTTTCATCATTTCTGTGATTCAACATTTCTTAGAAGGCCTCATGAAATTCTTCACCCCTTATTAAAATCCCTTTTGCTCCCTGGGATCTGAGCATTACTCTCTCTATATTAATAAGTTCTCCTTCTGAAACCAAGAACAAATCATACACCCAAGATTTGTCACGGAAATTAGTTTTGCTTGTGGCCATCACTTCAGCCATAAGTTTGAGACAATTTTAAGCTCTCTGCACAGAAAAACCTTGTATGGTGTTCCAACACAGCAAAGTACACACCTTCAGAACTCCTCATTCTGTCCTTCCTAAGGTGATCTCAGAATTTGAGCTCAGACTATTTCCCTTCCAACTGGTACATCTGTTTCATAAATTAGACATGAAAAAAAGCTTTGAGCTACAATTTTGAAAAAAGACAAGAGACATAAAAGTTCCTTGTTAGCTGTGGAGCTGTTCACACAGGTATGCCTTTCACAAAGCAGACCATAGCCAGATTGATTGTGTCATGCATCATTACACCCAAAAGCAAACAGAAATTCAGTGGGTAAGCATAAGGCCCATTCTAGCACACATAAAACAGTTACTGCTGCCCTCTGGAAAATTGCCCCATTCCATACATGTCAAAGGTGGAGACCTGGAAGTCAATTCACTTTACTAAGCACTATTGTATTGACTCTGACTCCAAAAAAGATGTACTAGTTTGCCCTGACTAAATGGTATTTTTCAGTCTTTATTTCTGGATCAACCTCAGAGACGCGAGAGGTTTTCTCTTCAAGCATTCTGCCTCCCTCATTACGCAGTGTATGGCCATAGCAAGAATCCCATTACAGAGAAGGTGAAGTTACTTACATATGATCCTAGTTTTAGTTTTCTGCTATGAATATTCTGGTATTCTCTCTGAACCATAAACAACCAACTATTTTCTGTTCTTTAATACATTTTACAAGAAAAACATATATTATAAAAGTGTTCTGTGATCCTTGAAGTGGATGAGGATATTGTTCTGTCTACAAATTCTCAGAGAATACCTATGAAAAAATGAGGATTTCTTTCCCATCTGCTGGCGAAGACTTTGATAGAGAGTTTAACTCTGTCGTAAATTGATCTCTTTACTTTTCAGTGTATATGCTTGTAATGGCATAACCAACAGGTCTTTTGTCAAGGATGTTAACTTAATTTGTTTTAGAGAAATTGGTTTCTCATCCTTCTGCCAAGGTGGATTCAAGTTTGCATCAAGATGTTAGAAAACAATGCTGACTTACCTGTCTTTGTTCTGAGGTTTTCTAGTAACTATGATAGCCTCTCCAGAGCGTGGAGAGCTTCGACTTCACCAACTCTGATACCTTAGATGCAGGCTAATATCGTAAAATTAACAAAGACAGCATAGGTAGCCCACCAACTAGTTGTCTGGATCATTCCTCATTTCAGTTTGTAGGGTCCGCTAGGTTCAGCTGAAGAATTCAAAGCATCAGAGTATGTCCTGAGAAGAGGAAGTGTTGTCATTCTACCTCTGCTCTATGCAGATGATTTAATAATACTTGCACACATCCTAAAAGGTCCCTAGGTCCACTGGCACTTCTTGAAGTGTAGTGTACAAATAACAACGCCTGAAAATCAGCTTGCCAAAAAAAATCTATGTTCTAAGGATGTTTATAAGATACCTGTGAAGAAAAGACTTTGCAGTTTTATTGCAGCAAGAAGAGACACTTTGCAATTTTACTATGGCGACCTTGGAAGAGATCACACTGCACTGTATCTTAACCAACACTAGAAATCTACAATGGCAAAGCCCACATTCATAATGCCATCAAAAAAGCACAGCCGGCCTTAGGAGTAATTGTGAAAATTGTGAGGAATCATGGTAATAACATTTCACAACTTGTTAATATCATCTTCCAAGCCAAAATAACTGGATCAGTTTTGTATGCTATTGAGGCTGTCGGATAGAGCACGCTAACCAACTAACAGTGCTGGAAGGGAAAATTTAGATACCCTCCTTTTATGATTAAATCGCATGCCCAGCAGTGCCATTGAAACATCATATTAGTGCTGAATCTCAACTTGTGCAGAAGTGACCAGAGCCAGCTTTATACTAAGGGCCCAGATGTATGACCATTCCAGTTTAGCTTGAGTTGCAAATTGCGCATAGTTAGGCGACTCGCTAAAACTGAACATACTAACAGTGTCTCAGACAATGTTTAGCGACTTCCCAATGGGGTCGCTTAAAATTGCATCATCCTCATCAATATTCATAGAGGCAGGCGCAATTTGCGACCCCATTAGAAATAACTAACACTCACGAGGATGGTGTCCTGCTGGGGTCAGCAGCCCACTATGTCTATGACTGCTTTTTCAATAAAGCCCAGTTTTTTTAATGCAGCCCGTTTTTCCTTAAAGGAATACTGAAGGATGCATTTAAATAAAAATGAAGAACCTTTCAGTGTAATTTTTAAGGGCAGGCAGTGGTCCCTGGGACCACTGCCTGCTCTTAAAATGTTTCCGCACCCATTCACAAGGGGAAGGGGTCCCCTGGGGACCCCTTCCGTTTGCGCAGTGGTTTACCACCCTACTTGAAGATCGTGGTAAACTGCGGAGTGTTTGCTGCGACCCGCAAATGCGGTTGCAAAACAATGTAGTACATTGGTGTTAGAGTCGCTGTTAGGAAGGGACGCGCCTTGGCACGCCCTGCCTAATAGCGAGTGAGCTAAGCAACGCCATTTTGCGAGAATCAGTGTCTCGCAAAATAGCGTTTGTACATACCACCACCGTTTTTGCGGTCGCATAAGCGGGTTGATTTCCCTTTGCGACCGCAAAAAACAGTCGTACATCTAGGCCTAAGTTCTCAAGGAAAAAAAAACGCCATGAAGAAAGCATTTAGAGGATAAGGCTTGCGAAGAATACAGTACAACGATCTGTAAAAAACACACATTGTGAAGCCCTGACATGGCTGGAATGTTGCGCTTGCCTGACCTCTAGGAAATAAGAAGGCGCTATGTCTCATTATCTCAGAAACAGTTCATGCTAAAGATGTAGCATAAGGATGAGATGTGGTTACCGAGAGCAGAGAAGCTTGACAAGATGGTCAACATCCCATTGAGAGATATTTATGCGTAGGCCTCGGTCAACAACCATACCAGAGTATCCTTACAAACCCACAAAATAGCAAACTATTCTCTTTGATGAGGGCTGACAGCTTTCAACTTGGAGTAGCATGGCCAGAAACACATTCAGCACAACAAAATCACTGTTTGGCCTATGGAAAGGGAAGTTTCTGATAAATTTCACTTGCTCTTGTGCACTCAGTGACAGGAAAGTGATCAACATCGTCACATCACCTGGCACCCGTGGCACAGAAAGCGCTCCAGTTTTGCTGCTTGCAGATTTCAAACTCAATTATTGTCCAAGCTCCAGGTGTATGAATATCTGGTCACAAAATACTGGGTGTAAAGTGCGACCAGTAAAGATTTTTAAGAACTGACCTATGTACTAATAGTTCAGTTGTTAAAAATTTTAATCGTAGTGGGTAGCATTCCGACCTACCTATATTAATCAGCTAGGTGGCAAACTGCGACTCACAACTATTGGATGCCATCACATGAACAGTGGGCTGTTGGGGTCAGCGGACCAGCATGTCTGCAATCCATTTCAAAGAAGTAAGCCTTTTTTTTTTTAATGCAGCACATTTCCTTTAAAGGAAACCAGGCTACGGTTAAAAAGAAAATTGTACTTTTCTTTTTTTTGTTTGAGAGTTTGCAGTGGTCCTCTGCATGGTATTTAAAAGTGGGACAGGTAGAAAATTAATGTTACCATGCCCCTACAGTGACAAGTCCCAAAAAGCTACTTTCGCTGTGACAGGCCTAGCTGTCCTATGTAGAAAACCAGAAAACAGTATAAAATACTAAGACTTTATCTCTGGAATGGGACCAGCTACAAAAATAATGAAAGAACTATTTTTAATAGTTTCTAAAATCCAAATTCCATGGTGAAGTCAGAGTTTAAGTAAAAGGAAAACGAAAATTAACTACAAAAATAAAATCACCTTTTCCCTGCCTGAGCTTCATGGAGGCTTATTTACATTAGATCTCCAGTTCCCCCCAGAAGCCTGAATAAGGTGTGAATAAGGTGTGAAATGCCTCCAATGAGCAAACAATAGGCTGAGATGGATGGGTAGAGATGACTCGTCCAAAGAATATTCAGAGAGGGGGCTGTGGGCATCCTGTGACGCTACCTGCTGTTGGCCTCGGCCTGACACCTTGGGGCAGATTTACTATTTTTTCACGTAGCGCACTGCAGCAGCCGCAAATGCTGCACTGCGCTATGTGAAAAGGAGAAAGGAAGAGAGTGCCCTATTTACTAAAATAAGGCACTCTCCTCTCCGCTCACTAGCGCAGGCACTGAAATCAGTTGCCGTGAGCCACCGGGAACACTCGGTATTGTGCCATGGTGCAGGGTTGTCTCCGTGAAAATTCTAACATAGGTTTTGTACAGGAAGGGTACCCCTACTGTACAAAATACCATGCCTAGACAAGATGCAAAGTCGGAAAAGGAAGGAAAAATGAAAGAATTTCTCATTCCTTGCGCCTTCTTTAAAAGGGTGCAGTTTTCTCCCACTAAACACAATCTACTTTATTTAGTAAATTGGGTTTAGCGTGTGAAACCTTGGGTGGTTGCATGGGAATGCCCATAATCCACCCTTGGTACGCCCCCATGGCGCTAAGTAATGTAAAGCAGCGCCATGCGCTGCTTTGCATTACTTTTCTGTTATTTCCAGTTTAGCGCTGGAAAGTAAATTGGCAAAAAAATATTTTGCACCGATTTGCGTGACAGGGCGCAAAATCTTCATAAATCTCCCCCCTTGTGTCTCCACTGAGGTCCTGGGGGCTTTAGAAGTGTACTCCTGTGGTTGTTTGGCCACAAGAAGAAAGTTTGGCATCTTTTGAAAACTTTTCCTTCAGACCAGTGGGACTTAAAAACTTTTTGACTTCCAGATTTTCACTGGGGCCAATCTACTTGGTGTATCTGACCTGGGCTCCATCGGAGTTGGCCTGAAATTTGACCTTTGTCCCGATCTACCACCAACATTGATTAACAATAGTGTTTTAATTTTTCTTGGTGCTATTTTTACTTAAAACTTTAAAAAATCATATGTCCCGTTTCAATTCTTGGATTGTTGTTATTATGTTTATTAAATTTTCCACTGTTTTTCTAATTTGGTTTGTGATTTCTATTGCTTGTTGTTTTGGCTTTATTACTATTTTGGTATTGCATAAATAGTTTACACACTGCCCTAAGTTAATCTAGCCTGCTCTGTGCCATAGCTACCAAGGGATTGAGCTTGGATTAATTTAGTGACTTTAAGGGTTCACCCTGACAATAGTTGTGATTAATCCTTGAGGTGGGCAGTTGGCTGGAAATATAATAATACTGAATTTCTTAAAGTTACAGACTCCTAAAAATTAGTCTAGTACATTGCTAAAAGCAGTTTTTTCGGTTGTGAAACCCCGAATCAGAGTCTATGACTGAAAAACTGATTTGTACATCTGCCACCAAGTTCCTTGGAGAAGCAAGGGCAAAGAAGAGGAAATCTGCTTGTCTTCCGGGATAAGTACTAAGAAATGAGAAAGTTTATGCTCCCTTTAATTCATTGTAACCCTCACCCCTATTTGTTTTTGTTAAACCACACTTCAATTCATTGTGCCTCTATATTTTCATCTTGAGTTTAGTGTTTTTATCCTCATATTCTGTGCAGAACCGAGTTTTGCTAACTGAGTAGTATTAACACATTTTAAATGTAGATGGATGGCAAATATCGTAACAGGATTTTAAATTGTGCTCCACTGAAGTTGGATGAGATATCAGGACAACTGGTAGAGTTCCACCTAATTCCGTGGGTCTAACAAACTGAAATGTCTTTTGAACATTCAGGGCAGGACTTTTGCACTCAGGTGAAGTCAAGTGCCCTTGCATTATCTTGTTCTAGCCCTCTGTAATGTGCTCCAATGAAAGGTACTAAATCATGGGGCCCTGCATTAATTAAGCAGTCACATTTGAATTAGATGTTGTAACTAGTGGTTGCACAGAAAGGGAAGCATCTTACATGTGAAAAACAAAATGAAAAACAATATACTTGTTAATGTAACACAAACACTAGGGGCCACAGAGATCTTTACTTTTATGTTGAGGGTTTGTAAAATGTAATTACAATAATTAAATAATCAATTATTTGGAATACTATTTCACATCATGCATAGCAGTTTTATAAAAGAATCAGCGACTTTGTTGTTGACATCCTGTGGCTAGGTGATCCAGACCCGATTCACATAATACACACCCAAAGCCCACTTAGGACATACATTGCTGTTTTTAAGGGTGCAAATTGACTTTTGCAATTTACAAAAATGAATTTGCACTTTGTAGTAAAAGTTACTTACCTTTCATGACAATCTTTCTGGTGGATACTCTATATACCTGCAAATTCCTCACACACACCTCCCCATGAACCCACCTTACATATGTGGTGGGAACACCTTTTGGGAGAGCAAAAGATGTTGTCTTTGCCCTGGTGGAATGGACCACGATGACCTAAGGTAGTTCCTTTTTGGTAAGGGCACAGCACATTTTAATGCAGATGATGATCCAGCGGGACACTTCTGACTTGCTTTGCCCTTCCTACTGCCACCGTAGCTGACATGGTGCTGATGAAGGGGAGCATCTAAGGAGTCAGGTGTGACTTTGGTACTTTGATAGTGAACCACAAAGATGACAGGAGGATTGCCGCAGTATGGAGGTGGTTGACGACTGCCTGGGGCATGCCCACCTTCAACAGCCAGTCATCAAGGTAGGGGAAGACTGGCACCCATGACCTCCAAAGGGAGTCTGCCATCACCGCCAGCACTTTCGTGAAAACCCAAGGTGCACTTGTGAGACCAAAGGGGAGCACAGCAAGCTACAAATGCTCCTCTCCAATTCTGATAAGCCGACAGGATGGGTATATGGAACTAGGCGTCCTGCAGGTCCAACACCACCCTCCAGAGTTGAGGGTAGACAAGACCTGTGCCAGGGTGAGCATTTTGAATTTCTCTGAATTGCACTGAGAATGGCAGATCTAGAATAGGCCAAAGACCTCCGTCCTTCTTTGGCACCAGAAAATAGTGAGAATAATAACCATGTCCTAATTCTTGCACCCTCTCCCTTTGGCCAAAAGGGGCTCGCACTTCCTTCCACAAAATGGAGAGATAGTCCTCCGTCAGTCCCTGGTGGGATGGTGAAAGGTGTGGATTGAAAGAAAGGAAGGGTAAGGCGTATCCCCCTGCGAACAGAACCCACCTGTCCAATGTAATCACCTGCCAACCCAGGAAGAATCTGTAGATTCTGCCTGCCACCGGGTGGCTGTGTCCCTGCAAAGAGCGCACCTTGGCTTAGACCGCAAAACTGCTGGGTTCCCTGGGGAGGCTGAACAGGCTGGTGGTAAGGGACAACTCGGCCAAAGCTGCGAAAGGAGCAATGGAACTTTTGGGGTTGTAGGGAGGAGTGGCCACTAAAGCGAGCAGTAGCCCTGCTCTCCTTAAAATGCTCAAGAGCAGAATCAGTTTTGTCCCAGAACAGGCGAGTTCCATCAAAGTGCATGTCCATTAGGGAGGACTGGGCATTCCCAGTGAACCCAGTCGAGCGTAGCCAAGCATGGTGGAGATTAGCAATGCTAGTGCCTATGGCCAGCCCGATGAAGTCGGTGGTATCCAAGCCACAATGAGTTGTAAACCTGGCTTCATCCCAACCATCTTGAATCGCCTGAGAGCACAGGGTGAAGGTCTTCAGATCCACCAGGGAGGGCTTGTGCCACACAGTCCCAAAGGGCATGAGAGTAGGGACCCAACAAGCAGCTGATGTTAATAGAGGGGAGGGCCAAGCTGGTAGAAGAAAAGGTATTTGCCAACCGTTTCCCACTTGCTTAAATTATCTATCATGAGGTGTGGTAGGAAAAGTTTTAGAAAGTGACGCCAGGCCCAGAAGCATACCACCAGCCTTTCTGGTGCAGGGTGCTGCAAAAGAAAAGCCGGGTCACCTGGAGCAGGGTGATGGCGCCAAGCAATTTGTTGATTGACCGGTTGGCCGGAGAATGATCTGGCCCAAGCCCCCATAAATTATCCATCAGCACCTCACTGAAGGGAAGAAGAGGCTCCAGAGAAGTCTGCGCTGGTTGAAGGACCTCAGTCAAAACATTTGTCTTAATCTCCAAAGTGGAGAGCGGTAGGTCAAGAACTTGAGCGCATCACCTTGGCTTAGGAAACGGATTCCTCTGTGGCTGGTCCAGGGGAGCAAAAAAGACCAGTTTCCGGGGAGATATTGAGACCACGTGCCTCCTTTAACTCCTCGTTCTAACTGCCCTCCTGGTAGGGCTGAGCAAACTCACCACTCAGGCCACAAAGTCATTATCTGAATCTGTCAGAAAAAGGGAATGCAGAGAGTGTCATCCCTGTGGCAAGTGGTAAATGGCACCTCGGACGGATTCAGGCGCGACTTCGGTCAAGGTCGGACCGGAGTCAACTCAGCATCGTAGAGAAAAATCAGGGCCGTCTCCTCTTGCACTGATCAAGTTAGCATTGGTGTTGACATGCCCGGGGCAGGCGTGGGTGATGGCTCCAGAAGTGGGGTCTGAACAAGAGCTGGAGGCAAGACAGGCTGGGGGGGGGCAGCAGGTGCTGAGGGCAAACCCGCCGGCGTTATCCCAGGTGGAAGGCCTCTCGGCTCCTTGGGGCCCGAATGCGCACCAGAGGGAGTCGGCAAGGATCGGATCCAAAGAGCCGGAGAATAGCTGCGTGGAACTCTTTAATCTGATGTGGTGTGGCTGATGGCCCCAGAAACTCGGTTGTGCCAGAAACAGCTGCAGGATCTGTTCCGAAGTTGGCCGACTTCAGGAGGGAGATCAAGAAGGGTGGCACTGCCACCTCGCCTGCTCAGGAGAATGCAAGTGGCGTGAGGGAGGGGATTCCCACTTTGTTTTCTTGTGTCATGCAGTTGCTGCAGGCCTTGGAGTAGTGACTCGACCTCAGGTACCATAGGCACACCTGATGGGGATCCATCACAGAAGTTTGTTTGCAAATGTACCCACAGGTCTTAGAACCTGTTGATTCTAAGGTGATGTCCCTTGCACAATAAAGAACGTTTTTTGAGGTTACGTCTCATAGAGACACAAAGAGAGCTCTGTATTTGTGTCTGGAAGCATGGAAAGAAACAAACCGATGCCAGCGCGAGAGTGTTTCACCTATATACACTCCACACATCATTCCCAGAGCAGAAGAGCAGAGCCGCAGTACGCCACTTTACCGCCACACCAAGATACTGCTGAAATGTTTCCAGCTCCAGTCTGATGCCTGGGGAATATTCAAAAGGCGAGAAATCTGTGGCTAGAACTCTGTATCACTAACTGCCTATAATTCTTCTGAGAGGCTTTTGTTGTTGCAGGTTTAGAGACCTACCAATAGCCCCTCTGGCCTTGAATTTCTCCAAAGCTTTGTTTTTGAACAAACGGGCACTGTGAAAGGGGAGGTCCATCAGAGTGGCATGCACATCCGTAGAAAAATATATGCAAAGCCAAGCATGATGATGCAGGGCTACAGAGGACACTGTAGCCTGTGCAACCAAATTGGCAGTATTGAGGCCTTATTGACAATGTGCCATAAGCATCCTGGCCATCTTTAATAACCCTTGAGAAATGGGCTTTGCGGTCATCAGGGACAACTAGTGGGGCTATGTCCCACAGTGTATGCTGGCATTTAGCCAAAAGGCAAGTAGCGTTCAAATATTTCAATAACATACTGCCTGTGGAGAAATGTTCTTGCCCCAAGCCTCCAGGCACTTTTACTCTCCTTTCACTGGAGTGGATGGGAAAGTTCCCAAAGCCTGTCCTGAATGCAGGAAGGTTGAATTACCAAGCTCTCGAAAGATGGATTGGTGGACAAGAAATGGGGGCCCCAGAGGCAAGCTGTTAGTGCCGTGCCACAAATCTATTTTCTGCAGGAGCAGAAGTTGGCTTCTCCAATGCTGAAAGGACTAGATCTAGTAAGGCTTCATTCAAAGGGAGCAACGGTTCAGAGGTTGGAGCAGTAGGCTGAAGAACCTCAGTAAGTACATTCATTTTCGTTTCAATTGAGGGCAGGGATAAGTCCAGAACCACCAATGCTTTCCTAGCCACAGAGTGGAAAGATGTGACCTTGGGAGGAGGCACCCCTGAAGGGAACTCTATGTCTATTTCAGGTGAGGAATCAAGACCATTGGACGAAATGACACCGGCAAAATCAACAGCTGGGTCAAGAAGACTCTGGTCACAAATCCTCTCCATTCCCATATATATGGAGGGGGATCCGAATTGGACCCAAAAAGATCATGGATAGTGTGCCCATATGAGAAAACAGTCTCCTGGCAATGCCGCTTGTCCTCCAATAATCTTTGGGCCTCTCTTCTGGGTCTGAGCTCTTACAAGAGGGGCATTTGCTCTGATTATGCAGGAGCCAGCATTGCCACCGGTGGTGCTAAACTCAGCACCAGCGGGGTCAGAGATGGTTGAAGAGGTAGCATTGGCGGTCTCAGAGTGGACCATTTGCGACATCTGCAGAGGGAGAGCACATTTGGACTGGTGTGAAAGAAGGGCCTGGTTTGTCCCACAGGCCTAAAGGTCGGCTCCGAATAACACCAGCATCGGCACGAAGGCCATGGGGCTCAAAGGCATGCCAGAGGGGGCTGTCATGGGGCTCAAAGGCATGCCAGAGGAGGCTGCCACCCTAGAGAAAATGTCGAACATGGTGTTAAGAAACACAACTGAATCTGACTATGGGATTGGGAAGTCAGGATAAGATGGTATAGGTGCTGGAGGTCGCTCGTCAGTTTATCCGCAGGCTCTGGAGGCGGCACCTGGGTGAACCTGCCAGCGCAGCCAGCAGACACACGAGGTTCTAAGTCCAGTTTTGAGCATGAAGATCCTGTGGGGTTCAGGTGGTGCGTGGGTGATTTAGCCCTAAAAGAAGCCCTGTGTTGCTTATGCCTCTTCCATCTGCCCGAGTGTGAAGATGGTGACCTCAAGCAGGCCGGAGAGTGATGCCTACATCTTTTACTGTTGCAGGCCTGCACCATGAAAAGTTTTGCCTCCCTCTCCTTCATTGCCTTTGAGTCCATACTGAAGCAAGACTCTAATGACTCATGAGTCATAGTGTGACCCCGGCCACCACAGGTAGAGCGAGGGTCATTGATGGACATCTGTCCCTCAAAGTTCCTACAGGGCTTAAAGACCGAATGCTTCGGGGAGACATCCTAGCACTGCACGTTTTGTATTTTTGAGCATTTGGAGCACTTACACGTGAAAACTCTGAGACAGCAAGCTCCAGATCTGTGTTGAAGGCATAGAAAAAAGGGAACTGATGTGGGGTGGGTGCAATATTGCTTAGCTGAAGTCACCAGTGATAACTTTTAGTGCCAATATGGAACCCATGCCCTCTTCCGCCGTCAAAGACCTTAGAAGTTTTCCAGATCCAGTCTGATGCTTGGGATTATTCAACAGCTGATAAACTTGCAGGTAACAGTATCCTTCGGAAGATCCATTTATTTACAGGAAATATTACGTGGGGATACATCTGCACCCAGAACAGGGTGTTCCTGGGTAGGAATGTCAAATAAATTTAGTGAACACGCAAAACCTGTGAGTTTGTGGGTATTCATAAACTCTCCATTGCACAGTCCTACCCAGAATATTGTACTAATCCCTAACCTGATTGTAAATGGGGGCAGAAAACAACCAACATCAGTGGGGGTGCAGCAGAAAGGATTTCTCAACCAACTAAAATATTTCCTGCTGGAGAAGAAAACCCCCCAAAAAGTTAGTATGTGCAACTGCACTTCTGTTAAGTATTTACACACGCATAATTGCACGGTATGTAAAATTACACACATGAGAGCTGTGAGAAAGCTGGAAGGATCACTGCTGGTAAGGAGCAAACGTAGATGTAAACGAACAAGTGTAGTTCTACGCATTTTTGTGAATCTGACCTGTAATGCCTGAACATACAGATTCATAAGAAAGATTATCACGTTTATTTCACAAAGGAAAATGGGTGCGAACATAGTTTTGTTACAATTTCAAAATATATACTTAAACCACAGACACATTTTAGCGATCAAAACAGTAAACATGAAAAAATCTGTCATTCTGTGCAGAAAATTCAGTTTGTGTACTTGCAGTTTCCCTTTAAGTGAACAAATATACTTGAAACTGAATATCGTAATTTCAAGATTTTTTTCCTAATGATTTAAAAAGAGTGGCACAACTGAAAAACTAAAATATGTTGCATGGAACGACTGCTAGTGAGAACTTAAGACCACAGATTTTGAAGACATGTGGATACGCTCCATTGAAAACCCAATTTTTTGTAATTTCCATAAGTGGTCTATGGGAGAAGGAGAAGAGTACATCTTCCAGTGAATGGATTTCTTGTGTCCGCTCCCGGTATATCTAGTTACTTATTTAGATTGGATCTCAAAACATGTTGTAGACCAGCAATATCTGATGGGGTTATTTGGCAGCAACCTCCTGTGTGAAAATAAACAATCTATTAATATATTAATATCTCATATTTGTAAACTGAATCAATAACCGAATAAGATCACCCAAAGTAAAATTTCCCAGAACGTAATGGTAAACAATTTCCGACTTTAAAAATTACCATCCTTTCTAAAAATCAGGTCCAAAATGGTTACTGATGAAGCCTATAGATCTCCCCCACTACACGGATGACTGAATGATAACTGCGTTGAGAATTTAGCAGATTAATTACAGTGAGAATTTTGCTTTCTTGAATTAATCACAGACAACTCCAAAAAAATCAAACACACAAAACCTTTTAAATATCGATGTTTCAATATTCGCTCATTAAAGTACTTCTGGTCAGCAGACTATAAAATACAAGAGAGTTAAATCAGCTATATAGACATGACAGGGTGGAAAGTAGGCCTGGGTGGAGTCCCGCTACACGGAACTCTGCGGAGTGACCAAAAAGTTTTGCAAGCGCCCGAGTGAGGTAAGTCGCGCTGATTTTTTGTGTCGGGCATTTGTCCCGCTCAGTAAACTCAGCATGAACGGCACGAGAGGGCGCAGTTTTCTCCAGCTTGAAAGATGTTCTATTTGAGCGGAAGCTTCCTCAACGCGAGTGGCAGGTTTCTCGACGCAATCGGTAGAGCTCTGCCGTGACCGCCCGCGTTGAGAAATCTCCCCAGGAGGTGGTTTAGCGTTGCATTTTCCTCACTCGCTAACTTAACATTGGTGACCTGCGAGGGAGGAAAAACTCCGCTCCGCTAAGTTTTTCGGATCTCCGCGCTCTACACCGAGCGCAGAGTGGGAAAAACTTTTCAAGTGGAGCGGAGTTTACTGCACAGACCTGGTGGAAAGTCGAAACAGCCTCCTTTTGAAGAAACATTGAGAGAGAAAGATGTCAGGTTTCAAACAAAACATACATTTGTAAAGCCAGTATGGCTGCCATAAAAGTGAAAGTGCTTCATTGACGGATGGGGTGAGTGGGTGACTGAGAATGATTCAATGATTGAATTAATAGAGAGATGAGTGTGTGATTGAGTATTTGAATGGAAGAATGGGTGCATTGTTGGATGGAGTGGCAATAGGCAGTGTGATGAATCAGACAGAGATAGGAGAGTGTGGGAGGAGTTGTGAATGAGGACTTTATTTAGTGCATGGAAGGATGGTGTGAAAGTCCACTGATGGATGGCTCAGTTCATGGATGAGTGAATGGTTGGATCAACAATGCAAAAGACAAGAGCCTAAAGTGAGGAAATGTGGAAGACAATGGGGAAAGGGTTGAAACTGATGGAGAGGAGCAGATAGGGACAACAAGACCCAAGAGTAAGGAAAAAGAGCTAGAAGACCATGTGAGCTGTATTTTCCTTGCCCAGTTGCATCCAACTTACATATTTTTGAGGTGTGTATGTGAGAGATTAATGCACCCAGAACAAGCAGAGAACGGGAGAGGTGCAATCCTCTCCATACCAGGGTTTACTACATTCCCAATATGGGCAGCTGCAAGACATGTAAGAGGTATCAACCTATGGGGATAGACATAGAAAGTACTGTACCAAATTTCTTCAGGGAAAATAAGTCTGGACTCCTATTTTTGTAGGTCCGATCAAAGGAGTGTCTGTAAGCAAATCTACCAATTGTGTCTTATTAATTAATGCTAATCATAAAAGTAAATATGTTAAGGGAAAATCATAGGAAATTAAAATGTCCAGAACCTTTAAGAAACTAAAAGATGCAAAAAAAAACAATTCACTCCCCTTTGTCTAGAATTTGTGGAAAAATACACTAAAACAACAGGAGCAACTGGTTAGGTGTATATGTTTACAGGCAGACAGATGATAGGTTACTTTCAGATAAGCATTGCTACTCCAAGTCTAGGCCTTCCTCATCACAGCCTTAAAGATTGACCGCATTTTTCTCTGTATCGACAGTTTTCAGGCCGCATTTCCATTTGTTAGTATGAATGGTGCCCTCTGGAGTTGACTCCAGAATCGGAATGTTGAACATCAATACCTAAAATTGAATCCCTCATCTTTCTTAACCCTCACCGTTGCCTTCCTGGCCGAATCATTCCTTCCCACTTCCACACTCCTGTACGCACACTTTGGGCCGATTAGGACGGCGGAGCAAGAGCTTTGGTCACGCCCGCCACCGTAAGCGATCGCAGGGCCACCCGCCTGCCATGTGGCGGTCCCGCCACCCAGTGTAGTCAAGCCGCCGCCGCCGGCCGGTGCGCCTGGGATTGCAACATTGCGGCGTGGTGCTTGCCTGGCTGCAGCACCACGCCGCAATGTTGAAGTACCATGTCGTGCGACCACCATGCACAAACGTGGTGACAGAGCACCGCGCGGTGCCTGCCACCTTGTGCGTATGCAGTGCGAGGCAGCCCCACGCCCCCGCCCCCGGGGGGACCGCGCGGACCCCTCAGGCGAGTCCCCGCCCAGCCTTTCCATGGCGGCATCGCTTGCCATGGAGAGGCCAGTTTCCGCACACCATCCTAATATGGATGGCGGCGTGCCTGTGTGGCCACCGCCGCGGTGATCGATCGGCCAGAGATCCGCCCGGCCGTGCCGTCGGACGGTGCAGACCGTGAAGCGAGCGAGCGGACGCACTCTCGTCCGCCGCGATGCCCCACGCCGTATATAACGTGGCGGGGGGTAGGCTCTCGGGTTGCGATGGCGGAGCCGGATGCTTCGCCCGCCCATCCTAGTCACCCCCTATAGTCATTAGTAACAACAACATACGGAGGGAGGTAACAGGATTGAAAGGAGGAAGGCATAGGTTCAGAGTAATGAAGATACCAGTAAGGGCCTCATTACGATGTTGGTCGGAACTTAAACGCCCGACTCCTTGTCGGATTCAGTTCCGACCGACTTGCGGGCGGCGGTTCCTTCTGACCAATAATGATTCGTTCGGAAGGACTCCCATTGACTTCAATTGGAGCCTGTGTTCAGACCCGCACTGGGCTCCTATGAGATTGCTAACCTCGCCACACTGTGCATGGTTTTACAGGGGGTCCCTTGGAGTGCCCCCTGCGACCCCATACCGGAGGACTCAGGATGAAGGGGGGGCCTACTAAGGGTCCACTAAGGTCGGGACTACTGAGCAGCCTTTTTGTGTCAGACACACCCAGTCGGAAAGGCTGTTGGAATCCAACACGTGGTTGGTAGGTCGGAACGCTGTCCGACGAGGCTGTACGAATCCAGCTCCCAGTCAGCCTCCGATTCCTCGAGGTGCCAGTGTAGAACTGATTCAGAGATGACCGAACGGTTTCCCTTCTGACCGCGAGCATCGTTATTGGTCGGTCGGAATTGTTTCCGACCGAGTCAGGCAGATGGGTTCCGACACGGTCTAGGGAAATCTGACTGTCAGTAGGAGGCTTTCCGATCAACATCGTAATCAGGCCCTAAGTGACTAATCATTATGTTCTCATGCCAGTCCTAATAATGGAGGAATACTAAACAGTACTATATATAAGAAACATAACAGCAGTCTCTTTTATTATTATTATTCATGTTCCTTTTTTTTTTTTTTTTTTGGTGCACCGAAATGTTACAACAAAACTTTAGTGAACTGAACACAAAACAGCTTCTCCAAATTATATGGAAGACTGATTACCAATCTGTAGTCTACAGTGCTTTACAAATGTGTGAGGGGTAGACCAAGTAGCTGTGGTACATACTTCTTTCAATGTAACTCCCCTAGCCTCACCCCAGGAAGTCACTACTCCTCTGTTTGAATCTGTAATAGTAATGGGGATATTAAAAGCTACGGATGTTTCAGAAATAGCTTTTCTAACTCATCTGTTCAAAGAAGTGGCAAGCGGTTGCTGCATTTCTTACCTTTAGAGGAACCAAAGGTGACAAAAAGGGCATCACATATTCTAAAGTTAATCGTTCTATGCACATAAACCAATAATGCCCTATGGAGATCTCCAGAACGTAGATCTAGCTCTTCTGGTGCCTGAGCAGTCGGAAAAATGATGGACGGCCTATGTCCTATTACAAATGAAATTGAAAAGTTTCTTTTGGTAGAAACATAGGAAAAAGTAATATGAATAGAGGACTTGCCAAAAGTGCACGTAGCTCCCCGATCCTTTTAGCTGATGTTATCACCACCAAAACATTACCTTGTAAGTAAGAAATGGTAAAGAGACTGGTCTTGCTGACTCAAACGGAGCCTTCTGAGGAGCAACCAAGCCACTAAAGGCTCCAATTAAGAAATCTGTGCCCATGATGCACTAAAGACTTTAATTGGTGCCCCTTGACTTCTTAATGAGGAAGTAGTCAGACCGAACAAAACAATTATCTTTTAAGAAGTCGAATATTTAAAAGGGATCACATGAAATAGCTTGCAGGTCATGGAAAACACAATACTTAGGAAAATGATTCCAATGCTTTTTATGTTTCGCATACACAGCGCTTTCAAAATCTCTCGTAATTAAAAAAAAATCTTAATTAGGGCTTACAGTCCGTCCAATACTTACCTTTACTTACCCTTCCTGGATTTAAACATCGCTCTAATTTACATGCTTCTGATTGGTCAGTAAGTCGTCTGCACGTCTTCCCTCTCTGCTTTGCCTGTCTATGCTGTGGCTTGGAGATTGGCCCAAGTACAGCTTATGGTCACTGGCCAGAGTCCTTCCACTGGCTAGGCACTATGAAGGTACTTTTTTGTTTTCACTTCGAGCACTCCATACGAATGCATCTGCAGGCCATCTTCTCTCCTCCCAACTTGTTGTTGCTGCTCCTTCACCCACTTTTTTCCCCTGTTGCTGCCCCCGGCTCCTCTTAATTAAAGTGCTGTTCTGCACATAAGCCAAGGAGACAATAACTAACATATAATGCTGAACAACAAATCTTTTGCGCATACTACTAACTATGTTTTCGTTGTACGAACAACAATACTGCACAATCAAGAGACGGAAACAGTTGTGTAGAAGGAATTTTAGCAGGACAGTTACTCCCCAAAATATAAGCACCATACAGCGGCGCTGGCTGCTGTACAACATGGCTTAAAGTGTTTAGAAAAAGAGCTCTAACGCGGACAGCGATCACCAAGACATAGGGGCCGATTCCGATCTCGGCCGGTAGGGCTCCGAATCGGATTCTCGGCTTTACCGGATCCGGGCTCGGAGCCCTGGTTTCCCGACCGATCCGTACGCGCGTCCGGACGAGCTGCAGTACGATGCGAAATCGCCGACCGACTTCGTCCGGGCATCCCGGCCGCCTCCGACCGACTCGCTCCCGGCTCGAACCGCACCGGCCGACTCGCGCTCGGACTCCGACTCGCACCGCGGCACGTGGAGACGTTTCCCGGCCGGGTGTCGGGACCCCCCTGAAGCAGCGTGGCCGCGCTGGAGTCGCACACAGGGGGGACCCCGTGGGACCCCCTACCTGTGCGTGTATGGGGCGAATCGCTTCGCCGCGTACACGCTGTGGGGGGCGCGCCTTGTCCGCCGCTCGCACCCATTGAGTCAATGGGAGCCCGTGCACGCGCTCGCACTAACGGGCTCCCATTGACTTCACTGGGAGTCCGACCGAATCGAGTCCGATGAGCATACGGATCGCATCGCACTCGTTCGGTCGGGCTGCACGGGTCCGATTCGGTCGGAAATCTCTCCGGGTCCGGCTCGGTCGGGAGTGATTTCCGGCCCGAATCGAATCGGCCCCATGGTGTTTTTCTTAAACTTTGTTGGGCATCTTGCACAGCAGCTAGCGCTGCTGTGTACTATGTCAAAAACCATTGTCAAAACCAATAGATTTTGAAGAGGTGAAACCTACTGGCTTTGACAATGCTCGTTATATATTCTCAGTATTACTGGACATATTTTTTTTTATTCTAAAGCTACTTACATGAACAAACCTTCCTTTGTAGACCTAGCTGTTCAAACTCCAAATGTACAAGGCGAAGACAAAGCAGTGTCACCTCTGAAAGAAACTGGAACAGAAGTGGCAAGCGACATCCCTGGGCAATTCAGTGCCATCCGTTTCAGGACTAGATACCAATGTATTTGAGGCCACTACAGTGCAAACAGGATTACCGACCTTCACTTGTCTTCAATGTTTGCCACCGCCCTGGGTAGAAGAGAGAAAGGGGGAAATGTGTACAGAATGCCTTGCAGCCACTGAAAAAACGTTGCATCCTACTTCAAACTTTGAGAATCGGTCAGGCTGACCAGTGTCTTGGAAGAAGTACAACTTTGTGGCCTCAAAAAGGCCTAGAATTAGGGGAACTTCATTTCAACATAATCTGTTTAAATATGTCTGGCTGGAAAAGAAAATGTACTGAGGGAAATATACTGCTCAAACTGTTTGCATGCATATTCTCTCTCTGTGCAAGATAATCTGCTGCCAGGGTTTCTTAATGTGTGATTGAGCAAAGGAAATCACCCTGGCAATTCTGATCAATAAAGGAGACAGTATTACCCCGAAACCAGTCCCAGGAAGCTTGTTTCATGTCCAGGGAAGACCTGGTTTGGCAGTTCGGGCTGGACTGTTCCCATGAGGAAAAGGGTCAAGACTTATTTGCATATGGCTGGGTCTGAACTGGGGCGGCAAAGTGAGCTAAAGAATGATGATGGATTCAACCCAGATCTGTGACTGGGAGGGGAGTGTCTGAAAAGTTTCAGTGCTTCGTCCATCATCTTCTTGTGTTTGCTTTGTTCGCCCTGGGTTGGCAGGGTATGCCTCCAGATCGTGGGTCCCTTGCTCATTTTGCCACTGCAATTCAAGCTAGGCCTGGCTGATGAGGGATGTTACCCCAAAACCAGTCCCAGGATGCTTGTTTCCAGTCCAGGAAGACCTGGCTTGGCAGTTCGGCTGGACTGTTCCATAGAGGAACAGGTTCAAGACTGATTTGCATATGGCTGGGTCTGAACTGGGGTGGCGAAGTGAGCAAAAGAACGATGATGGATTCAACCCAGATCTGTGACTGGGGTGTCTGAAAAGTTTCAGCACTCCGTACATCATCTCCTTGCGTTTGCTTTGCTTGCCCTAAGTTGGCAGGGTATGCCCAGACGTGGGTCCGTTGCTCACTTGCAAATTGATTCAGGCTAGCCTGGCTGATGTCGGTGTGACCCCAAAACTGGTCCCAGGATGCTTGTTTCTGGTCCAGGGAAGACCTGGCTTGGCAGTTCAGGCTGGACTGTTCCCATGAGGAACAGGGTCAAGACAGATTTGCATATGGCTGGGCCCGAAATGGGGTGGCGAAGTGAGCTAAAGAACGATGATGAATTCAACCCAGATCTGTGACTGAGGGTGAGTGTCTGAAAAGTTTCAGCACTCCGTCCATCATCTCCTTGTGTTTGCTTTGTTCGACCTAGCCACCACCCATGGCTTCTTTTTGTCCTACTTTAGATGATGCACACATCTCTTCAGGGGATGACCAACATTTCTCCTGACTCTTTTTCCCCAATAATGCTTTTACATTGGTCAATCACTGGATTTTCCTTACACATGTGGGAGACATTAGATCTCTAAGACCCACCTGATATGATTCTAGAGCTGGTGAAGTCCACAAACGATACCAGTAGATTAAAAGGATATACCCCTTGGAGCCAAATTCAAGCACACCAGGATCATAGGTGTGCTAGCTTGAAGTCCCAGAAGAGATCTGATGAACTTATGTTCGCCGGTTGGCAACATTTTAGTGTTCGCACACCCCCAAATTTCTGAGCCGGACATAGCAGCCCCTAGGGCCTTTATATTATATATCTCTAAAGCCAGTGCCACCCTCCTGGATATTGCCTGTCTATGAATTTTCGCTATGCTCACTGTGTGATGGGTTAGTAGAGTGTGCATTTTTTGAAGTTGGGGAACCCAATTTAAATTTGGCGTTAGTCTTTTTCCTAGGTAACCAAAATATGACATCTGGTCAAGTGAGTTATTGTCCACATACATGCTTCTCTTATGAATTTTTTGATTTGCAGAGCGGAATAACAAAAATGTTGTCTTTGAGCTATTCAGATCTAGCCCCCACTCAACACAAAAGATATTTAAGTTATTAAACAGCTGTAGGAACCCCCAAGGGGACTTAGAAAGCAGTAGGGTGCCATCCGCAAAGAGTAAGACAGGCACTCTATGGCCCCCCCACTTTAGAAGAATCACACCCATCCTTATTCAAGTATTTGACCACCCAATTATTATTACAATGAAAACAGGGTAGGGGCAAATTCGCAACCTTGCCTCACTCCACATTTGATCCTAATGGGCTCGGTCAGTTGTCTATTGTCTGCTCACTGTAGCTGCACCAACATGTCTGATAAATGTGCGGGGATACCCACAGCCTCCAGGACACTCTACAATTTGCCTGTTGGAACCAAGTCGAAGGTGGCACGTAACTCACCAAAGGCAACATACAAATTGCCCCTGTTGATTACTGACTTCTTCCAAAAAAAATACAAGTAAAACTGAAAACCTGGTCAACAGTACTGACGTTACTTCTGAAGCCCACCTGGAAGTCGAATAACACCTCATTCGCAAGAATCCAGTATTGTAAGTGGATAAAAAGTAACCACAAAGAAAATGAACTGAAATGGTTCAATTTAGAAGGTATTATAGGATCTGAAATAGGGGTGACTTGGAAGGAAAAGGAAAAGAAGACAGCAATTCTATATGTACATACACGAATGGATTAAATAACAGAGAAGAGAAGGAACGTTTTATCGGATAACGAGTCCCATTAATGGTTGATTTACAGTTACAGGGATAGTATTAAAATAAAAGTTCTAAGCCCCATATTCCTTATAATACATAAGGAAAAACGTTTGGACAACCCCAAATTTGGTGGCCGTCTAGATCTGGGAGATAAAATAAGCAGTGGAATTAGATTCAATATTAGGATCAAAAGTCTTGCCTACTTCAAATATGGCCGCTATTTATGACACAAAGGATAGAATAGGAGTTCTATTAATGGACTGATTTTTCAGCTCATAGGGATTATATCAAAATATATTATCTAAGTCCCTTATTCCTTACAGTATAGTATATATGGAAAAGTTTTTATTTTCTGATATATGGTATACACAGTGGTAAATGAGCCTGGTATTAAAATGGTGGCCACTTGCGACTCTCCGGATGAGATAGGTATTTGACCCAATAGGAGCCAACATGGCTTGGGTGGACCCTTTAAGAGGTTTGTATAAAAGGCCTGGCAAAAAGTAAAATGGTTTTTCACCAGATCGATAGCCGGTGTTTGAGAAAACTAAGGTAGCACGGAGGGCGGGAATGTTATACACTCTGATAAGCTATTGTTAGATTATTCAAACGAAATTCCAACTAATCAGGGTATACAGTTTTACACACCTTATGGATTAGCCTGTATAACTGGAGTGGGGGACGGAGAACCCAGTTCCAGATATAAAAGAGAACAATTTGGCTGGAGCGGTTTGCCGACAGAAAACAAGTGAGTTTGAGACCACAGGGTGTCGGAAGTTTAGTCTGCCTTGAGATGTTTTGATAAGAGGATTATATTGATGTCCTAACAAGACAGGGGATATAGGTTTATGTATTGTAGGGATTCCCCTGCTTGAAAGGAGTAAGGGAAAGAGGACCCGGTTCTGAGTAAAAGAAGGACAGGTGAAACAAGGTTGGACTGATGGGAGTGAAAGAAAAGGAGTCTGAATCCTTAACGTGATCAGCCCAAACGATAAGATTGGTGGGTGATAAACAGGGAATGTATAATGAGTTTTTCCTCTTTTTTTGTCTTTTTCCTCTTTATGTATAAAAGAAAGGATATTTAACCCTGGGGGTCCCTGAGGAGCCTGAGGAAATTGCGATATATAAAAAATAAAGCATAGGAGGAAAAGAGTCCACAAGAGTGAGTTTTTGTTTTTATAAGTATATTAGGCATATAAATAAAAGATGGTGTAGAATAAGGCATGACTAAGATTATACTTTAGCGTACAATGAATAACCAGGCAGTGCTCTGAAGTTTTTTAGAGACCTTTTCATGGAAAAAAATGGAGAAAAGAAATTGATGATATTGGTTTGAATATATAATGCCATGGGTGGATTTACTGCATTATCATTAAGAAGGTTTGCTATTAAGTGTTAATTGTGGGAATAAAATGAACAAAGAATGAAATTATTAAGTAAAATATATTCAATAACGTCCAACCTGTGTTCAGTTGCTTGAATATACAATGTATTTTGGTATGATGAGTGATAAATCATAAAATGCTATGGTAAAGTAATTATGTTTATCTCTTATAGTAATTGTTTTAAATTATATGTCCTGATGAAGGTGGTATCAACCATCTCTAAACCCAAAGAAATGCAGCGTCAACGGATTTTTAAGAGAAGTGATGTGCGATATTAATATGTATTTTCGGCCCCAAAGGTGGGTCCCCGGGGCCTCTGGCAGCTCAGGGAGGGGGGGGCCACACCCCCCCAATCTCCTTCATAAAACAGGCCCGGGGATGGGCTCCCCGTGGCATAAATCAATTAATGCAACCCTGCCACAATTTTATTTTTCTTCAAATTTTCCAATCCTGCAAGAATTGTGCTGGATTGCAGCATTTTGTTTTTTGGCCAAATATCATCATGGACACTAGTACTTTGCACAGAAACTGTTGGAATGGTGGGCATTTATTTTTTTCTATTTCTAAAGATGCACCTCCTTGTTTCAGACCCCTTTGTGAGATGCAAACTTGGTTGCAATCCTATTTTTGCTGGATTACAGAGCTGTGCAGCATATGTGATTTTATTTTCCAATTGTGCGCATTGATTTAACTGGATTTGTGCTACAGAGGAATGCAGGTAACAACGTTGATGTATGCGCCGTAAGAAAATATTGAGCACTCCACATGAGTGCCTGTGTTTTTACAAGTGCCGTCTCCTCCCACCCGGGCTTCATTTTGAACAAAGCAGTTATTGGAATCTGAGCACAACGGCTGCATTTATAAAGGGAGTAGCGACTAAATACTCTGCTGTTGATCGGTTTAAAAATACTTTGCGCAAAGATAGTTTACAAAGTTTTTTGGGCCTTGAAATGCCAATACATATATTTAAATGTGCATAAAGTGCCATTATGCCGCTCCAGTGATTTCAATTTGAGCTTTGTTTTACAGTAAGGTGGGTCCCTCTAAGGTCTGAAAACAGAATATCCCACACAATATCCCATCACATTCTATTTACGTTATAAAAAAAATCACACACTTTCACAATAGGAATCATAGTACCGGCAAAGGGAAACAAACACTGAAAAATAATATAATTTATAAAACTGTTGTGTTTTTTTTTTACATTGAGCTGCAGTGACAATTGTGCAACGATTTCAAATATGTGAGTTCAGAATAACGTGCAGACTTGGCTATAGTGCTTTTTTACATGACTTTCATCCATGCTGCTATTCAAAATGGCTAAAAGACATTGATATTGACGACGCCAATAGCTCTCGGATTGCTGAGACCTATTCCAATGTGTGTTTATCATGTTGCTGTCAGTAAATCAGAGCGCTCACAGGAGCCTGACTCCTGCAAGAGTGAGATGGCTCAAGGGAAATAAAGCTCCTTCAATCAGAAGGCTCTATTTTTAAATTGGCGGTCCCGCGAGAGTCTCAAGAGACTCTCGCAGATCCAACTGCCAAAATATACAATTATTTTTTATCGTAAATATCACAAAAACTACTGAATGGATTTACACTAAATCACAAAAAGCACAATCTGCGGACCAACATCTAGCCTCCTTCCAAATTTGGTGCAATTCCGTTCAGCAGTTTTTGCTGTAGCCCAGCTTAAAAACATCTATGGAAAATGCATGGGGATTTTGTATTTTGAGACCCCCCTTTTTCCTTGGCCCCCACTTGACGGATCACCACAAAACTTTCCGTGCACAAACTAGTCCAAAAGTAGCATCATTTTGGAAAGTTTCATAGAGATTTGTCAAACGGTGCCAAAGTTATTAGCAACACAAAAAAAACACTTTTCCTATGGAACACCTGACCTAACTATAACTACCTTGTGGCAATCCCCACTAGGTAATATGTATAAATATATATACATGCACACACACATATTATCTACTGGCGGTCGCCAGTAGATAGTTAGTTAGGACCTAGTTTCCATAGGAAAAGTGTTTTTTCTTTTCCCAATAACTTTGGCGCCGGATGACGAATCTTGCGAAATTTTCAAAACTAGTGGGGTGCTCCGGTAAGCTCCTGTCTTGAAAGTTTCGGGTGATTCGCCAAGCGGGGGCTGAGAAAAAGGGGGTCCCAAACATGTTTTCTCCATGTTCTTTCCATAGGGAAACTTTTAGACACGGCTACAGCTCGAACTCGCTGAACGGAATTACACCAGATTTGGCAACAAGCTAGCCCTTGGTTCAGAAAGAGCCCTTTTGTTAAATGGTGTAAATCCGTTCAGTAGTTCACGAGAAATTAAAAAAAGAAGGTCGGAAAATCAATTTCCCATAGGAAACTTTGAGACACGGCTACAGCTCGAACTGCTGAACGGAATTACACCAAATTTGGCAAAAAAGTAGCCCTTGGTTCAGAAAGAGCCCTTTTTTTTAAATGGTGTAAATTTGTTCAGTAGTTGCTGAAAAATCAAAAAATAAAAGTTTCGATATCTAGAGGCGCCGGTGGATCCGCGGACCCTCCCGACCACGAGCTTTATTCTGTCAACACTCCAAACCAGGAAGTGTTGGCAGCCATCTGTGACTCGGTAGAACCAAGTCACAAGAAACAGGAAACAAACGCGAAAAACAAGAAAAGGGGGCAGGGTAGAAACCCCCTGACCCCCTAGGCCTGCTCAGGGGGTCCCACAAGGTCCCCAAGGCCAAAAAATGAATTTTTTTATAAAAAAAATTCTGCGAAATTTGCGCTGGGTCCGCAAATCCCACCGAATTTTTTTTAAAAATGAAGCGCGGACTCCCGCGCTTTATTATTTAGCCCCCGGGTGGGCCAAGTCCCGGGGGCATGCCACCAGGGACCGCCACCCCCGGGGCTTTTCTTAAATATTTGCAGGGGCACATGGCCCCCCCGCAGCCCCGGGAACCGCCACCCCCCGGGGCTTGTTTTTTTAAATGTGTGGGGGGGCCTCCAAGCCCCGGTGACCGCCACCCCCGGGGCTTTTCTTAAATATTTGCGGGGGCACATGGCCCCTCCGCAGCCCCGGGGACCGCCACCCCCCGGGGCTTGTTTTTTTAAATGTGTGGGGGGCCTCCAAGGCCCTCCAAGCCCCGGGGACCGCCACCCCTGGGGCTTTTCTTAAATATTTGCGGGGGCACACGGCTCCCCCGCAGCCCCGGGGACCGCCACCCCACGGGGCTTGTTTTAAAAAAAAAAAAAATGAACCTGTGTGGGGGGCCTTGAGCCCCCCACACGCCCCGGGGACCACCTCCTCCCCGGGGCATTAAGTATGTAAATGCGGGGGTCCGTTACGGACCCCCGAGCCCCGGGGACCACCACCTTCCCGGGGCTGTGCACATGTTGGGAGGGGGACCGTGTGGCCCCCCTCCTGGAGCCCGTGATGGCCCTGGGGACCGCCACCCCCCAGGGCCGGCTCCTGCAGTGTCCCGGGTGCTGCCACCGGGACACTGCTGACTGCTATGGCAGGGTGGCTCCCGCCTGCCATAGCAAGAATCTGTTTGGGTTTTGGAAGAGAGAGCAGGAAACCTGCTCTCTCTTCCAAAATCCAAACCAGATTGCTTTTCCACACGGGGAGCTGCATGTCCGCAGTTCCCCGTGTGGAAAAGCAATGCCGGCTCTCGCAGGAGACGGAGCCGGCGGGACCGTGGGGGCATTGGGGCTCCCCCCACGGTCCCCAACGAAGAGGCCAGGCCCCGGGGGGATGGGGTCCCCGGGGCCAGAAGTGGCCCGGGAGGGGTCCACGCAACCCCCCTCCCCGTAATAAAAAAACAAAAAACGAGGCACAGCCCCGGGGGATGGGGTCCCCGGGGCAATTAGAGGCCTCAGGAGGGGGTCATGCAGCCTTCCTCCTTAAATATATATTTTTAAAAAAAACAAAACATGTGGCCATGCCCCAAGGGATGGGGTCCCCGGGGCCGAAATTGGCCTCAGGAGGGGGGCCGCGCGGCCCCCTTCCGGTTCCTTAAAAAAAAAAAAAAACAGGTCAGGCCCTGGGGGATGGGGTCCCCAGGGCCCCAAATATTGTAAAAGAAGGGGGGCCACACAGCCCCCCTTCAACAAAACATAATTTTTAAAAAAAGCCGGCATCGTGCCGAGGCCCCGCCCCCTCGCAGCAGCACTCGGCAAACGCGCCCCCTGAGCGCGTTGTGGTTGGGGAATTAATTCCCTTTCAGTCTCTGAGGGTCCCTGGGGGCCAACTAGCCCACCAGGTACCTTCTGTGTGCGCCACAGAGCTGCGTTGCAGAGAGGTGGTCTGAGGCCACGCCCTTTTACACCACTCTGCAATGCAGCTCTGTGGCGCTTACTGGAGGTACCTGGTGGGCTAGTTTGCCCCCAGGGACCCGAAGGATTCAAGGGGACTTAATCCCCCAGCTTAAAACGCGCCAGGAGGCGCGTTTGCAGAGTGGTGGAGAAAGAGGGCGTGGCCTGTGTCCACCTCTCTGCAATCGAGCTCTGTGTCTCGTTCTATGTTGGGGTATTTAGTCCCCTTGAATACTGAGGGTCCCTGGGGGCCAACTAGCCCACCAGGTACCTTCTGTGTGTGCCACAGAGCTGCGTTGCAGAGAGGTGGTCTGATGCCATGCCCCTTTTTACACCACTCTGCAACGCAGGTCTGTGGCGCTTACTGTAGGTACCTGCTGGGCTAGTTGGCCCCCAGGGACCTCTAGGATTCCAGGGGACTTAATCCCCCAACTTACAACGCGCCAGGGGGCACGTTTGCACAGTGGTGCAGGGAGGGGGTGGGGCCTGATATGACAAGTGTGCAAAGACGCCCCCTGTCGCATTGTAAATTTGGGGATTAAGTGCCCTTGAATCCTGAGGGTCCCAACTAGCCCACCAGTTACCTCCAGTAAGCGCCACAGAGCTGCGTTGCAGAGTGGTGTAAAAAGGGGCGTGGCCTCAGACCACCTCTCTGCAACGCAGCTCTGTGGCCCATATTGGAGGTACTTGGTGGGCTAGTTGGCCCCCAGGGACCCTCAGTATTCAAGGGGATTTAATTCCCCAACTAACAACACGCCAGGGGGCACGTTTGCAGAGTGGTGGGGAAAGGGGGCATGGCCTTTGTCTACCTCTCACCAATCCCACTGTGTGGGGCTTACTGGAGGTAAAAGGTAGGCTAGTTGGCCCCTAAAGGACCCCCAGCAGTGAAGGGGACTTCAATCCCCATCCAAGAGCGCGCCAGGGAGCGCGTTTGTAGAGTGGTGGGCAAAGTGGCGTGGCCTGGTACGAGTACTTACCCGTGCTGCTGTGTGGGACTGACTGGAGGTAATAGGAGGGAAAGTTGGCCCCCAAGGCCAACTACCCCTCTTGTTACCTCCAGTAAGTCCCACACAGTGGGATTGCTAAGACGTCTTCGGAGCCCATGGCCCCCTTTCTCTACCATTTGGTAAACAAGGGGACCCCTACAATAAACAATAAACCTTGCTAGCTGTAGGGAAAAATTACAAAGGGGTAAAGGTGACGGCTAGATACAAGTTAAATATTCATATAAAGCATGTCAGGCCATACATTTCTAAATTTTATTAATCAAAAACCATGATATAATACATTTAAATAGGCATAAACACATAATAGTGAACAACTATATATTTTTTGTATAACAAAATATTTTTTATTTCAGAAATTTCATAGATGGAAATATTCTTATATTTTCAAGATTATTTTTTGAGATATATATTTTTTGGTGTACAGATATTTATGTTATCGGTCTCAATTCTACAAAAATCATATACACAATTATATGCCTATGAGAAAGAAAATATACACAAACATATGAAAAACAAAAGTTATACAAAACAACAATGTACATAGAGTTAAAATTCACTGAAGAGTAATGTGCAAAAAAGCAGTTCAAGGGCTGGCGGTAGATAAAAACTACGCGCGTTTCGGCGTGTGTGCCTTCTTCAAGAAAACCTGGCTCAACTTTATTCTACAATAAAAATTGACAATGAACAACATATTAACGCATGTAAGGTTATGCCTAGGCCTGAAAATTTAAGCTATTTGTTCATTAAGAGCAGGTCATGCTTCTGGAGTTGATCTTCAAGTACCAGTAGCACCAGGGAAATACATGCACGGAATATTTGTACCTCCTTACTATGTACATAAGGTTACTGGGGTACAAATTTGACTTAAAAACGTGATAATATGCAAAGAACAGTCATCGATCATCAAGTAGTGGGATCACTATGTGCTACCTTCACCAGAACAGTTGAACTGTTCTGGTGAAGGTAGCACTATAGTGATCCCACTTTTTTTGTGTTTTTCATATGTTTGTATATATTTTTCTTTCTCATAGGCATATAATTGTGTATATGATTTTTGTAGAATTGAGACCGATAACATAAATATCTGTACACCAAAAAAATATATATCTCAAAATAATCTTGAAAAAATAAGAATATTTCCATCTATGAAATTTCTGAAATAAAAATATTTTGTTATACAAAAAATATATAGTTGTTCACTATTATGTGTTTATGCCTATTTAAATGTATGTATATCATGGTTTTTGATTAATCAAATTTAGAAATGTATGGCCTGGACATGCTTATATGAATATTTAACTTGTATCTGGCCGTCACCTTTACTCCCTTTGTAATTTTTCCCTTTCTCTACCACTCTGCAAACGCACCTCGTGGCAGACTACGGGATGGGGGATGAAGTCCAATTTAGTCCTGAGGGAGTTTGGGGGCCAAGAATCCCTCCTGGTACCTCCTGCAAGTCCTACGCAGCGGAATTCCTGAGCGCTGGTCGGACGCCCAGCACCCTTTCTCCACTACTCTGCAAACGTGACTACTACTTAAAGAAGCATCTTTCTGCACCTCTGACTTAGAGGTAGTTTTAATCCCCCTGCCCTATTATGTACTAGGGCCTTACAGAGGAGGTCATGCTAATCAACGCATAGTGTTCCCTAGTGTATGTAGGTGTTTTCACTGTATTCTAAGTGTCTTTTAGCATAGCACTGGCTGTAGGCCTGGTTAGTCAGAGTCAGTTACCACCAGTACCCGTTAGAAAAAGTTGGGGCACAGGATGATTTTGCAAACAAGGCCTCTTTCTGCTCCTCTGTTGGTTCTTTCTGCACATGTCTTGCTTCTTCCTGCACTTTTCTTCGTCTTTGTGGACTTCTGTTGCTTCTTTCTGCATTTATTTTGCTTCTTTCTGTGCGTTTGTTCCTCTTTCTTCACATGTCCTACCTCTGTAGGCATAGTTAGAAACTAGCATTTAAAAAACCTTTGAAATTCACTTAAAAACCATAGGTATCAGGCACGTTATAGTTAGAAATTAGCATTTAAAAAACCTTTGAAATTCACTGAAAAAACCATAGGTTTCAGGCACGTTATAGTTAGAAATTAGCATTTAAACAACCTTAGAAATTCACTGAAAAAACCATAGGTTTTAGGGATGTTATAGTTAGTTGGACATTTCACTCGTACAAAACCATAGAAATTCCCCCGTTATAGTTAGTTCAGCTAACTATAACTTGCGCCCCCGCAATGCACTGCTGATGACGTCACATATTACATCACTCATGACATGGTCAGTGACATCACTGATGACATCACTGATGACATCTCAAATGACTTCACTGATGACATCTCAAATGACATCATCCATGTGATAATTTGATGCATCTTCTCACACCCTAATATAACCTTTGATACACCCACTCTAAATTACAGACTGCCATTCTCAAAACCATAGACACTCCAACACCAATAACTACATACCCACTCACTGATTCTTAGGTCTACACACACATCCACTCACTCACCCGTACAGTCACTCATACTTACGGTCACTCAGTACAGGACTATCATATGCACTCATACACCTATATAGCCACTCACACACCGCCACTCATCCATAGAGTTACTCACACACCTAGTCAGTCATGCAAATAATTAATCACACTCCCATTTACTCACCTATACAGTTATACACACACCAGCTCACTTACTCATAGATACTAGCACATTCTTACGCTCTTATACAATCACTGATACAAGCACACACTCATCCATACAGCCACTCTCACAATCACACACACTCACTTATAGCCATCTATATACTCCAACACACATATATACTGCCTTTCACATATGTAGTTACTCACACATGTACCACTGAGATATACATTCACTCACTAACACACCCATCACACACTCACCCACCCATACAGTCCATCACAGATGCACTCTTGAAACCATGCACCCTGTGAATCACCCACTCACACATCTATGCACAGAGTCACACACACCCCACCCACACAAACACTCAGGCACCCATACAGATACTCAGACAACCAATCAATAACCCATATAGACAATCATGTAGCTATTCACAAACCCATGCAGCCGCACACAGCAACAGACAGACGGATACAGACATTCACACAGTTTGGTCACTAACCCATGCATTCAGTAAGATATGTTTAATCACTCACTTATAGAGTCAGTCACGCACCTACTAAATCATCCATTCAGACACTTACACACCCACTCATTCTTCAAAACGCCTTGGCCTATATATATTAAACATATTTAAACTTTACAGAAACACACAGTCACTGGATGATGCTATCAGTGATGTCATCAGTGATGTCACTGACCATGTCATGAGTGATGTAATATGTGACGTCATCAGCAGTGCATTGCGGGGGCGCGAGTTATAGTTAGTTGAACTAACTATAACGGGGGAATTTCTATGGTTTTGTACGAGTGAAATGTCCAACTAACTATAACGTCCCTAAAACCTATGGTTTTTTCAGTGAATATATATATATATATATATATATATATATATACACACACACACACACACACACATATATTTATATGCAATTTTAAAATAAAAAGTAGAGTAAAAATGTGAGGCAGTTATCATTATAAAAAAAAAGATCACAGTAAATGCTTGAGTAATGTCTGGGGAGTGAAGGCATACAGACTAACGTGATTTTCCTTGTGTGTATGCTGAGTCCATGTGCTCCATGTTTGTATAAGCCTGAATACTGAAGCCAAGGGGATCTATTTTGGATGCACATTGTTAGACATGGCACAAGATGGGGGATTAGGACAACCTTTCCAGACATTGGAGGTTTACTACCTACATTCATGTGTCTGAAGGGTGGAGATCCATACACTAAACTGAGGAGTTTGGAAACAGAGCCACTTTTATAAATTCTATGAAAACTTTGTTCTTCCAGAGCACTGCCATTTGGTTGATGGTAAGAGTGAGGGGTGGGACTGCAGTTTCTGTTGCACAGGGGAGGAAGTTGCCTGCTCTTTTGTCTGCCCCTGGTTACTGCTTCAGAAAGGCTGATGACAACCAGGTGCAGAACCTCACTCTTCACTTTGCCCATGTTGTGGATTCTTTTGACTGGAGACAGCCCCAGTGCTACCTGCTGTGAGAAGCATCACTTCAAACAAAGGCTGTGTGTGGAGCAGCCACAAGACATTTGAAAAGAGTATCAATCCACACCGGTTCTTATGTTTGAGACAGTGGATTCACATTCCCTCTCTATAAAATGTGCATAAAATTAGGAAGCAAACCAAAGTGTGAAGCAAGCCAAGCCACTTTGTTCCAGTTCCAAGTTCTTCATGACCAAGAAAGCGAGGTGCTCCATACAGTACACAAAGGACTACTGTGTGACACGACTGGAGTATGCCTGATAGTCAGTCTTCCAGAAGTGAAGCTTACTGCCTGAGAAAGAGACGCGAGGAGCGACCAGTGCTGCAATGCCTCTCCTGATCTCTCTTCACGAGTCTCATCAAAAACTGCAACTACAAAAATGCTCGATATCTACCTGTCGTTTGCAACCCCACATTCTAACTCACATCACAAAGGAAAATCATGACAGGCAACAGCAAGATATGGCACACATCTCCCTTACCTGTAGGTGAGGCTACTCTGTTGTACTCTTCCCGACACAAGACGTGTGCTTGAAAGTTATCTCTGTGCAGTTCTAGCTGCAATTGTATTTTGGGAGTGTAGCTCAACTATCTCACAAACTAATACTGTACTGTAACCATAACAAACCCTGCATTCAACATGCATGAAAACAGTCACATCAATTAAGGGGTGGGCCATGTTGACAGTGGCATGCTAGCCCTGAAATTGAAGACTGGGCTCATGGAAGTCTCAATTAATACAAAATGCATCTTAGCTAATTCAAAGTGTGTGATGACCAAGCTGGAGCTGTCGACTGGGTTCAGCGACAAAAACTCATCACTAGGCTGTAGTTTCTAAAGCACACTAAGGGGTGGCCTACTTGTACCTGAACAGTGAGTTGATGGTCACTTAGCTGAGGACATGCTGATGCCACCTTATAATGGACAGGGGTCGCTCTGCAGAGCTCTAACTGGCAACTCTTACTGATTTAGAGAGATCACAAGCTACCACACACACCTTTTTCCACTGTCCTCTAGTCTACTATTCAATATCCCAGCATCCCCGTTATGCCCTTTGGTCCCTAACGTATTGGACATGGCATCACACGTAAACTAAATTACCAAAGAATCCGTCTACGTCAGGCAATCCCTATGCCATATTTTTCCTTTCCTAGTTTCCTCTTAAAGAGTTCAACCCACTACTGCCTTGATTTTATGTCTCGACTATGCCAATTACTTCACTTTGCAGCCGTTCTCTGTCTCCTATGCAGGCTCCAAAATGCATCAATGAGGTAACTAATTAAACATATTCAGGAACATATGTTACCAGTCCTATAATATTTACACAGTCTGCCTGTGGATAGATGTTTCACTTTTAAAGCTATGTGCATCGTACATAGAGCCATCCACTGTACTGAGTCACTCTTCAATCAGCATAAAATCTGCCTAACTAGGGCACTCCATTCTAAACTGGTCCAACTGCTGACCATTCCTTTCTTCAAAAAATGTTGGACTGGTGGAAGCTTCTTCTTGAAACAGTGAAGCCCTGGAACTAAATTCCTGTGAGGGTAGCTGCTAACCATGTTGAATTTTGGGCAGTGCTAAACACCTAGCCATTCCAATCACACAATACCGAAGAGATAAGCTATGTCTAAATAAATTATCATTGAAAAAATATATTTATCGGCTCGTGCAACTATGCCTATTTTCACATTCTGACAGTTTGACTACTGAAGAAAAAGCTCCCTCAAAAAGAAGAAGCACTTCACACAATAACCATTAAAAATGCTTAAAATTCCACTTGGACACAATGAAGAAGTTTACGTGATTGGACCATTTGTTTGTGTCCAAGGGGAATTCTAATAAGGGACAAGCTCTCTGGAAGCAATGGATAACACATCATACAGTGATCTACACATATCTTTGTCTACTTAGAGCTAGAAAAACACTGAGTGAAAATTGGAACACAATCAACCAGTGGAATTGCCATTACAATAGCCCTCTTAGTTAACTCCCTGCTTATAGACATTTATAAACTGAAGAGTGAAAATCCTAGACCCACCTTTTTCATGGCATTGCTGACTTGAAATGCACAAGACACTGGAAACTGCTCCAGGACAGGCAGTGCCACAAAACATTTTCAGATAAGGTGAAGCTCAATTCCTGCCATCTGCTATTAAGTTATGTTTACTAATCTGCTCTTGAGTCATAATTTAAGAATGTGAATTAAAGAAGGTTCCAATTCTGGAGAAGAAAACATTTTTACCTGTATAACTACAGTTCACCAGAGTTGGCATTATTCATAGATTGATATACAACCCTACCTCCTTTCCCTCCTCTCCTCCATGATCCCACACATGTATTCTTTGTTTCACTTCTGCTTTGAAAATCTGAATTACAGTAGCCTCTGAGGGGAAAAGAGCTAAACGTCTCTCACTCGTCATTGGTGTTGCATGGCTCATAGAAAGCTGTGAGTGAGCATAGAAACTGAATGTTTATTGTTGCTGCAATTCAAAACAACATTATCCAAGGAGGTAGTGACAGACCAGAGTGGAGTCAGAGTGTCCCAAGGTGTAGCCAAGGGCCCTTGTCCACCTGGACAATAATGTCCTGACATTGCCCTCCTTCGTGGATAGTACTACTATTTTATATCAAATGCTTAACATTTAGGGTGAAATTCACTAAATTTTTGATAAATGCAATACCTTTTTTGGGAATGTTAAAGAAGCTTATTGTTGGATTTTATCTTTTTGTTATTAGACACCACCTTTGTGTCTGACTGCAATTAATTGTATCTGAGGGCACAAAAAGGTGCATGCAGGAATGGGATATGGCAAATTTTAGTTACAACATAAATCATTTGTTGGTGGTATCATACCTATTTTTTAAATTGTGGGGAGCGCTAAAGTGATTTCAACCTGTGAAAAATGGCGATCCTCTGCTGGAACTTAATAAGCCATTGTAGGAAACTGGGTTTTCGTTGCAGTACCCCCTGCTCCAACACACTTTTTGCCCCCCTTTTAGCTACTAGATGCTGTTTTTTTTTTTTTTTTTTTTAACTCTGCCAGTGCACTGAGGCTTGCAAACCAGACCTCAGTGTCAGCGCTCTTTCCTTAAAACAAGGAAAAGTCTAAGTGTAACCCAATTGGCATGGACATTAGGACCCCTGTAAGTCCCTAGTAAATGGTGCCCTTTGTACCTAAAGAATGGGTACTAAAGAGGGTCAATAAGGGCTGCAGCATGTCTAATCCCACCCTAAGGGAAATACACAAGAATTACATGCAGGCTGCCACTGTGTCATGATGCAAACCATGAGTGCAAACATGACATGGCATACTCCCTGTGTGCCATGCCAAAGTCACTGCATGTAATATAAGTAAGCCACCCCTGCAGCAGGCCTTGCAGCCCTAAGGCAGGGTGCAATATATTACATGTGAGGGCATATCTGCATGAGCAGATATGCCCCTGAGCTGTCTAGTTCAATTACTAGATCGTACAAGTGAACAGGGAAGCAATCTTAAGTATCTGTACTGGGCACTGGTCAATACACGTTCCCCAGCTACATGATGGCTTCACTGAAAATACTGGTGTTTGGTATCAAACACTTTGTCTTAAGAAATCTGTAATGATGCCAGTGCGAGATTTAGTATGATATGCACCCAGAGGGCACCTTATGGGGGCCCCCTGAAACCTTACTAGTCTTCTAGTGTGCTGGCTGACTGGACTCTTCCAGCCTGCCACCACAGACACGTTTCTGACCCCCTGCAGATGAGAGCCCACGCTCTCAGGTCAGGAACAATTCCTGCTCTGGCAGGAGGTGTTATCATCTCCTCCAGCAAGATGGCTAGTGAATCTGCATACCAAGGCTAGAAGCTTCAAAGCCTCTGCCACCTTTGATATGAGACCCTGGCTTCCTCAAGAACTGGAGAATGCCTCCCCCTGCCCTTAGGCCCATTTGGCACTAGAGCAGGCAGGAAATTAGCCATGCAAGGAGGCGTGTAGCACCTCCAGGCTAGTCACACCCCTAAGGTAGGCTGCCTGAAGTGAACCCGAAAATTTGGATTTCGCCATCTTGGTTGTGGTGAAAGTAGGAACTCTGGGACAGGGTTATGCCCACTCCCCACAGGAAGTGGTCATATAGGGGGTGTAGTGACCCCAAGGGTAGGCAGCCCATTGGCTACTACTCTTAACTCCCCTTAATGCCCCTACATTTAGTATCTAGAGGGACCCTAACACCATGAACCAAGATCCCCCTGACAAAAGAAAAAGGACCAAGAAAAGCAGAAGAACTGTGGACTGCTGGTGGATTTTTGGTACCAAAACCTGCCTGCCTACCTGCTACTGTCCCAACAATCGCAACAACCCGACTCGTCCTGCAGCTGTGCATCCTCCAAAAGCCTCGGAGGGCCTCCAGCACTTCATCAAGTCGTCAGCATCTCACTTGAAGTGGAGGAGCCACTTCCCTGCAACCTGCAGGTACTGATCACAACATCCGGTTCACCATTCTGCTGGCCACCGGGTCCATCAACGCAGCAGTCGCCCAGGAGGAGGTCACCGTGCTCCAAGAGGCCAGCTCTGTCTCCCCACCAAGTGAAAAGACGCTGGGACCAACTGGAGCTGCCATGCACCAATACCCGGGGTACCGGACCCCTTGCAGCAACTGAAGCTTGTTTGAGGCCAATCCGGACTCCAATGTCGCAAAGACCGACCAGCCGACGAGGACGTCAGCACCACAGAGACCAGCACTGAGAGTGGCCCAGCTGTCCTGTTTTTGTCCCCTCTACAGATCTAACTGAGAACCGTGAGTGTATTTGATGCACGGGTTAGACGACCTAAACCCTCTGCACCCTAGCTTCCCGGCCCCAATCCAGACAACTGACTGTGCCCCCCTGCTCTCAGGACGCTCACAAACCAAACCCTCATTGGGAATTCACAGTCTTGCCCCCAAGTCCCCGTCTGCAGCCTGTTTCGAGGTGTCCCCCCCTCTTGCCTAAGGTGTAGCACGGAAGGCTACCAACCTGTCCAGAACCTCTGGACCTGGACACTCCAGGGCAGGCAAATTCAAATTGCTGGTGGTACATTGAACCTTGGCCCCCTACCACCTTAAGGAGACCCCTGAGATTCATTTGGAACTACCTGAATGCAGTATATATTTCTTTCTCCATAGGAAAGCATTATCGAGTAAAAACGCATTTGTTTGTAAGTATTACTTACCTGTGAAAAAAGTTCTCGGTGATAAAATTTATATAGAAATACTTGTTATTTTTCTAAATTGGACTAGAGTTTCCTCTTGAGCGGGTCTCAAATCAAATCAAACAAAGCTTTATTCGATTTCTACAAGGAAAAAATCATAAAAAGCACAAAACAGTACATTAAATCACATTTCATTTTAACAGTTGAGGTCAATTTTCTTTACACCCTTCTTACATGTTTACTTTGTTGAAAGATTAAAACTGTCACATTAAAATTGATTTCCATTTACTACACTTTTTAAAAACATTGATAAAATCCAGGTTGCATATTCATTTTCTAAAAACTGTAGTGCTAGAAATGCAGGGCGACATTGTCTAATACCAAACTTTTTTAAAAGAGGTAAAATCCATTTTTTCCTTTGAACATTATAGAATTTACAAAATAAAACCACGTGGAGTGTTGTTTGCTCCGAGCGATCATCACAAGGGCACAACTGCATTACTTTTGACCAGTCGTTAATGTTTGGGAAACTGGTTATTCTATGTAATATCCCAAGTCTAAATCCAATACAAATCTATCGTATAAACCACAGACACGTAAAAGATAAGGTTGCATACTATAAGTAATTAGAATCGTTTGATTATACAATATTGTGGGCTTCATTATTTCTTCCGATAGTCTAAGAGTTTTGAGTAGGTTCAAACCTTTAACATTTTTCTTGTCCAACTAGTCATTGTATTCGGCTCAGTAAAAAACTCCGAGTGGCCTAAATCAAGCATAAAATCCCGCACATACTTTAGCCATGCGATTCTTAAAGCACCTTCCAATTTAAAAATATCTTTAAAAATGTCCCTATTAAGATTAGTTTCTTCAGATGTCCATATCCTACGCCATATTAGGATTGGTTCCACTTTTATGAGATCTGTTAGGTATGAGACCCCCAATTCAGAATGGCAAACATAAGAGGAGGTGCTACCTGGGACTGCCAAAATATATTTTAAAAACAGATTTTCAATAACTTGCAATGCTTGAATATCAGAATATCCCCATACCCTTGCACCATACATGGCCGTTGAGATGCACTTGGCCCTATATATTTGCAGTAGCTCATGTGGAGGCCTCCTGCCCAACTTTTTTGAAAAATTTACTAAGGTGGCAGTAGGTTTCATAAAAGCCAGTTTTCTTGCATGGACCGCACGAGTCCACGTGGCGTTATAATCAAATAAGATGCCAAAATAGCTAACTCTGTTTATAAAATCGATTTTTTGTTTGTCAATGTACATATCGCTACACTTTTGGCTGCCAATACCACAACTCATAACAAAAGTGTTTGTCGTGTTTACCCTCAGCCCTAGATCATGCATAAATGCCGAAAAGCTATTTAACATTCTTTGTAGGCCCACTTGGGTACGGGACATCAAAACGGCATCGTCCGGGTACAATAAAGCTGGTATAGGCCGTCCTTCTATTGGGGGGGGAGGGGTCTTGACATATGTTCGACAGTGCTTGGCCTAAGCCATTTATATAGAGATTAAAAAGAAAAGGGGCCAGCATGCAGCCTTGCCTTACCCCCTTGTTGATTTGAAACGGGCTGTACATTCTCCATTGGTACCATATTGTAGCCTGGCCTGGCATTCTATACAGTTGTCTTAAAAAAGAATGATGGTGGGCTCTACTTCTAAATCCTGGAGGATCCTCCATAGCTTGTCATGCCTCACGCAGTCGAAAGCTGCAGTGAGGTCAACAAAGGCTAGGAAACAACCTGCACTTCTTTGCGATGGTATACTTCCCTATGATAATATTCAGGTTTAAGCTTTGTTCAACCGTTCCTAGCCCCTTGCAAAACCAAACTGTAATTCGGAGATGATCTTGTTATCCTAAGCCCAGTCCTGCAGTCTTTCAAGCACGATACGCCCAACTACGTTTGCCAAGGAATCTAGCAGCGTTATCCGCAGATAGCAGGCGGGGTCTTGCCGATTTCCTTTTTTAAATATTGGTACTAGAATCAATTTAGTCCACGTCTCTATTAAATGGGAGGAACAGCTAGCTGTAATTACCTGGGTGAACAACGGGCCCCATAACGCAGTATTATTTTTATATAAATCTACGGGGATCCCGTCGGGACCAGGGGCCTTCTCTCCCATGCTTGCCAAGATTACACGATTGATTTCATCCAGGGTTACCTGAAGGTCTGTCGCTGTTATTAGAGGTGCCATGTCGTCGTCACCTACTGGTTGGCTTTCTGCAGTATTGTTGGACAGGCTGCTATTAAATGTTCGCAAACTGCTCCACCCATTGCTCCTCCATTATTGCGATTTCAATGGATGGAGCATCCCCGGGATCTAGAAAAGGGGTCTTAGCCCCCCAAAAGGCCACCCCATCCTTAGACATCGCGGCCTCATGCAGCGCCGCCCATGCCTCGTCTCTCAGCGTCGCCTGTAACTTCAGTGCGTTTTTATAGTCCCATCTTGCCTGCCTTATATCACGCTGATTTCTAGGGGTTTTGCGTGTCTTGTGTTTTAACTTGGCGTAAGCCTGCGTGCACTTTGTGTCAAACCACCCTTTTGTGTTCCTATTTTGTTTTCTTTTTCGTACAAATAGGGCCTCCTGTATAGCTGCTGTGATGTGCTGGAAAGAGGTCAGGACTACTTCATGTATGGCGTTCTCTGCCAAGCAGCTGCAACAGCGGACTTAGTCTTGCTTTAAACATTCCTTTGTAATTTCTGAGGGATCCACCATTGCCCAACGGAGGGCATAACCGTTCACTCTATCTATTGATAAGTTTTGGGGGACATGCATACCTTTAATCCCGCAGAATGTGTCGTCGGTTTAAGTATGAAATAGATACACTCTGTGGAAAATGGTCATCAGAATTATGTTATAGTGTTGAATGACTTAACTCTATTACAACATTCTATTTGATATCAGAATGTAATCTATTGTTGTAAAGTAACCTCTGCCATTAAAAGTGCTTTTAAAAGGGAAGGTGAAACGCATATCTCATTTGCAAAACCAAGATCGTGGCCAAACATTATTTAGTTTAGGGATTCCCCGTATTGTGAATGCGGGAAGTGCGTATCACTATTCCCCTCTTCTGTCGTGAGGCCACATATTTCCCTCCTATTATTTAGACACAGAGCGGTATTAAAATCGCCCCCCCCAAATGATGAACACATCCCCTTCCTTATCATTTTGGATTGACTTCAGATCATTTTCTAGTTTTTTCTGAGTCCTTCCAATCTGATCGGGCGGAGCATTGTTATAAAAGTTTATCAATACAACACAGTGCTTTTTAACAGTATGCAATGTTATTACTTGATAATATATTTTAACAAATTTCAATTCTATTTTTCTTACAATTAGCATGTTGGATATATAAGTAGACAATCCCCCCTTTGCCCTCCCATGACTCCTAGCCACAGCCGCAGTATGGAAAGTGCGATAACCGTTAATATGAACAGCGTCCTCTACCCAGGTTTCTTGAAAACACATAATGTAAAACTTTGATATAAAATCACACCATAACGGGTTTGCCATCTTTGAACGAATTCCTGCAACATTCCAATAAACTATATTAGTTATCTCGGAGTAATTTCTATCATTGCAATTCTTTAGGGGGTCATCTACAGTGATAGCAATAGGAGCACTAGATGGTATCTGGATCTGGCTTGTACCTGCAATGATGGTAGCATCCTCTATTGTGTGACTTATAATTTGCACTTTATCAGCCAAGTGAGGCTGAGTCGATAACTGAGCCACTGTGAGTGGTATTCATTGTTTATTTTAGAAGCAGGGTAATTTGGAAGATGCTTGCGACTACTTGCTTTGGTGGGCAGATTTCTAACTCCAACCTTCTTATTTTCAATTTGTTGTTCAAGCCCCTTATTAAGTCAATCAATATCTTCCAAGTTGTTTAGACTGTCAAAATGATTAGTTACTGGGACATTATACCTAGGGTAGGTTTCGACTGGGTGGTACCTAGTCGTGTTTCTATTACTCTCCATCTTTAGTGGTTGGTAAAAGTACCTCCTGGGGCCTAATGACGTGGCTACCTGCTATTTCAAAAATTGTTTGCACCAGGTGGGGAGATCTAAATGTTAACACCACACAGTCCCCTTCCAGTCCTTTACAGGTTTTGCCTATCCAAGCTATTCTTCTGGCCATTTTGAATTTGGAGAACAGCGCCTCGGTTAATCCTACCCGTGTGCTAAGCCAGTGAATAGATTTATTTCTCAAGGCGATCCAGGAGTCCCCTTCATGGTCAGGGAGTTGAGGTACGTTTGTTAGAACTACCGTATAAGGAGTAGCTTCAGGTGGGAGTTCTAAGGATTGTAGGTTAGTTTGAAGGGAGACCTTTGTATTGCGTAAAAAAATCGGGGTTAGATTGATTATTTAGGGATAATGTATCATTTTGGGCCTTCTTCTGGGAATTTATACATGTATCTCTCCCGCTATTATTACCAGCCTCAGCCGCTGCAGGTAAGAGTGGTGGGGGCCAGGTGAGGGGGGATTTCGAGAGACGACCACGAGGGAAAATTAAATAAATAAATAATTTTCCCTCGTGGTCGTCTCTCGAAATCCCCCCTCGCCTGACCCCACCACCCACCGCTCTTACCTGCAGCGGCCGTGGCTGATTATTACTGTTGTGATGGTGACCTTCAGGACCAGGGCAAGTTTTCAACCCCCGCGATCCTGTCAGGTTCCCCTGATTTTCCAGATTTAACTCTCCATAATTCCCTTCATGTATAGTTTGCCTATTTAGCGGTTCTAGTGCTTTTGACTGAGATACTCGGTCAGACCTAGGTCTTGTGGAGCCCACACGCTTATTTATGTCAATATCACTGCTAGGGGTAGCATTTCCTAAGTGCTTTTCTATTGATGCCTCTATGGATTTTAGCCTCTCCGCAATTTTTGCTAGGGCTTCCTTTAGTATACTTTCTAACCCCTCTATCTGCTTAGATAGCTTATATTTAAATCATCTTTTGAGTAATAACGCTTGTAAGAGTTGGTGTCCCCTCCTTATGCCCTTCGTATGGTGAAGTTATTACTTTTTGCCGCTTTGTTACCCTTTTCTGTGGCTTTTTGCTCACTGTTTTTAGGTCTACCTGGCCGCCTTGTGCTGCCATATTATCCTTTCCTGGGTTTCTAGGTCGCTCTGGCGGAGGTTGAGTGTCACTATCTTCGTCACTAACCCATACACTGTCCGGTACATTTTGCACACAGCCGTTTTTAGACGATCGATGTTCAGTTCCTTCGGGTATTGGGGACCCCTCTCTTAAGTTTGTCTCCTCTCTCTGGCTTTCTCCCCTAGTTTCTGCATTTAAGGTCTCCTCCACGGTCGATATCTGCTTTTCAATCACCCCCATGAGATAGTTTAAGAGAGATGAACGAGGGGCCATCTTAGATGCAGACTTCGCAAGGGGAGTCTTTTTAGCTTCAGCCTTCCTTTTCCCCATTGTTCGATCTTGGCCAGTAGTCACCAATATTTGGGGTCCTTTTAAATGTTTATAAGTCTAGGAGGGGATAGCGGCGTGCAATCCGAACAGCGGGCCTCGCAGTCACTCTTAGAGTTCTGGTCACATGATTATCTTAAAAGGCCCGTGAGGATATAAAAGTTGCTACGGGGCTCTCCCTTTGGGTACTTACCAGCAGAAAAACAGGTAAACTGCTCTTTCCGTCCCACACGACCAAGAGGGGTGGCCCGACCCGGCCTCTTCCGGGCTAAGACGGGCCCGTCTTGGGTGGTCCCGCGCTGCGAGATTCCTCTGGTACAGTTATAGAGCTCTTGTGTTGTCTTCCCGCCTCCCAGCAGGGTTCAGGGATCGTGGGAAAAGTGCAAGTGCTTCGGTGATTCCTCTGCGTGCCCCGCGCTGCAGGACGCCTCCGGTACAGTTATAGCGCTCCTGCTCTGTCTTCCCGCCTCCCAGCAGGGTTCAGGGATCGTGGGAAAAGTGCAAGTGCTTCGGTGATTCCTCTGCGTGCCCCTGTCTTTGAAGCATCTTAGTTAGTCGCAGCCTGTTCCAATAAAGAACTGGTTCATCACCATATCTGCTCCAACGCTCTTCATCCATACCGTCAGCACAACTAGGATCTCTTATTGCAGCATAATTACCTACTTATTGAAGCCCTTTGGAACAGTATTACTCTGGCCCATTGGCCAAGGCTTGATTGCAGTGAGTTTCCTTCTTTCTCTACGTGGCTGCTGCACCTCCATCCTCTTACTGCCTGCGTTCAATTTCAATAAACTGTGCCCACGCTGTTCTGCTCCACAGCCCGCGCTTCCTGCTCCACGCTCGGCAGGCTTCACAACTCGAGTGAGACTCAGACGTAGCCATTCACGTAAACCAATCCCGGGTCTCATTTATTGACTGAAGTTGTGGACAACAAATGCTTAACACTACCCTCTGATACGCCTAAACTGCTCGCCCACACTGCCACAAAAGAGAACATTTTGGATTACTAATTTAAGCCCTGTAAACCCATAAGGGTCATCTGGACTTTCCACATAGTGGTGTTCTTTTTGGTACACTACATAAAAAACCAGCTTCCTACAGTCATGTTTGAGAGAAAATAGTTTTCTATCATGATTGTCCGAAAAGATATTATGAAAGGTGCTCCAGAGTTTAAATTGAAGACATATTTTCTGAAAATTCTCATATATCTTCCACATCCCTGTCAGAAATTAAGTCTAGCATGCTGAGTAAAAAATGCACTTCCAACATCCGCAGTGTGTCAGTTGACTCCCCAGTGCTCTACTGTAGCTTCACCACAGAACTTTAATGAACAATTAGAGTGCTAGCATCCAGTATTCAAAACAAAAGTGAGGAACAATTGAATGCCATTTTGTTGGATTAGTAACTGTTGAATTATTTTTGTGGAGTAGGCTGAGATGTTAATGCAGAAATAAAAACCAACTATTTCAAATAAATGTAAGGGGAAATGTGGGCTTTAATCATCTGATGTATAATATCTTTAAAAGGCCTCAAACAGTTTAGGAGAGTCCTACCTAAGTCCAGTATCCTCTTTTTCACAAATGCTTTCTCAGGCTACCAATCTTCTCTGTCGTTTTTTTAATCTTCCATTTAAATGTGTGCGAGTTTGTTTCTTTAGAGGTACAGGACACTCTTTTCAGACTAATCACACAGCTACAATTAATAGATTTATGTTCCAATGGGAAGTGAGACCATCCAAAGGAGTTGCAGTTTGGAAAGTAAGTTGTTCGGTTTAGTTTTTCCCAATTCTTCTTGCCAGTATTTGCATCTACCTCCATTAACGTGCTCTTCACAATAATATTTATTGTGAGTTAGATATAAAGTCATGATAAAACAAATTTAACAATATATATTTATTGTCTATGAAAAATGTTGCATTGTATGACTTAGAAACAACTGTATGCAAGGTTAAAACACAGTGAAAAATGTCATGGACTATATAATTTTCACAGACTCAGAGTAATTTAAATTTGTAATATAAGCAAATGGAAAGCAATGTTTTCGGGCACTTGTTCGTTCCAGCCTCCTGCAGCGGTTGATGATGGATAACACATTGTTTTTTTCTTCTGTAGGCCGATTTCACTTCTTTTCGGATACTATATATTGTAGCATAAATGTTGTTTGCACATTAGCAAAAAAACACAAGGAGCCCAATTCACAAGTCTATTTGCACACATATGGTGAACTCACGTGTGCAATGTCATTATTTTGTATTTAATATCAGATAACGAGACTGACACTCATAATTGGATTTACTGACATGTGAAATCTTTTCCAAGGGCAGCCGTTCTAGGTCAATCGTGCCTTTAAATGTTGATGAACACCCATAAAAGTGTGTTCATGGGTATTCAGATGTTATTATAAGAGGAATTCCTTTCATGGATACGGTCAGAGATTTACCTCTGTCAAAGGTATCAATAAATCTGTATACAGTTATGGAATGGGCGAGGGGATCCTTTTGAATATAAGTTTTAAAGAGTATATTCACTGATTTCTACACATTTACAGAACCATAAACGTGCATGATTATGCATGAATAGCTGCAGTTGTTCTAGCAGTTTAGGAGTACCAATGGGCGTTATTGACAATTCTATCCAAATTGTTAAGCCTACAAGATTAAATGTAGGATTTCTGTCCTCAGTCCTTCTACAGTAAATTCCTATTTTGCAGTTTCCTGCAGCTTGCTCTTCAGAAACGATAAATTACACAGCTCCTGTTAGAAATGGGGGTCTCTAGTTGGCAAGGGTTTGCACCTTTGTCCAAATAGGGACCCTATCTTCTAGTCAGGATAAGGGAGTTACACTCCTAAAATAACCCCAGCTCACACCCTTGGTAGCTTGGCACGAGCAGTCAGGTTTATCTTAGAGGCAGTGTGTAAAGCATTTGCACATAACCAACAGTAACACAGTGAAAACACTACAAAAGGACACCACACCAGTCTAGAAAAATATCCAATATTTTTATATACTTAAGACAAGACCAAAAACGATAAAAATCGTTTGTCAGCTGTAGGTTGCACGTAGGGATTTAAAATAGGAAGCCTGGAGTGCCCAGTGTCCTTTTTTGGACTAGATGTTTTCACGAGCCCGCCCTCGCGAGCTGTGATCACCCACTGGGAGGAGGGCGGTAACCAATGACGGGAAGAGTGGACGGAATATATATATATATATATATATATATATGCAAAAAAAGAAGTAGAGAACTGTGTAGCTCACCATATATGGTTCAGACATTTCAATATCACTCTACCTCTATCTGGACAAAAGTGAATACAATACAATTTATTCTTAGCGGACAATTACTCTCATCAATAAAGTACTTCTTCAACATAACCCCTCGCACTTGACCAAGTGCACAAAGACTGAAACAAGAAAATAGGGGTAGTCCTAGTGACTCTACTTCTCAAGGGCTAGTTATATACTGGAAAAGAGAAAAACTGAGAAGCAGGAAAGGATACAACTATTATTAATTCTAATGATTACATCAATTATTCATAGATACAGCTCGAACATTGCGAGATTTTATTTTATTGGATCTCTCCAAGTATTCATATTTTATTCAAATTGAAATAGTTACTGTAAATTGTAGTACATAAAACATACAAATTCTACTATATACAGAAATTAAACAAAATGATACAAAACATTACAAAAAAATTGATACAATGCCAAATTTGATCCCTATAAAAAGGACTCCTATCTTCCACACATCTACTTGTGGGAGGCTGTGCATCAAATTCCTGCACAATCACTCAAAACGATAGTCTCTGGGTCCATGTGTATTTTCAGAGCAAAAATCATAGATCTTAAAGCAACACACAGTGTATTTAATACATTCAATAATCCAGGCCTTCCAGAGACTTCAAAATGAGGTGTCGAAGCGTTTCGGCCTTTGGCTTATAGGCCTCTTCAGGACATAATGAACGAAGGGGCACCTATACAAAAAAAATATACAAAGATATGTACATCATTTATAAAATGAACCACAATAGGTCACATATAAACTAAAATCGTCCCTTGTGTGTGGAGCCAACTGCCAAGTGACTGTGTTAAAATTATCACTGTTACTGAACCAAGTCCAACCAGTGCTCAAAGAAGAAAGATATTGCGTAATTATTACACCCCAGGAACGGATAGTCAGACAGTAGGATGAAATTCCAAGTGCTTAAAGACTTTGATAGAAAAGCAAATTTAGAGTGTCGCTGGTGTTGAGAGTGCTCTATGCTGGAGCTGCTTTCCACCTAAACTTGAGAACTACCCAGAGTTCTCTGATCTTTTTTTGCATAATTTATGCGTCACTCTATGCCTGAAAGGGTTTTGTTTTGATATATATATATATATACACACACACCAAGTAAAATATAGGGCGTAAAACACACAACACACACTAATCTTGTGGTGTTGTCTAATTATAATGTGTTTAACAATACACACCACAATTGTTTTATTTAAGTTTAAAAGAACTGAAACTTGACTTCAATCACTACACTTTACTCAGAAACTAAAAGAGACATTCTAGCCTGTGTTTAAAAAAAAACAAGTAAGTCAGAATAACATTTTCATTTTAGACATGTACCTGTTCCTCCAGAGAGCCACACAGCTGGCTGTACAGGGACAGGACCTCCGAAGCCAGCAACTCCAGCTCTTCTGGCGAGAAGGCTGGGGACTTGCCACCTGCTTTTCCAGGCATCGTGACTCCTAGAGGTTGGAAACAGCAGCAAAAGTTGAGGCAGTGTTGTTGGCTCTAGTATTAGGAGGCAAGTAAGCTTTTTTTAAAATACTGCGTACATGTATTACGAAGACGGACACATCCATTGGCTATCGTTTGTTGCTTTCACACACGTTAGCCTATGGCTGTGTCCGTCATAGTGTTTGACACCCAATATCCGTTCAACTTACGCCGACGGCCGTCTGGTTGCAAATGTCCTGATGGCAAGGTCAGGCAGCCACCATTTGAGATGAGGAAATAGTGTGTTTGTAAATGTTAAGTGCGTCACCACCACTCAAAATGGTGGCTAGATTCTTTACATATAAATGAAATGCTAATGTTACTAATTTTTTAAACATAAAAACTGTATGTATGTTGTGCTACTGTGTTTAAATGCGATAGTTGCGAGGTTTTGTTTATACTTCTGTTGACAGAAGTTTTGATGGAAAAAAATAATATGAAAATAATACAATTAAAATTTATTATTTACACATTGCTTTAAAACATTAATGGACATGTCCAAAATGTTATTTGAAAATAAATATTAACTATAATAAATGTTGTGTAAAATTATGTTAAGACACCTAATATATTTTTACCATTACATGATATTTGTGTTATATATCATAAAAATGTTTGCAAATGTTATAAAATCTTTTAAAAATTCTTAATGCCGACATATGAACCCAGGGAGAGTGAGGAGATGACAGCCTCAACTTTTTCAACCATTTCCAGACCTTGCCACCATGGAAGAACGGGATATCTTCAAAAAATACAGATTGAATAGGCAAACAATTATTGATTTATGTCATCAGATGGAGACAAATCTTCTGCCTTACAATCAATCTGAATCCCACAGCAAGAACACCAATAGTCAAAATCATAGCTGTGCTTCATTTTGTGGCCACAGGATCATTCCAATACACTGTGGCAGTATCTGGTGGAATGTCACAACCAACTTTCAGTGGTGTGCTACAAGAAGTTCTTTCTTCAATGATGAGACACATCAACAGCTTTATCCAGTTTCCATAAAATGAGGATTTTGACAATGTGAAGGGATATTTTTATGCTTTGGGTCGCCTACCACATGTTGTTGGAGCAATTGATGGCACACATTTTGCCTTAGTGCCACCACATGCAAGAGAACAATTCTACCACAATCGAAAGAACTTCCATTCAATCAACGTGCAAGTTGTCTGCTCATCAGATTTGTAGATCGCAAGCGTGTTTGCGCATTTTCCATGATCAACCCATGATTCCTTTGTACTACGGAATGGCACCCTACCCCAGCAAATGTCACAACTTGGACCTGAGAGGTCCTGGCTTGTTGGAAAGTGCAATCTGTCATTATATTGTTTGGTTAATTTAAAGTTAAATTATCTAAAATAGTGTTACATATTTTGGCTCAATTCGTTTTTTTTCCATATAGGAGACTCAGCTTATCCTAATCAACCATGGTTGTTAGCATCGCTGAGGAATCCAACAATGCCAGGCGAAGTCCGCTTCAATGAGGCCCATGGAAGAACAAGGAGGCCAGGGGATTGGGCTTTTGGGCTCCTGAAAGCCAGATTTCGATGCCTGGATAAGACTGGTGGAGCCCTACTCTACTCACCCGATAAGGCATGCAAAATCACCATGGCATGCTGCATGTTACACAACATAGCCCTACAGCAGAACATCCTGTACATTGCAGAGGAAGCGGACAATGATTAGCCACCGGGTGAGGATGTTGAAATGCCATATGAAGAAGATAGTGGTGAAGAGGAAGAAATTGACTTACATCAAGATGTTATTGACAACCTCTACACAAGTGTAAGTGTATATTCACATATTATTACGTTACATTTGAAACCAACTTTTAATCTAATGAGAATAAAAGTCTGTGCTAGACATTTTTTGTAAAAAGGGCAAGTTGAGGTAAATCCAGGGCAAATATGTTTGTTGATCTAAGTTTTGGCACATGAACTACTTTGTTTATTTACATTGTTTATCTTTGATTGTTTTTAGAAAATGTGTCCTGAAAATGTGTCACTTGTAATGTGTCTATTTTGTAAAGTCATACAAAATATATATTTTTTTGTTTTTATCTGCTTTAGGTTCCTTCACCATGTCATCTCCATTTGGTCATTTCAATGTTGTGACATTTGCAGTTATATGCTGCTATTGCGTAGTACAAAGGGAACATGGGTTGATCCTGTGAAAGGCACACACACTTTCGCTGTACAGATCTTGTACAAAGACAACTTGCACAGTGATTGAATTGCATTTGTAAAACTTGCATTAGACTTGTTTTCTGGTGATTGTTGCCACCAAGGCAATATGTGCTTTTTAAATTGCTCTGACCAAATGTGGTAACCCACCTAAAGCATACAAATCTACCTTCACATAGGCGCAATCCAGAATTTGTGTTAACTGTATGTGGCAGTTAATGTGTCTCATCATTGAAGGAAAAACTTCTGTAGCACACCACTTAAAGTTTGGTGTGACATTCCACCAGATACTGCAACAATGTATTGGAATGATCCTGTGGCCACCAAAGGGAGTACAGCCATTATTTTCACTATTGATGTTATTAACGTGTGTTTCCTATTATGAGGCAAAAGATCTGGCTCCAGCTGATGACATATATCAACAAGAGTTTGCCTATTTAATCTGAGTTCTTGGATTATCTCCCATTATTCCATGGTGGCAAGGTCTTGGAACGGTCAATGAAAATTGCATGATAAATTTGGAATATGCATGTGTTCTAACGTATTAGGAGAATATGAGTAACATTTCTTTATTCGATTTAAAACATATCCTAGTTTGTGAGTTGTGGTTTGTTCATTTTTGTCATCTTTTCAAAATGTGAAACACATTACCTACATAGAATTTATTTGATTCAACAATTTTTATTAATTTAACTTTTTAAAATGTATGATAGAACTGCAAAAAGTAAACAATTTAGAAAAATATACACACCAGTCTCTTGTTATTTTTTTTTTTTATTCAATAAAACCAAATGAACTAAAAACAGATGTTAACAAAAATCAAACAAAAACATAATAAGTCAATCATAGTGAATGAAACCAAAATTGAAGAGCCCAAATTGCATGAAATCCAATGTCCAAAATACAACTGGTAGGAAAAAAGGAGGACCTGGCATGGCAGTTCGGGTTAGACTGTTCCCATGAGGAGTGTTTGACAAGTTTCAGCACTCCATCCATCATCTTGTTGTGTTTGCTATTTTCGCCATATTGTGGCCATGGGTATGCCCAGACACGAGTCCCTTGTTTGCAGTGCCACTGGATTCAAGCTAGCCTGGTTGATGAGGGGTGATACAGCACAACCAGTCCCAAGATGCTTGTTTCTGGTCCAGGGAGGACCTGGCCTGGCAGCTTGGGCCGGACTGTTCGCATGGGGAGCAGTGTCAAGACTGATTTGCATTACGAAATTAGGTTCTGCACGCTTACTGGTGGGGGTGGAGGTCTTCCCACCCCCTCCTGCTAAGTGAGCTGAATGCCCCCTCCTGAGGGGGGCTAGTGGATTCACAATTGGAGGGGCTGAGGTGGTTGCACCTGTTTCCTCTTGTGGCAGGGCCTCCCTTTCTTTGGCTGAGGCAGATGTAATTGGTCTAGATGTTGTTGGACCACATAAAGAGGAAAATGAAGGTTGAAAAGCCCTGCAAATAGGGATAAAAATATCATGCAATATTCCAGTCAGGGAGCCCAAACTGGAGTTCAGATTCTCCATCTGTGCATTGTGCTCCCTCTGCAATTGCTTCATCTCCCGGAGCTGTGTAGGACCTGGCCCACCATGTCTTGGGACTGATGGAAGGATCCCAAGACTTGGTCGATGGTGGCCTGGGTGACAGTGAGCCTAGTGGCTCACTTTGTTGGCCCACAGACTCCTTCCCACGACTCCTATCCCCACTACCCTGTACCCTTGACCCAGTGTGCCCCATCTCACTGGTTCCTGGCTGAACTGGAGGTGGTGTTGGATCAACAGCTTCCAGGACTGAGGGGCACAAGATTGGGGTGATGTTGGTTTGGACACAGGAAGTGGAGGTATCCATAGGCTGAGGTGTGGTAAAAGTTGGGGTGGGAGGTGTAGGTGTGGGTCAAGTGAAACTCACTGGAGCGGTCTGCCAAGGCAGTCAAGATGGACCAGGCAGCTCCTCGTCATACACACTTGCAGGAGTAGAGTCCTCACTGAAGGCATGTTCCTAGTCTGGAGTGAAGGTATCCTCAGTGGCAGATGGTTGTCCACGTACTCTGGTTGTTGGACCTATTTTGAATGTAAAAAATATAATATTGTTAAAGTATGGATTATACATCAAATAAGTTTGAAAGCAACCTGAAAGGATAATGAAAATAAAATAATGATTGTACCTTTCAGTGGTATTATAATAAATTACACACACAGCTACTTAAAAAGGCAGGTAAAAAGATGTCCTGAAATGAATAACATATTTAGTAAGTATACATGAAATATACCAAAGATTCAACACAACACAGTAGAGAGTAGAATTGTGAAAGAAACCATTCCAAGGCTTAACAGGCTAAACATTTGACAATCACACAACTTACAAGGATATATTGCATAAGTAATCATATACACATTGCAGAGTAAATTTTTAAACAAAATTCACTTATATTCAGCACAAAAGATTAAATATCTTAACAATTTAAAGTCAACAAACTTTGACTTGTGATACAAATAACATCAATTCAATGGAATAACAAGTATAGGACAACATACACAATTAAACACAGAATCATTTCAAAACATAGCATGAAATAGAAATTTATAAATACATAACACTTTAACATATGTGAAAATTAAGATAGAAAAGAAAAAATGATCAAGATGACATTACAATACTATTTTCACAAACCTAAAACAAGGCATCATGGTAGTTGTGAGTCATTTCAAATTAATTTTAACAACACTTGCAAAATTGTAAAGTTAAGCGTTACCTAGTGTAAATATGCAGTAAAAATAGAACAGACATTTACAATATAAAACCCATATTTGAAATATGTTATTTGGTGTAAAAGCACTTACACACACCATTACATCATGTGAAATGTAATGGAGATTGAAACCTGTAATCTTAAATACAACAAAATACACTCAAACAAACAAACAAGACAAAGAAAAATGATATAAATATATATAGGTTTCTATGTTTCCAACAGGTGCAAAACATATTAGCAACAGCAATATTAAAAGCAAAAATTACATTTAGGATTAGTGACACATTCAAAAGTATAACTTACCAGTCTCCACTCCACCACGGATTCCTGTCCAGCCTTCAGGATGTAGAATCTGCAAGACCTTCTCCTCCCTAGGAAAAGGTTGTAAGTGGGAGATGGGAGAACCACCACCAGTCCTCCAGGTGATGCTTGGAGGACAGGGAACGCACTTTCCCTCGCAGGTCGTTCCACCTCTTCCTAATTTCCTCCTGTTTGAGCAGGTTGTTTGCGACAGCATTCACATTGTCAACTATTCTGGTCCACATGTGCCTTTTCTGGGCTATGGTTGTATTTTGTACTTGGGCTCCAAACAATTGAGGCTCTACTCTAATAATTTTATCCACCATGACTGACAATTATTCCTCTGTAAAACGGGGATTTCTCTAGGCCTGGGCGGTAAACTACGCTCCGTTCGTGTAGTTTGCAGAGTTTTCTGCACACCACGGAGCTCGCGAAGTGCAGAAAACTCCGCTCTGCGTAGTGCAGCAGAGTTTTTTCCAAGCCCGCGTTCGCGAACGGTAAGTTGGCGAGCGCAAGCTGCCGCCCGGGTAGAATTTCTACTCGAGCGGCAGGAAGATCAGCCTCTTGCGGAACTCCGCTGAGTTTGTCACTTCGCTGAGTTCCACGAGGCGAAACTCCACGAACTACACCCAGGTCTGGATTTCTCCTTCCTGCCATTATCCAAAAAAACAAAGAAAACATTTTTATAACCCGTAAATATATCACAGAAGAGACAAGCATTGGCATAGCCTATAGGTCCCACCTTTGGGACCTTATAAGTGTTTAGCCAAGCAGCACATTATCCTGGGTGCAGTGCCGCCAGGGACTGAAGAGCTATACCATTACTACACACTGGGTCATGCAGTGTGATTCAGGAAAACATGCTTGCCTCAGGAAACACTAACACAGTTTTTATTGCTGTGCAAGTATATGATACTAAAAGTGCAGTGTTGGGTCTGGTTGAATTAAGTATATTATACAAATAGTGCAATATTTATAGTCCATCTGTCAGGATGCATTGGTCACATAATACAGATAGTGCAGTATTTCGAGTCTGCCTGCATTTATCACATGACACAAATTTAGGAATGGTTACCCACTGTGTGGGTTGGTCTACACCAACCATGATGCACATAGTGCAGTGTTTACATTATTCTGGTATGTCTGACTACACTTAAAACAAGGTGATAATGTTTACAGTCTGAGTGCAGGCAGCACAAAGTCGGCACTTCCTGCTTCGGATAAGAGAGGAGCTGCTGTCTGCATGATTACAGCCTGGAATGTGGCTGTTTACAAATCCTGAAGCCAGGCTGGGCCTGTCCAGAGTCACACTGTTTGCTCGTGGACACACTCAGGCTTTGTTGGGGCAGTATGTGTCGGAGAAAGAACAGTCTATTGCTCAGCACTGAGATTACCAGCACAATCACAGTGCAGTTCATAAACATGCATCCAGAAAAAGTGGACTTTAACGAAAATATAGGCTCACATCTAAGGGGAATGTCACTGCTGTGGAAAGCAGCTGCAATCCCTGTAAGCAAAACATGCTATAGTGAAGTATTTATCCACACCTACCAATTATACACCCTGTGGCAATAATAAAATCCTAAAACATTAACAAGACCTATCAGCTTTAGCGGTTAGCTTTGATGGAAATTTTTTACACCTGATAATTTTTCAGTACTGCATGATGTCTGATTTCAAACAGTTTTTTAGTTGACTGCCCCGCACTGCCAGCTACAGCATCGTTAAGGGTGACCGCTGAAAACAAGACGTTGAAATGGACTGATTGCGCTTCAGAGCAGGCTCCCTGTGGAAAATAAATGAAGATCTGCAGATTGAAAGCACATCCTACCCCTGAAAAACCGCTCTATGTGTGGGTACAGATAAACCAAGTGGACAAAAAAAGAATATCGGCACACAGGAAGGTGTGTGTGCACGTACTATTACTTTTTATCTTTCTCATCAAATATGGCTACAGGCGTACGTTTAGGTTTAGCAAAACGAGCAGATATCAACTCTCAATGGAAACAGCTGCTGTCACAAGTGAGTGGCGCTGAGGAGAGGAGAGATCCGAAAGGGAAGTGGGTGAGAATGAAGGAGAGGTGGGGAGTTGAGATGCTGGGAGAGGATAGCAAGTTGAGTACCCTGCCGACATTTATCTCACGAAACAAACTATGGGGCTGATTACAATGGCGGACGGACTTCCATCCGCCATCGTTTTCAGTACTTGGGATCACGCGCCTACAAGGCGGCAGTCCCACAGTGCGTTTTAATTACCATGCGACCTTCCACAGAGGCGGCCCGCATTGCCCATGCCTTGCATTGTGGCGGGTGCTGGCTGCCGCACCCACCGCAATGCAAAAGGGGAGTCACTTATACAGAGTCCCCAGACACCCACGTTGGGCAGACACCATGCCATGCCTCCGCCTACATGGTGCAGGATGGGCAGGGGGCACCAGGCGCCCCCCAGGTCCTGTGTCTGGGGACCAGGGGAGTAAGGGGGGGCTGAACGTGGACCCCGAAAGTCCTCTTTTTTCGCTGCCTGTTCATGGCGGGTTAACCACCATGAACAGGCAGGTGGAGCGGGACACCGTAATCCCTACGGCGTGGTGCCTGGTAGGCACGCCACCATTGTAGGGACCACGAGCCCCTCCGCCACACTCAGTGGGCTCAAGCGAGCCATGTCGGGTGTCGTGGCTTTACGAGCCGCCGATGACCCGCCCCGCCATCACAATATGGCGGGCGGTAAAGTTGGTTATGATGGCAGGGAGACCGACAGCATGTCGGTGGCGATCTCCCCGCCATTGTAATCAGGCACTAGGTGTGTTAATCTACGTTAAGCAAAGCGCATTGAGTAGATCAATAGATAGTATTGTGTTTGCAGTATAGATATCTAGCTGCATAAGTACACAATATTTACAGCTCTGTGACTGGTTGCATTTAGTATGTGATACAAATCCTTCCGTTTGACTGAGCAAATGATTTACAGCCGTTGGCTGAGCATGTTCGGAAAGCCAATAAACACCAATTCTAAACCACAAGCTGTGCACCGTAAACTAAAATACTGGACGGAATGCTGGACAATGCAAACATTCACCCCCAGTCACAAGGATCTGGGTTAAATCCATCATTCTTTTGCTCACCACACCACCCCCAGTTTGGACCCAGCCATATGCAAATCAGTCTTGACCCTGTTCCTTGTGGGAACAGTCCAGCCCGAACTGCCAAGCCAGGTCCTCCCTGGACCGGAAACAAGCATCCTAGGACCGGTTTCAGGGCATCACCCTTCTTCAGCCAGGCTAGCTTGAATCCAGTGGTGTAGTGAGCACGGGACCCACGTCTGGGCATACCCTTCCCACTTAGGGCGACAAATGCAAAAGAAACAATTGATGGACGGAATGCTGGACAATGCAAACATTCACCCCCAGTCACAAGGATCTGGGTTAAATCCATCATTCTTTTGCTCACCACACCACCCCAGTTTGGACCCAGCCATATGCAAATCAGTCTTGACCCTGTTCCTTGTGGGAACAGTCCAGCCCGAACTGCCAAGCCAGGTCCTCCCTGGACCGGAAACAAGCATCCTAGGACCGGTTTCAGGGCATCACCCTTCTTCAGCCAGGCTAGCTTGAATCCAGTGGTGTAGTGAGCACGGGACCCACGTCTGGGCATACCCTTCCCACTTAGGGCGACAAATGCAAAAGAAACAATTGATGGACGGAATGCTGGACAATGCAAACATTCACCCCCAGTCACAAGGATCTGGGTTAAATCCATCATTCTTTTGCTCACCACACCACCCCAGTTTGGACCCAGCCATATGCAAATCAGTCTTGACCCTGTTCCTTGTGGGAACAGTCCAGCCCGAACTGCCAAGCCAGGTCCTCCCTGGACCGGAAACAAGCATCCTAGGACCGGTTTCAGGGCATCACCCTTCTTCAGCCAGGCTAGCTTGAATCCAGTGGTGTAGTGAGCACGGGACCCACGTCTGGGCATACCCTTCCCACTTAGGGCGACAAATGCAAAAGAAACAATTGATGGACGGAATGCTGGACAATGCAAACATTCACCCCCAGTCACAAGGATCTGGGTTAAATCCATCATTCTTTTGCTCACCACACCACCCCAGTTTGGACCCAGCCATATGCAAATCAGTCTTGACCCTGTTCCTTGTGGGAACAGTCCAGCCCGAACTGCCAAGCCAGGTCCTCCCTGGACCGGAAACAAGCATCCTAGGACCGGTTTCAGGGCATCACCCTTCTTCAGCCAGGCTAGCTTGAATCCAGTGGTGTAGTGAGCACGGGACCCACGTCTGGGCATACCCTTCCCACTTAGGGCGACAAATGCAAAAGAAACAATTGATGGACGGAATGCTGGACAATGCAAACATTCACCCCCAGTCACAAGGATCTGGGTTAAATCCATCATTCTTTTGCTCACCACACCACCCCAGTTTGGACCCAGCCATATGCAAATCAGTCTTGACCCTGTTCCTTGTGGGAACAGTCCAGCCCGAACTGCCAAGCCAGGTCCTCCCTGGACCGGAAACAAGCATCCTAGGACCGGTTTCAGGGCATCACCCTTCTTCAGCCAGGCTAGCTTGAATCCAGTGGTGTAGTGAGCACGGGACCCACGTCTGGGCATACCCTTCCCACTTAGGGCGACAAATGCAAAAGAAACAATTGATGGACGGAATGCTGGACAATGCAAACATTCACCCCCAGTCACAAGGATCTGGGTTAAATCCATCATTCTTTTGCTCACCACACCACCCCAGTTTGGACCCAGCCATATGCAAATCAGTCTTGACCCTGTTCCTTGTGGGAACAGTCCAGCCCGAACTGCCAAGCCAGGTCCTCCCTGGACCGGAAACAAGCATCCTAGGACCGGTTTCAGGGCATCACCCTTCTTCAGCCAGGCTAGCTTGAATCCAGTGGTGTAGTGAGCACGGGACCCACGTCTGGGCATACCCTTCCCACTTAGGGCGACAAATGCAAAAGAAACAATTGATGGACGGAATGCTGGACAATGCAAACATTCACCCCCAGTCACAAGGATCTGGGTTAAATCCATCATTCTTTTGCTCACCACACCACCCCAGTTTGGACCCAGCCATATGCAAATCAGTCTTGACCCTGTTCCTTGTGGGAACAGTCCAGCCCGAACTGCCAAGCCAGGTCCTCCCTGGACCGGAAACAAGCATCCTAGGACCGGTTTCAGGGCATCACCCTTCTTCAGCCAGGCTAGCTTGAATCCAGTGGTGTAGTGAGCACGGGACCCACGTCTGGGCATACCCTTCCCACTTAGGGCGACAAATGCAAAAGAAACAATTGATGGACGGAATGCTGGACAATGCAAACATTCACCCCCAGTCACAAGGATCTGGGTTAAATCCATCATTCTTTTGCTCACCACACCACCCCAGTTTGGACCCAGCCATATGCAAATCAGTCTTGACCCTGTTCCTTGTGGGAACAGTCCAGCCCGAACTGCCAAGCCAGGTCCTCCCTGGACCGGAAACAAGCATCCTAGGACCGGTTTCAGGGCATCACCCTTCTTCAGCCAGGCTAGCTTGAATCCAGTGGTGTAGTGAGCACGGGACCCACGTCTGGGCATACCCTTCCCACTTAGGGCGACAAATGCAAAAGAAACAATTGATGGACGGAATGCTGGACAATGCAAACATTCACCCCCAGTCACAAGGATCTGGGTTAAATCCATCATTCTTTTGCTCACCACACCACCCCAGTTTGGACCCAGCCATATGCAAATCAGTCTTGACCCTGTTCCTTGTGGGAACAGTCCAGCCCGAACTGCCAAGCCAGGTCCTCCCTGGACCGGAAACAAGCATCCTAGGACCGGTTTCAGGGCATCACCCTTCTTCAGCCAGGCTAGCTTGAATCCAGTGGTGTAGTGAGCACGGGACCCACGTCTGGGCATACCCTTCCCACTTAGGGCGACAAATGCAAAAGAAACAATTGATGGACGGAATGCTGGACAATGCAAACATTCACCCCCAGTCACAAGGATCTGGGTTAAATCCATCATTCTTTTGCTCACCACACCACCCCAGTTTGGACCCAGCCATATGCAAATCAGTCTTGACCCTGTTCCTTGTGGGAACAGTCCAGCCCGAACTGCCAAGCCAGGTCCTCCCTGGACCGGAAACAAGCATCCTAGGACCGGTTTCAGGGCATCACCCTTCTTCAGCCAGGCTAGCTTGAATCCAGTGGTGTAGTGAGCACGGGACCCACGTCTGGGCATACCCTTCCCACTTAGGGCGACAAATGCAAAAGAAACAATTGATGGACGGAATGCTGGACAATGCAAACATTCACCCCCAGTCACAAGGATCTGGGTTAAATCCATCATTCTTTTGCTCACCACACCACCCCAGTTTGGACCCAGCCATATGCAAATCAGTCTTGACCCTGTTCCTTGTGGGAACAGTCCAGCCCGAACTGCCAAGCCAGGTCCTCCCTGGACCGGAAACAAGCATCCTAGGACCGGTTTCAGGGCATCACCCTTCTTCAGCCAGGCTAGCTTGAATCCAGTGGTGTAGTGAGCACGGGACCCACGTCTGGGCATACCCTTCCCACTTAGGGCGACAAATGCAAAAGAAACAATTGATGGACGGAATGCTGGACAATGCAAACATTCACCCCCAGTCACAAGGATCTGGGTTAAATCCATCATTCTTTTGCTCACCACACCACCCCAGTTTGGACCCAGCCATATGCAAATCAGTCTTGACCCTGTTCCTTGTGGGAACAGTCCAGCCCGAACTGCCAAGCCAGGTCCTCCCTGGACCGGAAACAAGCATCCTAGGACCGGTTTCAGGGCATCACCCTTCTTCAGCCAGGCTAGCTTGAATCCAGTGGTGTAGTGAGCACGGGACCCACGTCTGGGCATACCCTTCCCACTTAGGGCGACAAATGCAAAAGAAACAATTGATGGACGGAATGCTGGACAATGCAAACATTCACCCCCAGTCACAAGGATCTGGGTTAAATCCATCATTCTTTTGCTCACCACACCACCCCAGTTTGGACCCAGCCATATGCAAATCAGTCTTGACCCTGTTCCTTGTGGGAACAGTCCAGCCCGAACTGCCAAGCCAGGTCCTCCCTGGACCGGAAACAAGCATCCTAGGACCGGTTTCAGGGCATCACCCTTCTTCAGCCAGGCTAGCTTGAATCCAGTGGTGTAGTGAGCACGGGACCCACGTCTGGGCATACCCTTCCCACTTAGGGCGACAAATGCAAAAGAAACAATTGATGGACGGAATGCTGGACAATGCAAACATTCACCCCCAGTCACAAGGATCTGGGTTAAATCCATCATTCTTTTGCTCACCACACCACCCCAGTTTGGACCCAGCCATATGCAAATCAGTCTTGACCCTGTTCCTTGTGGGAACAGTCCAGCCCGAACTGCCAAGCCAGGTCCTCCCTGGACCGGAAACAAGCATCCTAGGACCGGTTTCAGGGCATCACCCTTCTTCAGCCAGGCTAGCTTGAATCCAGTGGTGTAGTGAGCACGGGACCCACGTCTGGGCATACCCTTCCCACTTAGGGCGACAAATGCAAAAGAAACAATTGATGGACGGAATGCTGGACAATGCAAACATTCACCCCCAGTCACAAGGATCTGGGTTAAATCCATCATTCTTTTGCTCACCACACCACCCCAGTTTGGACCCAGCCATATGCAAATCAGTCTTGACCCTGTTCCTTGTGGGAACAGTCCAGCCCGAACTGCCAAGCCAGGTCCTCCCTGGACCGGAAACAAGCATCCTAGGACCGGTTTCAGGGCATCACCCTTCTTCAGCCAGGCTAGCTTGAATCCAGTGGTGTAGTGAGCACGGGACCCACGTCTGGGCATACCCTTCCCACTTAGGGCGACAAATGCAAAAGAAACAATTGATGGACGGAATGCTGGACAATGCAAACATTCACCCCCAGTCACAAGGATCTGGGTTAAATCCATCATTCTTTTGCTCACCACACCACCCCAGTTTGGACCCAGCCATATGCAAATCAGTCTTGACCCTGTTCCTTGTGGGAACAGTCCAGCCCGAACTGCCAAGCCAGGTCCTCCCTGGACCGGAAACAAGCATCCTAGGACCGGTTTCAGGGCATCACCCTTCTTCAGCCAGGCTAGCTTGAATCCAGTGGTGTAGTGAGCACGGGACCCACGTCTGGGCATACCCTTCCCACTTAGGGCGACAAATGCAAAAGAAACAATTGATGGACGGAATGCTGGACAATGCAAACATTCACCCCCAGTCACAAGGATCTGGGTTAAATCCATCATTCTTTTGCTCACCACACCACCCCAGTTTGGACCCAGCCATATGCAAATCAGTCTTGACCCTGTTCCTTGTGGGAACAGTCCAGCCCGAACTGCCAAGCCAGGTCCTCCCTGGACCGGAAACAAGCATCCTAGGACCGGTTTCAGGGCATCACCCTTCTTCAGCCAGGCTAGCTTGAATCCAGTGGTGTAGTGAGCACGGGACCCACGTCTGGGCATACCCTTCCCACTTAGGGCGACAAATGCAAAAGAAACAATTGATGGACGGAATGCTGGACAATGCAAACATTCACCCCCAGTCACAAGGATCTGGGTTAAATCCATCATTCTTTTGCTCACCACACCACCCCAGTTTGGACCCAGCCATATGCAAATCAGTCTTGACCCTGTTCCTTGTGGGAACAGTCCAGCCCGAACTGCCAAGCCAGGTCCTCCCTGGACCGGAAACAAGCATCCTAGGACCGGTTTCAGGGCATCACCCTTCTTCAGCCAGGCTAGCTTGAATCCAGTGGTGTAGTGAGCACGGGACCCACGTCTGGGCATACCCTTCCCACTTAGGGCGACAAATGCAAAAGAAACAATTGATGGACGGAATGCTGGACAATGCAAACATTCACCCCCAGTCACAAGGATCTGGGTTAAATCCATCATTCTTTTGCTCACCACACCACCCCAGTTTGGACCCAGCCATATGCAAATCAGTCTTGACCCTGTTCCTTGTGGGAACAGTCCAGCCCGAACTGCCAAGCCAGGTCCTCCCTGGACCGGAAACAAGCATCCTAGGACCGGTTTCAGGGCATCACCCTTCTTCAGCCAGGCTAGCTTGAATCCAGTGGTGTAGTGAGCACGGGACCCACGTCTGGGCATACCCTTCCCACTTAGGGCGACAAATGCAAAAGAAACAATTGATGGACGGAATGCTGGACAATGCAAACATTCACCCCCAGTCACAAGGATCTGGGTTAAATCCATCATTCTTTTGCTCACCACACCACCCCAGTTTGGACCCAGCCATATGCAAATCAGTCTTGACCCTGTTCCTTGTGGGAACAGTCCAGCCCGAACTGCCAAGCCAGGTCCTCCCTGGACCGGAAACAAGCATCCTAGGACCGGTTTCAGGGCATCACCCTTCTTCAGCCAGGCTAGCTTGAATCCAGTGGTGTAGTGAGCACGGGACCCACGTCTGGGCATACCCTTCCCACTTAGGGCGACAAATGCAAAAGAAACAATTGATGGACGGAATGCTGGACAATGCAAACATTCACCCCCAGTCACAAGGATCTGGGTTAAATCCATCATTCTTTTGCTCACCACACCACCCCAGTTTGGACCCAGCCATATGCAAATCAGTCTTGACCCTGTTCCTTGTGGGAACAGTCCAGCCCGAACTGCCAAGCCAGGTCCTCCCTGGACCGGAAACAAGCATCCTAGGACCGGTTTCAGGGCATCACCCTTCTTCAGCCAGGCTAGCTTGAATCCAGTGGTGTAGTGAGCACGGGACCCACGTCTGGGCATACCCTTCCCACTTAGGGCGACAAATGCAAAAGAAACAATTGATGGACGGAATGCTGGACAATGCAAACATTCACCCCCAGTCACAAGGATCTGGGTTAAATCCATCATTCTTTTGCTCACCACACCACCCCAGTTTGGACCCAGCCATATGCAAATCAGTCTTGACCCTGTTCCTTGTGGGAACAGTCCAGCCCGAACTGCCAAGCCAGGTCCTCCCTGGACCGGAAACAAGCATCCTAGGACCGGTTTCAGGGCATCACCCTTCTTCAGCCAGGCTAGCTTGAATCCAGTGGTGTAGTGAGCACGGGACCCACGTCTGGGCATACCCTTCCCACTTAGGGCGACAAATGCAAAGAAACAATTGATGGACGGAATGCTGGACAATGCAAACATTCACCCCCAGTCACAAGGATCTGGGTTAAATCCATCATTCTTTTGCTCACCACACCACCCCAGTTTGGACCCAGCCATATGCAAATCAGTCTTGACCCTGTTCCTTGTGGGAACAGTCCAGCCCGAACTGCCAAGCCAGGTCCTCCCTGGACCGGAAACAAGCATCCTAGGACCGGTTTCAGGGCATCACCCTTCTTCAGCCAGGCTAGCTTGAATCCAGTGGTGTAGTGAGCACGGGACCCACGTCTGGGCATACCCTTCCCACTTAGGGCGACAAATGCAAAAGAAACAATTGATGGACGGAATGCTGGACAATGCAAACATTCACCCCCAGTCACAAGGATCTGGGTTAAATCCATCATTCTTTTGCTCACCACACCACCCCAGTTTGGACCCAGCCATATGCAAATCAGTCTTGACCCTGTTCCTTGTGGGAACAGTCCAGCCCGAACTGCCAAGCCAGGTCCTCCCTGGACCGGAAACAAGCATCCTAGGACCGGTTTCAGGGCATCACCCTTCTTCAGCCAGGCTAGCTTGAATCCAGTGGTGTAGTGAGCACGGGACCCACGTCTGGGCATACCCTTCCCACTTAGGGCGACAAATGCAAAAGAAACAATTGATGGACGGAATGCTGGACAATGCAAACATTCACCCCCAGTCACAAGGATCTGGGTTAAATCCATCATTCTTTTGCTCACCACACCACCCCAGTTTGGACCCAGCCATATGCAAATCAGTCTTGACCCTGTTCCTTGTGGGAACAGTCCAGCCCGAACTGCCAAGCCAGGTCCTCCCTGGACCGGAAACAAGCATCCTAGGACCGGTTTCAGGGCATCACCCTTCTTCAGCCAGGCTAGCTTGAATCCAGTGGTGTAGTGAGCACGGGACCCACGTCTGGGCATACCCTTCCCACTTAGGGCGACAAATGCAAAAGAAACAATTGATGGACGGAATGCTGGACAATGCAAACATTCACCCCCAGTCACAAGGATCTGGGTTAAATCCATCATTCTTTTGCTCACCACACCACCCCAGTTTGGACCCAGCCATATGCAAATCAGTCTTGACCCTGTTCCTTGTGGGAACAGTCCAGCCCGAACTGCCAAGCCAGGTCCTCCCTGGACCGGAAACAAGCATCCTAGGACCGGTTTCAGGGCATCACCCTTCTTCAGCCAGGCTAGCTTGAATCCAGTGGTGTAGTGAGCACGGGACCCACGTCTGGGCATACCCTTCCCACTTAGGGCGACAAATGCAAAAGAAACAATTGATGGACGGAATGCTGGACAATGCAAACATTCACCCCCAGTCACAAGGATCTGGGTTAAATCCATCATTCTTTTGCTCACCACACCACCCCAGTTTGGACCCAGCCATATGCAAATCAGTCTTGACCCTGTTCCTTGTGGGAACAGTCCAGCCCGAACTGCCAAGCCAGGTCCTCCCTGGACCGGAAACAAGCATCCTAGGACCGGTTTCAGGGCATCACCCTTCTTCAGCCAGGCTAGCTTGAATCCAGTGGTGTAGTGAGCACGGGACCCACGTCTGGGCATACCCTTCCCACTTAGGGCGACAAATGCAAAAGAAACAATTGATGGACGGAATGCTGGACAATGCAAACATTCACCCCCAGTCACAAGGATCTGGGTTAAATCCATCATTCTTTTGCTCACCACACCACCCCAGTTTGGACCCAGCCATATGCAAATCAGTCTTGACCCTGTTCCTTGTGGGAACAGTCCAGCCCGAACTGCCAAGCCAGGTCCTCCCTGGACCGGAAACAAGCATCCTAGGACCGGTTTCAGGGCATCACCCTTCTTCAGCCAGGCTAGCTTGAATCCAGTGGTGTAGTGAGCACGGGACCCACGTCTGGGCATACCCTTCCCACTTAGGGCGACAAATGCAAAAGAAACAATTGATGGACGGAATGCTGGACAATGCAAACATTCACCCCCAGTCACAAGGATCTGGGTTAAATCCATCATTCTTTTGCTCACCACACCACCCCAGTTTGGACCCAGCCATATGCAAATCAGTCTTGACCCTGTTCCTTGTGGGAACAGTCCAGCCCGAACTGCCAAGCCAGGTCCTCCCTGGACCGGAAACAAGCATCCTAGGACCGGTTTCAGGGCATCACCCTTCTTCAGCCAGGCTAGCTTGAATCCAGTGGTGTAGTGAGCACGGGACCCACGTCTGGGCATACCCTTCCCACTTAGGGCGACAAATGCAAAAGAAACAATTGATGGACGGAATGCTGGACAATGCAAACATTCACCCCCAGTCACAAGGATCTGGGTTAAATCCATCATTCTTTTGCTCACCACACCACCCCAGTTTGGACCCAGCCATATGCAAATCAGTCTTGACCCTGTTCCTTGTGGGAACAGTCCAGCCCGAACTGCCAAGCCAGGTCCTCCCTGGACCGGAAACAAGCATCCTAGGACCGGTTTCAGGGCATCACCCTTCTTCAGCCAGGCTAGCTTGAATCCAGTGGTGTAGTGAGCACGGGACCCACGTCTGGGCATACCCTTCCCACTTAGGGCGACAAATGCAAAAGAAACAATTGATGGACGGAATGCTGGACAATGCAAACATTCACCCCCAGTCACAAGGATCTGGGTTAAATCCATCATTCTTTTGCTCACCACACCACCCCAGTTTGGACCCAGCCATATGCAAATCAGTCTTGACCCTGTTCCTTGTGGGAACAGTCCAGCCCGAACTGCCAAGCCAGGTCCTCCCTGGACCGGAAACAAGCATCCTAGGACCGGTTTCAGGGCATCACCCTTCTTCAGCCAGGCTAGCTTGAATCCAGTGGTGTAGTGAGCACGGGACCCACGTCTGGGCATACCCTTCCCACTTAGGGCGACAAATGCAAAAGAAACAATTGATGGACGGAATGCTGGACAATGCAAACATTCACCCCCAGTCACAAGGATCTGGGTTAAATCCATCATTCTTTTGCTCACCACACCACCCCAGTTTGGACCCAGCCATATGCAAATCAGTCTTGACCCTGTTCCTTGTGGGAACAGTCCAGCCCGAACTGCCAAGCCAGGTCCTCCCTGGACCGGAAACAAGCATCCTAGGACCGGTTTCAGGGCATCACCCTTCTTCAGCCAGGCTAGCTTGAATCCAGTGGTGTAGTGAGCACGGGACCCACGTCTGGGCATACCCTTCCCACTTAGGGCGACAAATGCAAAAGAAACAATTGATGGACGGAATGCTGGACAATGCAAACATTCACCCCCAGTCACAAGGATCTGGGTTAAATCCATCATTCTTTTGCTCACCACACCACCCCAGTTTGGACCCAGCCATATGCAAATCAGTCTTGACCCTGTTCCTTGTGGGAACAGTCCAGCCCGAACTGCCAAGCCAGGTCCTCCCTGGACCGGAAACAAGCATCCTAGGACCGGTTTCAGGGCATCACCCTTCTTCAGCCAGGCTAGCTTGAATCCAGTGGTGTAGTGAGCACGGGACCCACGTCTGGGCATACCCTTCCCACTTAGGGCGACAAATGCAAAAGAAACAATTGATGGACGGAATGCTGGACAATGCAAACATTCACCCCCAGTCACAAGGATCTGGGTTAAATCCATCATTCTTTTGCTCACCACACCACCCCAGTTTGGACCCAGCCATATGCAAATCAGTCTTGACCCTGTTCCTTGTGGGAACAGTCCAGCCCGAACTGCCAAGCCAGGTCCTCCCTGGACCGGAAACAAGCATCCTAGGACCGGTTTCAGGGCATCACCCTTCTTCAGCCAGGCTAGCTTGAATCCAGTGGTGTAGTGAGCACGGGACCCACGTCTGGGCATACCCTTCCCACTTAGGGCGACAAATGCAAAAGAAACAATTGATGGACGGAATGCTGGACAATGCAAACATTCACCCCCAGTCACAAGGATCTGGGTTAAATCCATCATTCTTTTGCTCACCACACCACCCCAGTTTGGACCCAGCCATATGCAAATCAGTCTTGACCCTGTTCCTTGTGGGAACAGTCCAGCCCGAACTGCCAAGCCAGGTCCTCCCTGGACCGGAAACAAGCATCCTAGGACCGGTTTCAGGGCATCACCCTTCTTCAGCCAGGCTAGCTTGAATCCAGTGGTGTAGTGAGCACGGGACCCACGTCTGGGCATACCCTTCCCACTTAGGGCGACAAATGCAAAAGAAACAATTGATGGACGGAATGCTGGACAATGCAAACATTCACCCCCAGTCACAAGGATCTGGGTTAAATCCATCATTCTTTTGCTCACCACACCACCCCAGTTTGGACCCAGCCATATGCAAATCAGTCTTGACCCTGTTCCTTGTGGGAACAGTCCAGCCCGAACTGCCAAGCCAGGTCCTCCCTGGACCGGAAACAAGCATCCTAGGACCGGTTTCAGGGCATCACCCTTCTTCAGCCAGGCTAGCTTGAATCCAGTGGTGTAGTGAGCACGGGACCCACGTCTGGGCATACCCTTCCCACTTAGGGCGACAAATGCAAAAGAAACAATTGATGGACGGAATGCTGGACAATGCAAACATTCACCCCCAGTCACAAGGATCTGGGTTAAATCCATCATTCTTTTGCTCACCACACCACCCCAGTTTGGACCCAGCCATATGCAAATCAGTCTTGACCCTGTTCCTTGTGGGAACAGTCCAGCCCGAACTGCCAAGCCAGGTCCTCCCTGGACCGGAAACAAGCATCCTAGGACCGGTTTCAGGGCATCACCCTTCTTCAGCCAGGCTAGCTTGAATCCAGTGGTGTAGTGAGCACGGGACCCACGTCTGGGCATACCCTTCCCACTTAGGGCGACAAATGCAAAAGAAACAATTGATGGACGGAATGCTGGACAATGCAAACATTCACCCCCAGTCACAAGGATCTGGGTTAAATCCATCATTCTTTTGCTCACCACACCACCCCAGTTTGGACCCAGCCATATGCAAATCAGTCTTGACCCTGTTCCTTGTGGGAACAGTCCAGCCCGAACTGCCAAGCCAGGTCCTCCCTGGACCGGAAACAAGCATCCTAGGACCGGTTTCAGGGCATCACCCTTCTTCAGCCAGGCTAGCTTGAATCCAGTGGTGTAGTGAGCACGGGACCCACGTCTGGGCATACCCTTCCCACTTAGGGCGACAAATGCAAAAGAAACAATTGATGGACGGAATGCTGGACAATGCAAACATTCACCCCCAGTCACAAGGATCTGGGTTAAATCCATCATTCTTTTGCTCACCACACCACCCCAGTTTGGACCCAGCCATATGCAAATCAGTCTTGACCCTGTTCCTTGTGGGAACAGTCCAGCCCGAACTGCCAAGCCAGGTCCTCCCTGGACCGGAAACAAGCATCCTAGGACCGGTTTCAGGGCATCACCCTTCTTCAGCCAGGCTAGCTTGAATCCAGTGGTGTAGTGAGCACGGGACCCACGTCTGGGCATACCCTTCCCACTTAGGGCGACAAATGCAAAAGAAACAATTGATGGACGGAATGCTGGACAATGCAAACATTCACCCCCAGTCACAAGGATCTGGGTTAAATCCATCATTCTTTTGCTCACCACACCACCCCAGTTTGGACCCAGCCATATGCAAATCAGTCTTGACCCTGTTCCTTGTGGGAACAGTCCAGCCCGAACTGCCAAGCCAGGTCCTCCCTGGACCGGAAACAAGCATCCTAGGACCGGTTTCAGGGCATCACCCTTCTTCAGCCAGGCTAGCTTGAATCCAGTGGTGTAGTGAGCACGGGACCCACGTCTGGGCATACCCTTCCCACTTAGGGCGACAAATGCAAAAGAAACAATTGATGGACGGAATGCTGGACAATGCAAACATTCACCCCCAGTCACAAGGATCTGGGTTAAATCCATCATTCTTTTGCTCACCACACCACCCCAGTTTGGACCCAGCCATATGCAAATCAGTCTTGACCCTGTTCCTTGTGGGAACAGTCCAGCCCGAACTGCCAAGCCAGGTCCTCCCTGGACCGGAAACAAGCATCCTAGGACCGGTTTCAGGGCATCACCCTTCTTCAGCCAGGCTAGCTTGAATCCAGTGGTGTAGTGAGCACGGGACCCACGTCTGGGCATACCCTTCCCACTTAGGGCGACAAATGCAAAAGAAACAATTGATGGACGGAATGCTGGACAATGCAAACATTCACCCCCAGTCACAAGGATCTGGGTTAAATCCATCATTCTTTTGCTCACCACACCACCCCAGTTTGGACCCAGCCATATGCAAATCAGTCTTGACCCTGTTCCTTGTGGGAACAGTCCAGCCCGAACTGCCAAGCCAGGTCCTCCCTGGACCGGAAACAAGCATCCTAGGACCGGTTTCAGGGCATCACCCTTCTTCAGCCAGGCTAGCTTGAATCCAGTGGTGTAGTGAGCACGGGACCCACGTCTGGGCATACCCTTCCCACTTAGGGCGACAAATGCAAAAGAAACAATTGATGGACGGAATGCTGGACAATGCAAACATTCACCCCCAGTCACAAGGATCTGGGTTAAATCCATCATTCTTTTGCTCACCACACCACCCCAGTTTGGACCCAGCCATATGCAAATCAGTCTTGACCCTGTTCCTTGTGGGAACAGTCCAGCCCGAACTGCCAAGCCAGGTCCTCCCTGGACCGGAAACAAGCATCCTAGGACCGGTTTCAGGGCATCACCCTTCTTCAGCCAGGCTAGCTTGAATCCAGTGGTGTAGTGAGCACGGGACCCACGTCTGGGCATACCCTTCCCACTTAGGGCGACAAATGCAAAAGAAACAATTGATGGACGGAATGCTGGACAATGCAAACATTCACCCCCAGTCACAAGGATCTGGGTTAAATCCATCATTCTTTTGCTCACCACACCACCCCAGTTTGGACCCAGCCATATGCAAATCAGTCTTGACCCTGTTCCTTGTGGGAACAGTCCAGCCCGAACTGCCAAGCCAGGTCCTCCCTGGACCGGAAACAAGCATCCTAGGACCGGTTTCAGGGCATCACCCTTCTTCAGCCAGGCTAGCTTGAATCCAGTGGTGTAGTGAGCACGGGACCCACGTCTGGGCATACCCTTCCCACTTAGGGCGACAAATGCAAAAGAAACAATTGATGGACGGAATGCTGGACAATGCAAACATTCACCCCCAGTCACAAGGATCTGGGTTAAATCCATCATTCTTTTGCTCACCACACCACCCCAGTTTGGACCCAGCCATATGCAAATCAGTCTTGACCCTGTTCCTTGTGGGAACAGTCCAGCCCGAACTGCCAAGCCAGGTCCTCCCTGGACCGGAAACAAGCATCCTAGGACCGGTTTCAGGGCATCACCCTTCTTCAGCCAGGCTAGCTTGAATCCAGTGGTGTAGTGAGCACGGGACCCACGTCTGGGCATACCCTTCCCACTTAGGGCGACAAATGCAAAAGAAACAATTGATGGACGGAATGCTGGACAATGCAAACATTCACCCCCAGTCACAAGGATCTGGGTTAAATCCATCATTCTTTTGCTCACCACACCACCCCAGTTTGGACCCAGCCATATGCAAATCAGTCTTGACCCTGTTCCTTGTGGGAACAGTCCAGCCCGAACTGCCAAGCCAGGTCCTCCCTGGACCGGAAACAAGCATCCTAGGACCGGTTTCAGGGCATCACCCTTCTTCAGCCAGGCTAGCTTGAATCCAGTGGTGTAGTGAGCACGGGACCCACGTCTGGGCATACCCTTCCCACTTAGGGCGACAAATGCAAAAGAAACAATTGATGGACGGAATGCTGGACAATGCAAACATTCACCCCCAGTCACAAGGATCTGGGTTAAATCCATCATTCTTTTGCTCACCACACCACCCCAGTTTGGACCCAGCCATATGCAAATCAGTCTTGACCCTGTTCCTTGTGGGAACAGTCCAGCCCGAACTGCCAAGCCAGGTCCTCCCTGGACCGGAAACAAGCATCCTAGGACCGGTTTCAGGGCATCACCCTTCTTCAGCCAGGCTAGCTTGAATCCAGTGGTGTAGTGAGCACGGGACCCACGTCTGGGCATACCCTTCCCACTTAGGGCGACAAATGCAAAAGAAACAATTGATGGACGGAATGCTGGACAATGCAAACATTCACCCCCAGTCACAAGGATCTGGGTTAAATCCATCATTCTTTTGCTCACCACACCACCCCAGTTTGGACCCAGCCATATGCAAATCAGTCTTGACCCTGTTCCTTGTGGGAACAGTCCAGCCCGAACTGCCAAGCCAGGTCCTCCCTGGACCGGAAACAAGCATCCTAGGACCGGTTTCAGGGCATCACCCTTCTTCAGCCAGGCTAGCTTGAATCCAGTGGTGTAGTGAGCACGGGACCCACGTCTGGGCATACCCTTCCCACTTAGGGCGACAAATGCAAAAGAAACAATTGATGGACGGAATGCTGGACAATGCAAACATTCACCCCCAGTCACAAGGATCTGGGTTAAATCCATCATTCTTTTGCTCACCACACCACCCCAGTTTGGACCCAGCCATATGCAAATCAGTCTTGACCCTGTTCCTTGTGGGAACAGTCCAGCCCGAACTGCCAAGCCAGGTCCTCCCTGGACCGGAAACAAGCATCCTAGGACCGGTTTCAGGGCATCACCCTTCTTCAGCCAGGCTAGCTTGAATCCAGTGGTGTAGTGAGCACGGGACCCACGTCTGGGCATACCCTTCCCACTTAGGGCGACAAATGCAAAAGAAACAATTGATGGACGGAATGCTGGACAATGCAAACATTCACCCCCAGTCACAAGGATCTGGGTTAAATCCATCATTCTTTTGCTCACCACACCACCCCAGTTTGGACCCAGCCATATGCAAATCAGTCTTGACCCTGTTCCTTGTGGGAACAGTCCAGCCCGAACTGCCAAGCCAGGTCCTCCCTGGACCGGAAACAAGCATCCTAGGACCGGTTTCAGGGGCATCACCCTTCTTCAGCCAGGCTAGCTTGAATCCAGTGGTGTAGTGAGCACGGGACCCACGTCTGGGCATACCCCTTCCCACTTAGGGCGACAAATGCAAAAGAAACAATTGATGGACGGAATGCTGGACAATGCAAACATTCACCCCCAGTCACAAGGATCTGGGTTAAATCCATCATTCTTTTGCTCACCACACCACCCCAGTTTGGACCCAGCCATATGCAAATCAGTCTTGACCCTGTTCCTTGTGGGAACAGTCCAGCCCGAACTGCCAAGCCAGGTCCTCCCTGGACCGGAAACAAGCATCCTAGGACCGGTTTCAGGGCATCACCCTTCTTCAGCCAGGCTAGCTTGAATCCAGTGGTGTAGTGAGCACGGGACCCACGTCTGGGCATACCCTTCCCACTTAGGGCGACAAATGCAAAAGAAACAATTGATGGACGGAATGCTGGACAATGCAAACATTCACCCCCAGTCACAAGGATCTGGGTTAAATCCATCATTCTTTTGCTCACCACACCACCCCAGTTTGGACCCAGCCATATGCAAATCAGTCTTGACCCTGTTCCTTGTGGGAACAGTCCAGCCCCGAACTGCCAAGCCAGGTCCTCCCTGGACCGGAAACAAGCATCCTAGGACCGGTTTCAGGGCATCACCCTTCTTCAGCCAGGCTAGCTTGAATCCAGTGGTGTAGTGAGCACGGGACCCACGTCTGGGCATACCCTTCCCACTTAGGGGCGACAAATGCAAAAGAAACAATTGATGGACGGGAATGCTGGACAATGCAAACATTCACCCCCAGTCACAAGGATCTGGGTTAAATCCATCATTCTTTTGCTCACCACACCACCCCAGTTTGGACCCAGCCATATGCAAATCAGTCTTGACCCTGTTCCTTGTGGGAACAGTCCAGCCCAGAACTGCCAAGCCAGGTCCTCCCTGGACCGGAAACAAGCATCCTAGGACCGGTTTCAGGGCATCACCCTTCTTCAGCCAGGCTAGCTTGAATCCAGTGGTGTAGTGAGCACGGGACCCACGTCTGGGCATACCCCTTCCCACTTAGGGCGACAAATGCAAAAGAAACAATTGATGGACGGAATGCTGGACAATGCAAACATTCACCCCCAGTCACAAGGATCTGGGTTAAATCCATCATTCTTTTGCTCACCACACCACCCCAGTTTGGACCCAGCCATATGCAAATCAGTCTTGACCCTGTTCCTTGTGGGAACAGTCCAGCCCGAACTGCCAAGCCAGGTCCTCCCTGGACCGGAAACAAGCATCCTAGGACCGGTTTCAGGGCATCACCCTTCTTCAGCCAGGCTAGCTTGAATCCAGTGGTGTAGTGAGCACGGGACCCACGTCTGGGCATACCCTTCCCACTTAGGGCGACAAATGCAAAAGAAACAATTGATGGACGGAATGCTGGACAATGCAAACATTCACCCCCAGTCACAAGGATCTGGGTTAAATCCATCATTCTTTTGCTCACCACACCACCCCAGTTTGGACCCAGCCATATGCAAATCAGTCTTGACCCTGTTCCTTGTGGGAACAGTCCAGCCCGAACTGCCAAGCCAGGTCCTCCCTGGACCGGAAACAAGCATCCTAGGACCGGTTTCAGGGCATCACCCTTCTTCAGCCAGGCTAGCTTGAATCCAGTGGTGTAGTGAGCACGGGACCCACGTCTGGGCATACCCTTCCCACTTAGGGCGACAAATGCAAAAGAAACAATTGATGGACGGAATGCTGGACAATGCAAACATTCACCCCCAGTCACAAGGATCTGGGTTAAATCCATCATTCTTTTGCTCACCACACCACCCCAGTTTGGACCCAGCCATATGCAAATCAGTCTTGACCCTGTTCCTTGTGGGAACAGTCCAGCCCGAACTGCCAAGCCAGGTCCTCCCTGGACCGGAAACAAGCATCCTAGGACCGGTTTCAGGGCATCACCCCTTCTTCAGCCAGGCTAGCTTGAATCCAGTGGTGTAGTGAGCACGGGACCCACGTCTGGGCATACCCTTCCCACTTAGGGCGACAAATGCAAAAGAAACAATTGATGGACGGGAATGCTGGACAATGCAAACATTCACCCCCAGTCACAAGGATCTGGGTTAAATCCATCATTCTTTTGCTCACCACACCACCCCAGTTTGGACCCAGCCATATGCAAATCAGTCTTGACCCTGTTCCTTGTGGGAACAGTCCAGCCCGAACTGCCAAGCCAGGTCCTCCCTGGACCGGAAACAAGCATCCTAGGACCGGTTTCAGGGCATCACCCTTCTTCAGCCAGGCTAGCTTGAATCCAGTGGTGTAGTGAGCACGGGACCCACGTCTGGGCATACCCTTCCCACTTAGGGCGACAAATGCAAAAGAAACAATTGATGGACGGAATGCTGGACAATGCAAACATTCACCCCCAGTCACAAGGATCTGGGTTAAATCCATCATTCTTTGCTCACCACACCACCCCAGTTTGGACCCAGCCATATGCAAATCAGTCTTGACCCTGTTCCTTGTGGGAACAGTCCAGCCCGAACTGCCAAGCCAGGTCCTCCCTGGACCGGAAACAAGCATCCTAGGACCGGTTTCAGGGCATCACCCTTCTTCAGCCAGGCTAGCTTGAATCCAGTGGTGTAGTGACACGGGACCCACGTCTGGGCATACCCTTCCCACTTAGGGCGACAAATGCAAAAGAAACAATTGATGGACGGAATGCTGGACAATGCAAACATTCACCCCCAGTCACAAGGATCTGGGTTAAATCCATCATTCTTTTGCTCACCACACCACCCCCAGTTTGGACCCAGCCATATGCAAATCAGTCTTGACCCTGTTCCTTGTGGGAACAGTCCAGCCCGAACTGCCAAGCCAGGTTCCTCCCTGGACCGGGAAACAAGCATCCTAGGACCGGTTTCAGAGGCATCACCCTTCTTCAGCCAGGCTAGCTTGAATCCAGTGGTGTAGTGAGCACGGGACCCACGTCTGGGCATACCCTTCCCACTTAGGGCGACAAATGCAAAAGAAACAATTGATGGACGGAATGCTGGACAATGCAAACATTCACCCCAGTCACAAGGATCTGGGTTAAATCCATCATTCTTTGCTCACCACACCACCCCAGTTTGGACCCAGCCATATGCAAATCAGTCTTGACCCTGTTCCTTGTGGGAACAGTCCAGCCCGAACTGCCAAGCCAGGTCCTCCTGGACCGGAAACAAGCATCCTAGGACCGGTTTCAGGGCATCACCCTTCTTCAGCCAGGCTAGCTTGAATCCAGTGGTGTAGGTGAGCACGGGACCCACGTCTGGGCATACCCTTTCCACTTAGGGCGACAAATGCAAAAGAAACAATTGATGGACGGAATGCTGGACAATGCAAACATTCACCCCCAGTCACAAGGATCTGGGTTAAATCCATCATTTCTTTTGCTCACCACACCACCCCAGTTTGGACCCAGCCATATGCAAATCAGTCTTGACCCTGTTCCTTGTGGGAACAGTCCAGCCCGAACTGCCAAGCCAGGTCCTCCCTGGACCGGAAACAAGCATCCTAGGACCGGTTTCAGGGCATCACCCTTCTTCAGCCAGGCTAGCTTGAATCCAGTGGTGTAGTGAGCACGGGACCCACGTCTGGGCATACCCTTCCCACTTGGGCGACAAATGCAAAAGAAACAATTGATGGAGCGGAATGCTGGACAATGCAAACATTCACCCCCAGTCACAAGGATCTGGGTTAAATCCATCATTCTTTTGCTCACTACACCACCCCAGTTTGGACCCAGCCATATGCAAATCAGTCTTGACCCTGTTCCTTGTGGGAACAGTCCAGCCCGAACTGCCAAGCCAGGTCCTCCCTGGACCGGGAAACAAGCATCCTAGGACCGGTTTCCAGGGCATCACCCTTCTTCAGCCAGGCTGAGCTTGAATCCAGTGGTGTAGTGAGCACCGGACCCACGTCTGGGCATACCCTTCCCACTTGGAGGCGACAAATGCAAAAAGAAACAATTGATGGACGGAATGCTGGACAATGCAAACATTCACCCCCAGTCACAAGGATCTGGGTTAAATCCATCATTCTTTTTGCTCACCACCACCCCAGTTTGGACCCAGCCATATGCAAATCAGTCTTGACCCTGTTCCTTGTGGGAACAGTCCAGCCCGAACTGCCAAGCCAGGTCCTCCCTGGACCGGAAACAAGCATCCTAGGACCGGTTTCAGGGCATCACCCTTCTTCAGCCAGGCTAGCTTGAATCCAGTGGTGTAGTGAGCACGGGACCCACGTCTGGGCATACCCTTCCCACTTAGGGCGACAAATGCAAAGAAACAATTGATGGACGGAATGCTGGACAATGCAAACATTCACCCCCAGTCACAAGGATCTGGGTTAAATCCATCATTCTTTTGCTCACCACACCACCCCAGTTTGGACCCAGCCATATGCAAATCAGTCTTGACCCTGTTCCTTGTGGGAACAGTCCAGCCCGAACTGCCAAGCCAGGTCCTCCCTGGACCGGAAACAAGCATCCTAGGACCGGTTTCAGGGCATCACCCTTCTTCAGCCAGGCTAGCTTGAATCCAGTGGTGTAGTGAGCACGGGACCCACGTCTGGGCATACCCTTCCCACTTAGGGCGACAAATGCAAAGAAACAATTGATGGACGGAATGCTGGACAATGCAAACATTCACCCCCAGTCACAAGGATCTGGGTTAAATCCATCATTCTTTTGCTCACCACACCACCCCAGTTTGGACCCAGCCATATGCAAATCAGTCTTGACCCTGTTCCTTGTGGGAACAGTCCAGCCCGAACTGCCAAGCCAGGTCCTCCCTGGACCAGGAAACAAGCATCCTAGGACCGGTTTCAGGGCATCACCCTTCTTCAGCCAGGCTAGCTTGAATCCAGTGGTGTAGTGAGCACGGGACCCACGTCTGGGCATACCCTTCCCACTTAGGGCGACAAATGCAAAAGAAACAATTGATGGACGGAATGCTGGACAATGCAAACATTCACCCCCAGTCACAAGGATCTGGGTTAAATCCATCATTCTTTTGCTCACCACACCACCACCCAGTTTGGACCCAGCCATATGCAAATCAGTCTTGACCCTGTTCCTTGTGGGAACAGTCCAGCCAGACTTGCCAAGCCAGGTCCTCCCTGGACCGGAAACAAGCATCCTAGGACCGGTTTCAGGGCATCACCCTTCTTCAGCCAGGCTAGCTTGAATCCAGTGGTGTAGTGAGCACGGGACCCACGTCTGGGCATACCCTTCCCACTTAGGGCACAAATGCAAAAGAAACAATTGATGGACGGAATGCTGGACAATGCAAACATTCACCCCCAGTCACAAGGATCTGGGTTAAATCCATCATTCTTTTGCTCACCACACCACCCCAGTTTGGACCCAGCCATATGCAAATCAGTCTTGACCCTGTTCCTTGTGGGAACAGTCCAGCCCAACTGCCAAGCCAGGTCCTCCCTGGACCGGAAACAAGCATCCTAGGACCGGTTTCAGGGCATCACCCTTCTTCAGCCAGGCTAGCTTGAATCCAGTGGTGTAGTGAGCACGGGACCCACGTCTGGGCATACCCTTCCCACTTAGGGCGACAAATGCAAAAGAAACAATTGATGGACGGAATGCTGGACAATGCAAACATTCACCCCCAGTCACAAGGATCTGGGTTAAATCCATCATTCTCTTTGCTCACCACACCACCCCAGTTTGGACCCAGCCATATGCAAATCAGTCTTGACCCTGTTCCTTGTGGGAACAGTCCAGCCCGAACTGCCAAGCCAGTGTCCTCCCTGGACCGGGAAACAAGCATCCTAGGACCGGTTTCAGGGCATCACCCTTCTTCAGCCAGGCTAGCTTGAATCCAGTGGTGTAGTGAGCACGGGACCCACGTCCTGGGCATACCCTTCCCACTTAGGGCGACTAATGCAAAAGAAACAATTGATGGGGACGGAATGCTGGACAATGCAAACATTCACCCCCAGTCACAAGGATCTGGGTTAAATCCATCATTCTTTTGCTCACCACCCACCCAGTTTGGACCCAGCCATATGCAAATCAGTCTTGACCCTGTTCCTTGTGGGAACAGTCCAGCCCGAACTGCCAAGCCAGGTCCTCCCTGGACCAGGAAACAAGCATCCTAGGACCGGTTTCAGGGCATCACCCTTCTTCAGCCAGGCTAGCTTGAATCCAGTGGTGTAGTGAGCACGGGACCCACGCCTGGGCATACCCTTCCCACTTGAGGGCGACAAATGCAAAAGAAACAATTGATGGACGGAATGCTGGACAATGCAAACATTCACCCCCAGTCACAAGGATCTGGGTTAAATCCATCATTCTTTTGCTCACCACACCACCCCAGTTTGGACCCAGCCATATGCAAATCAGTCTTGACCCTGTTCCTTGTGGGAACAGTCCAGCCCGAACTGCCAAGCCAGGTCCTCCCTGGACCGGGAAACAAGCATCCTAGGACCGGTTTCAGGGCATCACCCTTCTTCAGCCAGGCTAGCTTGAATCCAGTGGTGTAGTGAGCACGGGACCCACGTCTGGGCATACCCCTCCCACTTGAGGCGACAAATGCAAAGAAACAATTGATGGACGGAATGCTGGACAATGCAAACATTCACCCCCAGTCACAAGGATCTGGGTTAAATCCATCATTCTTTTGCTCACCACACCACCCCAGTTTGGACCCAGCCATATGCAAATCAGTCTTGACCCTGTTCCTTGTGGGAACAGTCCAGCCCAGACCTGCCAAGCCAGGTCCTCCTGGACCGGAAACAAGCATCCTAGGACCGGTTTCAGGGCATCACCCTTCTTCAGCCAGGCTAGCTTGAATCCAGTGGTGTAGTGAGCACGGGACCCACGTCTGGGCATACCCTTCCCACTTAGGGCGACAAATGCAAAGGAAACAATTGATGGACGGAATGCTGGACAATGCAAACATTCACCCCCAGTCACAAGGATCTGGGTTAAATCCATCATTCTTTTGCTCACCACACCACCCCAGTTTGGACCCAGCCATATGCAAATCAGTCTTGACCCTGTTCCTTGTGCGGAACAGTCCAGCCCGACTGCCAAGCCAGGTCCTCCCTGGACCCGAAACAAGCATCCTAGGACCGGTTTCAGGGCATCACCCTTCTTCAGCCAGGCTAGCTTGAATCCAGTGGTGTAGTGAGCACGGGACCCACGTCTGGGCATACCCTTCCCACTTAGGGCGACAAATGCAAAAGAAACAATTGATGGACGGAATGCTGGACAATGCAAACATTCACCCCCAGTCACAAGGATCTGGGTTAAATCCATCATTCTCTTTGCTCACCACACCACCCCAGTTTGGACCCAGCCATATGCAATCAGTCTTGACCCTGTTCCTTGTGGGAACAGTCCAGCCCGAACTGCCAAGCCAGGTCCTCCCTGGACCGGAAACAAGCATCCTAGGACCGGTTTCAGGGCATCACCCTTCTTCCAGCCAGGCTAGCTTGAATCCAGTGGTGTAGTGAGCACGGGACCCACGTCTGGGCATACCCGCCCCACTTGGGGCGACAAATGCAAAAGAAACAATTGATGGACGGAATGCTGGACAATGCAAACATTCACCCCCAGTCACAAGGATCTGGGTTAAATCCATCATTCTTTTGCTCACCACACCACCCCAGTTTGGACCCAGCCATATGCAAATCAGTCTTGACCCTGTTCCTTGTGGGAACAGTCCAGCCCGAACTGCCAAGCCAGGTCCTCCCTGGACCGGAAACAAGCATCCTAGGACCGGTTTCAGGGCATCACCCTTCTTCAGCCAGGCTAGCTTGAATCCAGTGGTGTAGTGAGCACAGGACCCACGCCTGGGCATACCCTTCCCACTTAGGGCGACAAATGCAAAAGAAAGCAATTGATGGACGGAATGCTGGACAATGCAAACATTCACCCCCAGTCACAAGGATCTGGGTTAAATCCATCATTCTTTTGCTCACCACACCACCCCAGTTTGGACCCAGCCATATGCAAATCCAGTCTTGACCCTGTTCCTTGTGGAACAGTCCAGCCCGAACTGCCAGCCAGGTCCTCCCTGGACCGGAAACAAGCATCCTAGGACCGGTTTCAGGGCATCACCCTTCTTCAGCCAGGCTAGCTTGAATCCAGTGGTGTAGTGAGCACGGGACCCACGTCTGGGCATACCCCTTCCCACTTAGGGCGACAAATGCAAAAGAAGCAATTGATGGACGGAATGCTGGACAATGCAAACATTCACCCCCAGTCACAAGGATCTGGGTTAAATCCATCATTCTTTTGCTCACCACACCACCCCAGTTTGGACCCAGCCATATGCAAATCAGTCTTGACCCTGTTCCTTGTGGGAACAGTCCAGCCCGAACTGCCAAGCCAGGTCCTCCCTGGACCGGAAACAAGCATCCTAGGACCGGTTTCAGGGCATCACCCTTCTTCAGCCAGGCTAGCTTGAATCCAGTGGTGTAGTGAGCACGGGACCCAGTCTGGGCATGCCCTTCCACTTGGGGCGACAAATGCAAAAGAAACAATTGATGGACGGAATGCTGGACAATGCAAACATTCACCCCCAGTCACAAGGATCTGGGTTAAATCCATCATCCTTTGCTACCTCCACCCTAGTTGGACCTGTCATATGCAAACTGGTCTCCTGACCCTGTTCCTTGTGGGAACAGTCCAGCCCGAACTGCCAAGCCAGGTCCTCCCTGGACCGGAAACAAGCATCCTAGGACCGGTTTCAGGGCATCACCTTCTTCAGCCAGGCTAGCTTGAATCAGTGGTGTAGTGAGCACGGGACCCACGTCTGGGCATACCCTTCCCACTTAGGGCAACAAATGCAAAAGAAACAATTGATGGACGGAATGCTGGACAATGCAAACATTCACCCCCAGTCACAAGGATCTGGGAAAGCAGTGTCATTAGACACTGTTAGAGAGTGCAAGAGCTCCCTGACAGTGTAGTTTATTGATCGGAACCCATTAGCCGCCTACGAAAGCCACATTGATGAAACTGTCCCCCCACTGGCAAGGAAACTCCATCTCCAATTTAGATATGGCACTCGACCCATAAAATCATTTACATGCAAATGGCAACTGGATAGAAGCCCATTAGATGAACTATGTGTAGGTTGTCAAGGAGGGTCGGAAACGCTTATCCATGTTTTGTTTTTCTGTCTCTTCCTCTCTGTAGAAGCTTGGGATGTAGGGAGCACAAGGAGAGCTTTTAGGATATCACAATGATGCCAGCCAGATTGCTTAGTATTTTGTGTGGCTATGTTTTTTTGGATCAAGCGTAGCCAAACCTGCCAAAGCTTGCACTGATCCTTGATATGAATTGCTGACCCTCAAAGAAGTTAGCTGGTGGGAAACTCTCTCTGTGTTGTAATTTTTATCTGTGGCTTTAGATTTTGTGATTTTTTAGATACTGGCTGTAAACATGAATTTGGTGTTTTTATATTGTTCTTTTAACTGAACATTTTTAGGCATATTTATTATGTATATTTTTTGTGTTTGTAGTATTGAAGGTTGTCTTGTTGTTGCTTACTTTTATGATCTATGATGATCGAAATAAAGTCTATGATGATAAAGGGTGAAGAGGGTTGGTGCAAGGACATACCCTTGCCTCACTCCACGACTCACCCTGATCCGGTCCGTTAACCTGCCCTCACTCCCCCATCTGATTTGGGCATAATTGTTTGTGTGGAGTCTAATAATAATTTGGAGGAGGTTTTTGGGATCCCCAGTTTGGTGAGAGCTACCCAGAGTTTTTCCCGCGGGACTAAGTCAAATGTGGTGCAAAGGTCTACAAATACTACATATAAAGTGCCTTTATCAATTGTCATATAGTTCCACAGGATCAGAAGGAAGCGAAGCAACTGATCTATAGTGCTTGTCTTCCCTCTGAATCCTGCCTGCAGGGGTGATAGTAAGTTCCCTTCCCTCGCCTAGTCATGGATCCTCTCCAGCAGTTGCAGACAGAGAATATTTTCTGGGCAATGTCAATAAGGTAAGCATGGGCCTGTAGTTTGCCGGATCACTTTTGTCACCCTTTTTGCTGATGGGGACTCACTTCAGCGCCCAGCCATAAAATCCAGGATTTCTGCCCCTTTTAATGTGGCGTTGAATGTTGCAATTTTAAAATCACACTCCATATTTGAGGCTCAGAGAGGTAGAGATCCCCCGGAATTTGGTCTAGGCCTGGTGTTTTACCCCACTGCAAAGTTAGTTGTGATTGCATCCAGTTTCTTCTTCAGTAAAAGTGAGGTGGTCTGTGTCTGTTCCCAATTTGAAAAACTCTCTGGTTGTTACACCACTGTCCATCGGTCCTGCATACAGATTTGAAAAATGGGGCTTCCCATGTCTGTAGGAGGGGATATGACAGTGTGCCTTCTGATGCTCAGCCTCTGACCCTTTAGAGATCAGGGTGCCGAAAGTCCTTCTTGCTATTTGTGGTTGAGCCGCAGCTAGTAGGTCTTGCCAAAACCCTGTGTGCCAATTTCTGTGTGCCTTCGTGTTGTGCGTTTTATAGGCCTTCCTACCTATGGCTAAGTGAGTGTTCTCTGGCCAGACTTAACCGATCCTACCAAAGATTGCCAGGCTAGTTTGCAATTTTCATCAAACCACTCGTTTGTTTTGTTCCTGACCATTTTCTTCCCTCTATAATTTTTGTAGAACAATATGTTGATATTATTTAAAAGGGTTTTAAATGTATCCACCGTAACTCGCCTTCTCTCCAATCTTACGGTGCCTAAGGTCACCAGAAAGTATAATAAACTATGGTGTAAGTTTGTGCCAGGAGTCTCAACACTGCTCTCAATTGATGGCCATTGAACCCTCTTTTTGTTATTACTAGTGACAATGGGGTTAGATGAATCAGATTTCAAGGGGGTTTGGTGAAGACCAAGTACTTCTGTTAGTTCCAGAGAAAGAGCGTTGTGGTCGCTGTCATGTCTCTCTATTACCCACATGTCAACTAGACTTGACCATAGAAGGAATACAACCTCCATAGAACTACATTTTTTAAATACCTCCAGATGCGTCATATCCTCTAGGTTTCCCGAGAGGTGCTAGAGGGAATCCCCAATTTCAACTCATAAGAAGTGAAACTGTTAATGGGCCTACTGGGTCGACAGGGGCTCTCCCGTCTCTACAAGTCCCTGTTACTTAATGCCCCTGACACCCTAGTGAACCTTTGCAAGAGCTGGGAGATGGACATGGGTGAGGTAGATGATGATGACTGGAGGGAGGCCAAAATGGCCACAAGGGCTTTAGCCATTCCCTCTAATATTGGGCTTGTACAGTTCCTTACTACTTCCACTGTATACTTCAGTCGAGATAGGCTGTGGAAAATGTGACGAACTAGCACACCACGCTGTACATGCTGTGTGGACCTTGACGTGTCCTTCTTTCATATCACCGATGTTCATGTCCCATTATAGCGACCTACTGCACCTCGATTCATGACCTGATTACCCAGCTACTGTGTATCCTTGCTGAATTGAATCCAAAGGTGGCTCTCCTAAGGATCATGGAGAGTTGGGCTAATGCTAGACATCAAAGAACGCTTGCAGGAACTGGGTATTTAATCGCCAAACAAGATATTTCTAGACACTGGCGATTCCAAGAATCACCTCCGATAGCTCTGTGGTGCAGAGGAATGAACTTTTGCTGCAAAGCCGAGAAAGAAATATAAATGATATGGATGCGTCATGAAACACCAAAACATTTCAGGCCCCTGGTTTACGTATTCACCCTAACCAAAACTGTATTGCTGAGCCCTACCTGTGCCTCTCTTTACTTCTGTTTGTGGGGACAAATGGAAATTGGATTACAATTCATTACTGCTACAACTGGAACCATTGATTGTAACAACCGCCATTGCATGACCTTGTTTTGTGTGCTCTGCATATAACTGAAAAATTCAATAAACAGATATATAATAAAGTATACTCTGTTTATTAAGTGAGGGCATCCCTTTCTCAGCTAATTAAAAAAAATCCTAGTATAGTTTTTTGAGTAAACAAAAAACATTACTGATTTTGTATGGATAACATGTAAAACTAATTTTGAAGTAATAAGTACATTTTGTTTTATATTATTTATCACTTGTTTTATTGTGATGTTTACTACTGCACAGCCATCAAAAATAATAAGAGATTTAATTATAAACTGATACGGAACAGCCACATGATCACTTAGATTGGATTTTCCTTCAACTGCATTAGCTGTATTTTGGAAAGACTAATGAAACAAAATACATACCTATCCACTTTGCTCCAAGGTCAGCCCATTCTACTGCATACAATGCTAAAGTCTTTTCTAATATGCTTTCAGACCAGCTAAAATAAAAATGATTAAAAATATATATAAATTTGGTGCAGTATAAAACAATTCTCATCATCTGCACCCAAATCATATTTTTAAACTATAATCACTCAAGTCAGCAAGTGCATATGTACAATTTTCCATATTTCACAAAACTCAGCATTAGTATGTTTGGAAAGCTGCACAGTGGCATCTTTTCCAGATGTGCCCTGCTGAGTGGGATTATTTGATTTTTTTGGAAGGCATTACTGTCTGAGGGCCTGATTTAGAGTTTGGCGGAGATGGAACTCCATCGCAAACGCTACAGGGTACCCTCTATGCCAAACACCCTGTTCGCGCACCTAATTTTCAGACGGGTGGACCTTAAGTATGTCAGCAATGGAGCCTACGCCAACTTTGTCGCTGATGTACTTCTCCGATGGCCCGAGGGGGGTACGAGCCATCAAAGGTTTACATATATCACTGTCCACACAATTTAGAGTGGACAGTGTTCTATTTTTTTTTTCTGTTCTTCACTGCCAGGTTAAACATGGTGGTGAGGGACAGTAAAGCAAAATATTGACCTCCGCACCGTAGGAAACAGCTCCTATGGTGTGGGGGTCATTAGTTTTAGATGTTAAAAAACAAAATACTATTTTAGGATTTTGTTTAAAAAAAACTGGTTATAAGTGTGACTGGCGGCCATCATGTTTTAAGGAGCTGTCCGTGTAACTTTTAATAAATTGACAACAGTAGCGGCCAATATTGTTCCTGAGCAGTGGGGTGGGTCACACATGTGCACGCGCACACACACACACACACACACTCTCCCATCCACATACACACTCATTCACACCATCCAGTCACAAGCGCACACATATACAGCCACCATTCACAATCACATACACATGTACACACCCTTTCACGACATGCATGCATGCACACAAACATATACATGCCCACCCAACATTTAAAAAACAAAAAAACGTACTGGGCTGCGGCAATGACAACGGGGGGCAGGAGGGAAGTATTGGTGGTTCCTGAAGGCTTTGAGAAATGGACTGCTGGAAGATCCTGCGGCCTCCTCTCATTGGCTGACCTTGTCATGGGTCAGCCAAAAAGAGGAGGACCTTCTCTTACTCGTTAAAGAGTTGGATGGGGTCAGTGAGACTTGCTGACCCCACCCCACTCTGTGACGAGGTGTCACTGATGGACAATGGGCCCTAGGTACTTCAGGGGTTAAAACTGAAGCGCCCAAGTCTGAGTCTATTGGTAGCACGCCCCCTCGTCATGAGGGGTAGGACCTCGCAACGCTTTGCCAGACTGAGGAGGTTACACCCTCAGGGCTGTGAAATCTTCAGCTGAACAAAGTAAGCTAGCTTAGGCAGCTGCCAGGCACCTGCGCATTTGGCGCATGTACAGTGCCTGACTGCCTCACCCCAGGGCCGGAAGAGTGTCTGTCAGGCTGACCTTTGCTCAGCCTGACAGACACTCTTCATGCTTTGAAAAAAGATGGGGGCAGGACTCCTCCACCCTCAATGATGGGCTGTGCCTGATTCACAGTGATCTCGAAATGCGGAATATGGGTACTCCATCAAGGGGACTGAGTATTTTACACCTTCGCCCTGATGGAGTAAATACCTTACTGAACACTTTGAATCAGGCCCTGATTCTTTCGATTGTTTTGAGAGGCTTTCTATCTTCCCAATGTTTAATAGTAGATATGTATAATGACACAATGTGAAAAGGCAGAACAAAGCATATATTTTTCCAGTTTTTCTCTCCAAACCCCCACCCAGATTGAGGATGATCCATTCCCCTTTCGATCCTGGACAGAGTTACTCTGGCTGTTGAATGAAGTAAAACTCTAACTATTACCAGCATGGGAAAAGGTTGTGTAGGAGGCTGCGAATGACCACAAAGGTGAGTTTGTGTTAGTTTGCAACTTACGAGGTATACCACACCCTGATCTGTCCACTGCCCTCCCTTTGTGTGAGGTTAACTGCTGTGCAATTCCATGCAGTACCATGTAGTAGTGGTGGAGAATTACAGAACAGTAAAATCATTTATATCTGATACGTATCATTTGTCAATAGCTATCAGGATCTGTAAACTGGACGCTAAACAATTAGGAGTGACACAAGTATTTTAGCACCTAAATTACAAATAGGTGTGAGAATAGATTATTTCATAAATCATAAAAATATGTTACTAGACCTGTAGGTCCCCTAGTAACTACAAATAATCTACTTGACCCAATTGTAATGTACTTGACCGCGTGTGCTGGTCTCAAATTGTGTGATGCTATGGCAAATATTTTGTCTTGTGGGGCGCCTACACTGCTTTATTGTCACTAGAGAGCACTTCCAAATATGCAAGTTCAGTATTTCTGCTGTACAAAAAAGCTCTTTGTTTACTAGACTAAATGTTTGCATCACATGTATAACAAGAATCAGAGCCCATATATAGGGTACGCATGATCCCTGGCTTGCCTCTTACTTTGCTAATAGCATTGTCATCTGGGCAGGAGCAGTAATAATTCCCAGTTAATGTTTAAAAACTCACTTTTCATACATATATTACCAAAGCATGATGTGGTAGTGCACTGTCATTTACAAATAGCATATTTTCCATTGAAATGGCCACACAACTTTACCACTAACATGTAGTTTTACTGATAATAGTGATGGAGCAAGGTCTCGTAAAGAAAGAGACTTGCTCGGAGGCAATCCTCTCGTTTAACACATGTAACGGATTACTAACCATGTCTCGCGAATAATAACTTACACGCCACAGAAACACGTGGGTTAGTGAAGCTTGCTTATGTGTGTATTAATACGGATAATAATGAAAACTGGCTAACCCCCCGCTTTAAACAGGAAGCTGTTTGTGCGCATGCGTCCAACTGCATCTGCGCAGTAATGGCAGTGAAATGCGCTTGGAGGAAATTCTAGCGCATGTGCAGAAGGCATTAAAATGGAGTCTTGAAGACTCATGTCTGCATGGCATTTGCTTGCTTGGCCGAAATGAAAACAAGCTATTTTATTAATGCTAATGCGGGAAAGTATTAATAAGTAAAGAGAATCGAGTAGAAGAGATGGGTGGTATAAAGTGTGATCATTTATTTGACCGAAGTTAGTATTTGTTCTTTTTGACTTTATTATTAGTCGCGCATTTGGGCCTTTCTAACGTGTAGCCGAATTGATCCTGAGTAATTCCCAGAAGTCTCTGCGCATGTCCAAAGAAAGTTAACCCGGAAGGATGACAGGAGTTTTGAATACAAGCCAAGGACGAGAATGATGTGCCCTGAGAATGGAGGGTGAAAAGTTCAGCAGAGAAGACTCTTGTTCATGCATTCTTATAAATTGTTGCAAATAAAGTTTGGACGTGTATGGGAGCGAAAGAGATGAATAAAATTTAAGGGGATGGTTTTGCGAACAATGGTTTAACAGAATAAAAGTAATATGCAAGCATGGTGTGATTGATCATCCCTCTTGCACAGTCAATTAGATTTTTGTATTTTTACGATATTGAAACTTTAGTGGGTGGTGCATGATGAGCAGAAAGGTATAATTGAGGCAGCTTTAGTTAGTTAGTGAGTCGAGAGCTCGGGATGCTGTCGGTGCTGTGGGAGGTGCTGATGCTGGGAGAGATGCTATGAGATGCTGATGAAGAGGCCGAATGCAGAGACCTTCTATCCCTAATTTAATTGGGATAGATAAGAAGATCGCGGAAGAATCTCGAGGAAGAAGGGAGAGTGTCAGAGAGGGGGTGCGAGCGCGATCGTCGGTGCCACTAGAGAGGTCGACTATCCTGTCCTGAAGTCTGTCTCCTGACCTATCCGGGGGGACCCTTACCCAGCCCTTTGGCCAGGGGTTTTGTCTTCACACCATCCTTGGCCCAATTATAATTTCATGTTTAATTTGTAGATATTCTTTTCTCTCTGTCCTCTCCTTTTCTGTGCGTGAGTCATTGTATGAGTCCAAAATATATGCTTGATGTTTAATCAATTGAATTTTTCTCTTCTAAGATGATGGTGAATGCACTGTAATTTTGGGATGGTTCACATGCATTTTAATCTAGATAAGGATTTTAAAAAAACTTCCCGAGTCTGTGGTTATTTACTTTAAAATTAAAGAATAGTTTAAAGTTATGTTAATTATCACATTACAATTAGTTCAACTAATGGTCCATCGACCAGAGGAAACAACTTTTTTGATCAGTGAAAGGTTGGTTAGGAATATTAAATAACTAATCTTGAGAAATGTGAAAGTATAAACTAGACCCCACCGGTCTGCTCGATTGTGTGTGTTTATGGGCCCCGAGCGAGTATATGGTAGCGAAGTATCTGTTAGTACTACCGCTGGATCAGTTTTCTGGTATGCAGAGTTATGGTTAGTATTGACTGGATTTGGTGATAAGTATAGATTATTGATTTATGTTTTAACAAAAGAGTTAGCGTTTTTGTTTTATGTTGTCCAGAGTCCCGGGAAAATGAATAGCTGGTGGTGGCAGAAAGGCATACTGCAGTGAGGTTACTCGTCTGTTGGAATAACGCTGAGAAGCTACGCAGGGCTGGCAGTCGTTAAAATAGGGAATATTGCGTATATAAAGTAGAGTACGAATGATAGCAAAGAGGGGTTCGGTGGTGAAACTTTGGCTCTCATTTCCCAATACGGGTGACACCCTGGAGAAGTAACAGGAGTTCTCCCTGGAGAGCTTGAATGAAAGGAAGTAAACAGGGGTTTTACTTGCAGTAGAAGAGGAAGTAATTCTAAAACTCAAAAAGGTAAGCGAATGTTTACATGTTGTTATTAACAAAGGAATTTAATAAAAAGTATTAAGAAATAAGTTTTCGTATTACCTTGTGAAGGGAGGGTCAGTCGCCGGGATTGTACTGACCCGTCACAGAGAGCCGCAGCTGGGATTGGTTGAAGCAGCGGGCGTGTGACAAAAGCAGATTGGCAAGGGAGGGGTCAGTAGTAAGGAGCAATACTGGCCACGTCACAAGAGCCGCGCCAGCGTTGGTCGAGACCACGGGCGTGAGCCTGGAGTCCTGATTGGTTGACTGATAGAAGCCGCGTTTAGGATTGATCAGAAAATGGTTGTATGTTTGAGTCCAGATTTGACTGCGGGTGTGAGTCGTTCTGACATAGGACGCAACGTGAGGTAATTCGAAGGCTAGAAGATATCACGCAAGACTCTTTCATATATCGGACATCTGAAATGTTTGGAAGACCAAAGAAAATGACGCTAATGAGAGAAGAATTTAAAATTTCTTTAAAGAAAGACAAACCTGTAATGACTAGAGAGGGAATTCCTGTTCACTCCACCCCCAACACCAGCTTCCTTTATGATGATGGAGAAAGGATATCATCAACGTGTGTATGGTTGGAAAATTGGGTAGAGTATACTAAAGGTGATGTGAGTTTTGGCTTTTCCGGAGCATGGTGCTTTCAATTTAAAAGATATTACAGAATTTGAGGGATCGAATGAATATGTTAGAACCAAATCCTAGGATGACACAGTGTGAAGCTTTGGAAGAATGGGGAAATTGAGGCATTTGATCGTGAAAAATTCAGGAGTGGTCGGAGGTTTTAGAGAGATTTTTTGCCTGAGATATCCCGTTTGAGTCAAGTGGAGATCAAGTGAGAGCGTTGGAGAAGAGCTGCTTAGTGACCGAGGGTTTATATCCAGTAATAATGGCTGAAGAGGACAGTTAGGAGGAAAGTGTAAAGAAAATGAAACACACATAGACCACAACCGGGTATGGTGAATCAGATGATGAGCTACTAGAGAGGATATTTTAATTAAAAGCCCTCCACCGTATCAAGAAGCACCTAGTAAGGTTTACCCCAAGTGCTACCAATGTGATAGGAATGCCTTTGACCCCACAAATTTTACACAATACGATCGTTTAGTGAGGCTGTTGCAGGATAATGAGAGAGATGTTTTAAATAAAACGAGAGAGAGATTAGTTCACAAAGTAAGTCAGTTGAGTTTAAATGCTTGAAGCTTTGACACAGTACCAGTGACCATTGGTCCTGTAATCCCGATTATATGGAGATAAAAAGACTTGTCAGAAACCGCAAACTGTGACAATTCCGTTAAAACAGTCCCAGAAAGAAGTAATAATTACGGATGATCAGGTCCCGAGCAGAAAGTGAATCAGTTATTTCATTAATGGATCTCCCAAATGTAGAGCAATTAAAATGAAACTCCGAAGAGAATAATACCACCAAATTTGAGCGAGAGAAAGAGATCTTTAGTTCCTGCTCCGGAACTGGAGGAGTTCAGCAACAGTTACTCTGAAGATTTAGAGAGATGGGCACAGGAAATAGATAATCGGAAACCCACAACCAAAGATTATAGATATTAGTAGATTGAAAGTGGAATTGGAAGAAATGATAACTGGAAATGTGAGCATAGAAAAGACTGAGTGTTTATAATAATGAGGAGTTGTTATTTTTATGTAAAGAGTATAACCAGAAGAGCAAGAGTATTTCATGAGAGATTAACAGAGGTTGCTTCAGAGATTGGAATAGATATAGGAAATCAAAATTGTTTGCAGAAACCATATCGAGTGGATTTTACTGACAAAAGATTTAGAAAGTGTTAATGCTTCTGGTAAGAGACTACAGATAAAAGAGTTGATGAATATTTTGAGCAGATGGGGAGACATTGACAAATGGAGGAGTGGGTGGATTAGAAAGAAGAAGAAGTGCAGAAGCAAGAGAAGCTTCAGCTGCATTTCCAGTGAGAGAATAAGATAAGGTTGAGAAAATTTGCCCAATGAGAGAAGTTCCTGGTGGTGGATATGTTCATGTTCCTGTGGAGTAGACAGGATGTTTTGTGCATTTACGAATGATTTTTCCCAGGTTGAGAGAGAAAAACCAGTTCAGATAAGGTATAAACCAGTGGAAAGATTTGTAAAGGTTTCAAAGGTTTTATTAAAATGTTTGGATGGTTTATTTGACATTGTGGTACCTGCTGATTTATGGACAGAGTGTAAGATTACAATTGATTGGCCAAGTGAGGTGTATGCTCAGAGGTTCGAAGACAGGAGCACCCTCAGAGGAGGTGATGAATAAATATCATCAAGTAATTACTTTCCTGAAAGGGAAAATTCCTCCCTAAAGGAGACAGATTGGGTAAAAATAGATAGGACCCAACTCTAGAGCCAAATGAGTCAGGTACATGCACACAGTAGGAATGGTTGCTACAGGTGTTTAAGCAGTATAGTGGATTTGAGAACATTGGTGATGAGGATATGGGACATTTTTGTGTATCGGTTTGTTTATGTGGACTGAAACACGGAGATGAGTCAGATGATTCAGCAGCACATGTTGTGCTGGCAAAGTAAAGACAGTTGATGAAATTTTGAGAGTATGCAAAATATTGTGGAGACTAACTTTGAGGGCAAGGCGTAAAGCTAAAAGAGAAAATGATGTGGGCACAAGTTAAAAATTGGCAGAACAGCAGGAGAACAAATCAAATTCCCAAACTGATAATCCAAAGTGAAAGAGCAGAGTCAGAATGATCAAGTGGCGAATGGTAGCAAATTAAGAGGACGAATGAATAGAGAAGAAGCGAAGAAGAAGTTTCCTTGTCATGCATGCGGAAAGCTTGGACATTGGAAGAACGAGTGTGAGTATTCATAATAATAATGGGCCAAGCCAAGTTTAATTCCACAGATGCAGAATGAAGTATTTATGAATCCAGCCGCATGCAGGTAGTTACTCCACAGTATCCAGGTGCCACCAGCTCCTATGCCAAACTTGGTGAACGTTCAAAAGGTACAGCGCGAACACACGGATTTCACGGAGAAAGTGGTAAGAATAACAGAGTGGTTACACAACTATTTTTTACAAAATGATGAAGAAAATTCGGACAGCGTGCAATGACGGTGCCTGAGGGGGGGAGGAAGAGGAGTGCGTGCTTGGCGCATCCTTGCCGGTAGATCAGTTAGGTCCATTTGTTGATGGGAAAGTGGAAGGTAAAGACATCACTTTTCTATTGGATACTGGTGCTACTCGGTCTACTGTGAGAACAGTAGACATCCCAAACCTACCCCTCTCGGGAGAAACCATCCAAGTTGTAGGGGTGTCAAATCAACAGATTAGAACCCCAATCACGAAACCGATGGAGGTGTATATAGGAAATTTTAAAGAAATGCATCGGTTTGTAGTTTGTGACTCCAGTCCAGTAAATCTGTTGGGAAGAGATCTATTGTGCAAAATGAATTGCCACGATCTACTGTCTTTTACCAGATGGTCGATCAGCTTTCCAAACCCCTGTTGAGAAGATGTTATATACAAAATGATATTAACAAAGGAGGGACAGGGAGCCAAGTTAGGAAGGGTCCTGCACAGAGGCTCCCAAAGAAGCCAAGTCTAAAAGGAGTGTGCAGTTCCTGGCTGGACGTGGGGGAAAGACAGGTCTTTCTTCGTGATGCCCTCACACACCCCGAGGGATGTCATGCTTCATCACAGGGCGTTTGCCCCTCCTCAGGCCGGCGCTGCAATGCCTGGCGGGCTCCCGAAACCGGGGCTCTTTGTCGGAGGATCTTTGGAAGAAGCCGTAAGGTGCGTGCGTGGTGTGGGGGCTGGGTAGTGCACGGGGAGGTGAGCTAAGTAAAAATAGGTCTGGAGCAGTCCTACTTAAGATCAAGTTTTAATGTTTTAAGAGTAGCTCTAGCCTGGTTAAAAAAGGTGCGGGTGCCCCTATGTGGGAATAATGTTCCTAAAGGGCAGTCAAGGTGTAGTTGGTCCAGCATGTTTCGTGCCCAGGATTTGCCCCTAGCGGGTCAATTGGCACTTCATCGAGGACCGAAAGCTAAATGTGAAAGGTGCACTTACCGTCTGGTATTGAGATTCTGTGAGTTAAATTACCAGAAACGGTAGGGAGTACCCTAGTAGACTTGTACTGGGGAGTACTGTAGACCTGTGGGAGAAAGGGACATTGGTGGTGTGGAAATGTACCAGGGATCTACTGGTTCTCATCATCAAAACCGCCAAAAGGTTGGCCGATGAACTCATAGTAAAAATCTCCATAGCTGAGGGTGCTTTGAAGGCCAACGTCGCCAAGCGCCGCATTCAAAGCAAAATTGGCCGAAATAAACAAAGAATTCAATGACAACGAGGACTACCTGATGAGACAAAAAGTCAGCAAACTTCAGAAGGATATTGCGCGATTTAGCCAAAGAAAAAATATACCACTTACACTCAAGGATGACTATACACCTTCAGGGAGATGACTACTCCTCAGACGACAGCACAAGCTCACGTCGGAGGAAGCTTACTCCTCAGGCAGCAACTCCAGCACTGACAGCCAAGGAAGTCCACCAACACAACCAGCAACATAGAATACCATCGAACCCTATGTATGGTTCACGGCCCTACCCTTCCAAGGACCCACACCGTTCCAAGGACCACCGATGTGGCAATATCCAGCCTTACCAGCACGGACCGCGCATCACTCTTCGCCCCCTTTCAACCACAACCTTTTTTAGGCAGAGGCTGGGGCAAAGGGCGCGAAGCAGAAGAAAGAGGCGCGCATAGCCAACCAAACAGGTTCAATGACAGTATCCAGACACAACATCACCCGCTACACATGGAACTGAGAAGCCACCAGGACAAGAGAAACTAATCTTGAATCTCTCTGACCGACCCCTTACGGCCTACAGAAACTAACATACTCAAAAAAGGTTTGGGGTTTGTCCCAGCCCGAAAGTGGATCACTTTACCGTGCCAACTGTGAAGTTCAAAACCTATTTAGGAAGATACGCTTAAAAGCATGCTTCGGCAATCAACCTGGGATTCACCATCTACAGATACCCGGCTTACGGAAACCTTCTACCTTCACGCCCAACACCAGCATGGTGCCGCCGGACATGCCTTTGAAAGCTGTCCTAAAAGAAATAACAGAGAAACGCTCTGACGTCAGGTTCTCCAACCCCACTATAACAATAAAAGAGGCAGACAAAGGGGGCGCCATTGTCATCATGGCCACTGTAGACTACCGGACGGAATGTCTACGCCAGCTGGAGAACAACATCTACTACACTCCCCTCACTCAAGATCCTACCCCACGCCTTCAAACCAGAATAAATTCCCATGGTCACAGCGGCTCTCAACCAAGGGTGGGATTACTAAAAACGAGGCCGGGAGTTCTTGACAAATCACAAATCCTCAGGCTGCCCTATTTTTACATTTTTGCCCAAAATCCACAAAGGGGTAAATCCACCACCTGGGGAGACCAGTCGTCTCGGGCATAGGGTTAGGTACTTGAACCGCTAACATCCCACAGAATTCTGCGACTATTTCTTCCAGCCATTGGTCCGCCCAGAACACCCACTTTCCCATCAAGACACCAGAGATATCTTAGCAGACTCATTGAAGCCACCAACTCAGGGCCCCCTACAGATGTTGCTGCTTGCACTGGACGTGGAGGCCTCTATACCAGCATTCCACAACTTAACACACTTGAGGTAGTGGAGGAGATGCTTCACAGCATTCCATGGTCTTCACACACTCCCATCAGTTTTGTCATGGAATGTGCCCACATAGCACTCACTGAGAACTTTTTTTCAGTTCGAAGAACAATTAGTCCACCAGACGCATGGAGTACGTCTATGGGCAGTACCTTCGCCCGAGTCTGGCATGTCTCTACATGTCAGACTTTGAGGCAAGAGTATCTTGCGCTCCCAGGGATTCCCAGCCCTTTTTCTCGGATCGCGTCCTCCTACGGAGACGTTATATCGATAATATTTTTAATCTTTTGGAAGGGCCACAAAGACGTGATTCCCAGTTTCCTTACATGGATTAATAACCTCAATCCCTACCTCAAATTCACGAGCCAATGGCTCTGAACATGAACTCCCTTTCCTTGATCTCATGATCAAGAAACCGAGACCAGATTGGATACCATCACATACAAAGAAAGCCACCGATAGCCACTGCCCCCTTTTGTACCCTAGCTTCCACCCCAAGGCCCTCAAGGGAGGAGCACCCTATGGCCAGTTCTTACGCATTCGTAGGAACTGTGGCAATGTTGAGGACTACAAAAGACAAGCATCAGAGCTGAGCACCCACCTGACGGAGACAATACCCTACGCGTACCATAGCTAATGCACAAAAACGAGCGCGTAACGCCAACAGGTTAGGCCTCCTAGCAGAGCACAGACCAAACCCCGAAACTGGTCTCATTGCATGTGTCACGACCTACACCCCTGAGTCCAAACATGTTAAAAGGCTCATAAACAAACATTGGAGAATACTGGAGGCAGGAGACCTGACCCTAAGCAAACCACGGTTTTGCCTTTAAACGCACTGCCAATATCAAGGATCTATTGATCAACACTAGACCAAAAAAAAAAACACACCCACGGCACCCAATACATTGTGGAATTTACCCCCTGTGACCGGACACTATCCTTGTGGCCAGTGTATAGTATGTCCCCTAACACGAGCCACTAAAACAATCCCACTTACCAACAACTGGACATGGTCCCAGAAGCAAGCACACAAATTGCAACACACGTAGTTGTATCTACCTCATTACGTGCCCCTGCCATCGCCAATGTCATAGGGATGACCACTCGCTGTGAAGACTAGAATCACTGAAGACACAGGAGTAATTTCGTTGTAAAAAAACAAAAACGTGTGCTCACTATAGCAGAACAAAATCACACCCCCAACGATCTACAATGGACGGTCCTAGAAGCCTTTCCCACCATCACTAAACAAGCCTTATTCAGGAAAGAACAATGTTGGGTGTTTTAAATTGGGAGGACACACTAGGGGACTAAATGATGAAATGCCATGGGCAGAACTTTGAACCACTACGGGCCCATTTCTACTATCCCGTTTGCTTTCGCTTTACTAGCCCTGACAAGTACCCTAACACGCTGCACTTCTGACTATCATCACTATGGACAGGACACCTGATGGTCCCGGTAGAGGAGTTACCCCTGCGCAAACCCAAGAAACGCTGCACTCTTGACTATCATTACCACTGATATGATGCCTGATGGTCCGGTGGGGATTTCCCCATCAACAAACTCAATTTGAACCGCATAAGCACCGACTCTTCTAATTGAGAATTTGTCCACACACCCTCACCCATGCAAGTAAGCCCACGTTAGCATGTATACATAACTCATGGAGCTTACACCTCAACACGATAGCCAATCACACACACTAACATATGGTGTAGCTTTACCGCGTCACATTTTGACCCCATAAAAGCAACTTTTCACCTAACCAAGTGTTCAAGCAATCTAATATACTAACTTACACTCTTTGGTTAGGTACACAAACGTTACCACTTGTCCTCCTCAATAAAGTTTTTGTGAAAACATCCTCCCAACATGGCCGCCATGCTTCCACACGCTCTAGACACTGCTATATATGGCGGAGGGCCGGAAGTCGTCCTCACGGGGCCCGGAGCAAGGGTGGGACGAATGCTGGTTGCCTGCCTACACCTGTGGTATACGCTCCCCTCAAACTTCCAGCATGGCCGGTAAGCAACCACCGCTGTTACTGGTTACTGAATCCACTGTCTCTGTTCTTTACAGCTACTCGGAGCAACGACGCGCTCTGGTTTTCCCGTCAGCCTTAGACTGTGTGTATCTAGAGGGTGGGATTTGTCATCACTATGTGTTTGTGTTCTTGCTTTCGAGAGCCATTTGTGTCGGATTCACGTTACTGCAGGTAGCGATAATTTGCTTGGTTGCCCACACCATTCCGGCTTTTGTTTCATTGGGGTCACCCTAGTACTGACTGTGCCGCGCTGGCAGTAAGACATCCTGATATGTCAGGCATTCCGCGCACGTTTTTCTGGCATTGGCGCCTCAGTCCCAGTGTGTCCATTTCTTGTGTCTTGTGTCTTTCCTCACAATTTCGATTACCGCATGCCATCAACTGCGCAACTTACAAACTTTTCGGGATCGCAATTGTTCATGTCAGGTTGTGACAATTATGTCTTCAGCCTTACCACGCACGTCCCTCACCTAAGTGCTGCCTCACTGGCGACCATTTTTGGGTTCCATTGGTATTCGGTATGGCCCGTAATTTTAAACCGTAATTTCAACCTGGAGACGCTCACTAGAGATTCGCGGCATATACCCCCCTGGGGCCCCCGCTATCTCCTTCACTTCGTCCGAACGCATGAATTTTCACGCAATCTTGCGCTTGGTTGTAACAATGAGTTTACCACCTATGGCACACACTTGCCAGGCTCAAGAGTTACTGCACTGGCTAGGCCGGCTTGGGTTTTCTATCGCTGAGTTGCCGCATCAATACGCACTGGCCACCCTGGATTACTGGTGTGACGCATGATCACGCTTGCCCTCACTAGACCCCGCTGCCGCCTTGATCACAGCCTCAGCACAAATGTTGGGAGCCTACCTACTGGGCTATTAGCCTCCATGTGACCAGCACATGTCCACAACCAACTGGCGCGTAGGTGTGTGTTTGTCAGTTTGTATAGCTAGTACCAGCTACTGCCATGAACATGTTGCCACACTGCTGGCTGATGCTTTGACCTTCATTTGTTTTATTTTCCTTGGTTGTACACTCCCTTTCTGTCTCCCCTTCTCCCACAAGGTCTACGGTACTCCCCAGTACAAGTCTACTAGAGTACTCCCTGCCGTTCCTGGTAATTTAACTCACAGAATCTCAATACCAGACGGTAGTGCACACTTTCACATTTAGTTTTCTCGGGTCCTGATGAAGTGCCAATTGACCCGTTAGGGAACAGCCTGGAGCACGCGAGGCTTATGTTGAAACCAGCTACACCTTGACTGCCCTTTAGGAACATTATTCCCACCTGGGGGGCACTCGTCACCTTTTTTAACCAGGCTAAGAGCTACACTAAAACATTAAAACTTGATCTAAGTAGGACTGCTCCAGACCTATTTTGCTTATCTCACCTCCCCGTGCACTACCCAGCCCCCACACCTGCCGCGCCTCGAGCTAACCCCAAAAAGATCCCCGACAAAGAGCCCCGGTTTGAGGCCCGTCAGGCATTGCAGTGCCCGGCCCCTGATGGGGAACCCAAACGCCCTGTGATGGCTTATGCATGACATCCCTCGGGGTGTGTGAGGGCATCACGAAGAAAGACCTGTCTTTCCCCCACATCCAGCCAGGAACTGCACACTCCTTTTAGACATACAAAATGATGCCAGCCAAGCAAGGTACAGAAGTAGATGGGATGTTTTCATTGGTGACTCAAAGTGAATTGCCGGGAGAGTTGAGAAAGCACTAGTGAACCCAGAAGTGTAGGATTTTACAGAAAAGGATATTGGGCTAATGTCATGCGTAGATCCAGGTTAAAGCCACGGTGAAAGAAAGGTGCAATTTGTCCAAACACACGACAGTGCAAAATGTAGTCCAGAAGTAAAAGCTGAGAATTGCTCCAAGAAGTTGATCGAATGATTCAACAAATGCATTTTAAGAGAAATAATGAGTGAAGTCCACATGAATTCGCCAATAGTGTGGGACTCAAAAAGCCTAGCCCGGATAATACAGGATAAGTGCAGAAGTTTGAGAAAAATTAACAAAGATTGCAGTGCCTTGTTTTGTCCAGTAGTGCCAAATCCAGCAGTGATCCTTTGTCAGATACCTGTGGAATGCAGGTTGGTTTACAGTAATTGATTTATGCCAAGCATTTTCTCTATCACCTTTGCACCCAGGACAGCCAGTATCATTTCGCCTTTAGGTTTGAGGATCGTATTTTGGCATGGTGCCGAGTTCCTCCGAGGGTACACACAGAAAGTCCCTCAATTTTCAATCAGGTACTGAAAAAGTTGTCTGGAGTCAAGTGAGTCATGCCCATAGAAGTCAGTTCTGGTTCAGTGCATAGACCACCTATTGGTGGCATCAAAAACACGAGAAGATTGTGTCACTGATACATGTTGCATTACTAGACCATTTGGCCGAAGGAGGAGGGGACACAAAGTGTCTCCAGAAAGAGTACGGTTCTGTCAACAAGAAGTTAAATATTTAGGGCATAAAATAGAAAAGAGGAGTTAGAAAAGTGACACCGGAAAGAATATAAATAATCAAAGAGATGCAGCTACCTCAGACACAAAGGGAGATGAGAATGTTTCTGGGAGTGGTTGGATATTGTAGGCATGTGGATTAATGAGCTTCCCCACGCTGGCGAAGTCAGTGGTACCGTCTAATAACACTGAGGAAGAGAGCGAAGGGCCCAATTGATTGGAATGATGAGTGTTTGAAGCCTTTGTGAAATGCACGAAATTGTTTGTGTGAGGCCCCTGCCTTAGGCATGCCTGATTATTCAAAAGAATTTAGCGGTGCAGAGCTGACTGTGAGAGAAAGTCAGTGCACTTTCGGTTTTAACACAGAGACATGGACTGAGCCGACGTCCAGTGGCGTATTCTTCTGCCACCTTGGATCAAGTGGCTTCAGACCACTCACCTGGCTGCTTAAAAAGCAGTGGCTGCTACTTGTATGAGTCTGGAGCACAGTGAGTCAATAGTGATGGGACATTCTGTAAAAGTTTAAGTTCACCCCACTCAGTTGAGATCCTTTTGACAAGAACAAGATACGCAACATCTCACTCCTGAGTCGATTGACTAAGTACTTGAAAGAGTGATTTTGGGAGCAAGAAAATGTGACAGTGATATAGATCGTACGATAATGAGACCCTGCCACACTATTACCAGGCCCATGTTATGAAGAAGTGAAGGATGAAATTGATCATGATTGTCTGGATGTGACTGAATTGTTGTTGCCAAGCCCCGCCCCGGATGTGAAACACCATTGAAGGAAGCTGATCATGAATTATTTGTGGATGGAGTCTTGTCCAAGAACTGAAGAAGGAGGATTAAGTGCTGTTTATGCTGTATGTAAAATAGCAGGGGTAGTTGAAGCATCCTGTTTGCCGGGAGTCAAATCTGCACAGGTAGCCGAATTGGTGGCCTTAATAAAGGCATGCAAAAAGAGAGGGAAACATTGGAGAATATCCATATTTACGGACAGTCAATATGGTTTCGGGGTGATGCATGATTTTGGCCAACTCTGTGGATGCAAAGGGGATTTCTGCAGCTTCTCCAGGATCTCCTATCCCAGAAACAGTAAAAATATAAAGGATTTGTTGGAAGCATTACAGTTGCCAAAGAAGTAGCAGTTGTTAAATGTGCTGCTTGCATCAGTGAGGAAATGACTTATGTGACGGCTGGTAACAGATATGCTGACCAAATTGCTCGATACTGTGCGAGAAATACAATGTCAATTAACAGAAAAAATTGAAAGCGGGTGAAACCAGCTGCCAACTTATGTTTTTTTCTCAGTTCCAGAAGCATGGGATGAGGTCAGACAGTTGCAGGGAAAGGGGATCTGAGGAAAAAGAAAAGGAAATTTGGATAAAATCAGCTTGTACAAAAAGAACAGAAGATGAAGTGTGGGTGTGCTTGCTTAGGTGGCAGACCAGTCGTGCCAGATTGTCTGCTCTCCTTAAATGGCAAAGAGTATACCATGGGACAACTCACAGAGGCAGGGATCCGATGATCAAGATTATTTAGACAAAGTTGGTACAATCCAAAGTTTAGGGTAGTTGCAGAGAGCCTTTGCCAAAAGATGTTTAATCTGTCAGCAGCAAAATCCAGGCATAGAGAGACAGTGGTCAGTTGGGGAAAAATTGGGAAAGGCAAGAAGGACCTTTTTACCAGACTGCAGTTAGATTTCATTGAGTTGCCTCCTTGCAATGGATTAAAATATGTACTTGTCATAGTGTGCCTATTCTCCACGATGGGTAGAGGCATACCCTACTAGAAGAAATGACAGTCTTGCAGTAGCTAAAGCTATTATTGGGGAGTTGATGCCTCGTTTTGGTTTTTTTCCAGATCACTTTGGAATCAAAGCTCAATTATAGCTCCGAGCGTTGTTAGATAGCCTCACCCCCGAGCCTATTTAATGAGGTCACTGTCAAAACTCAAGTCCCAAAGATATGGAAATCCGCCAGACGCAGAGCCAATATTAAAACAATCCACTGCAGACCCCTAAACTCCCTACAAATTATCGTCCAATCTCACTGCTCCCCTTATTTTGGGAAGATGCTCCAAGTCGCTGGTTAATCAACAGCTCGTTGTACATCTTGAGAGCCAGGGATTACTAGACCCCTCACAAACGGGTTTCCTGGCCGCCCATAGCAGCGAAATAGCTCTGCTGGAAGTAACTGATATCAGATTGGCATTGGACAGAGGGCAGTCATCTATTCTCGTCCTGCTAGATCTATCAGCAGCATTTGACACCATCTCCCACAGAGCATTCTTGAACGTCGGCTCTGGGAGATTGGTGTCAGGGGGAAGGCCTTACAGTGGCTCAGGAGCTATTTAACTGACCGAGCTACGACAGTGCAGGTGAGGACACACCGTCTCATGTAGTAGACCAGTTAGGATGGGAGTGCTGCAAGGCTCTATTTTGAGCCCCGACACTCTTTTAATCTATACGTGAGCTCCATTGTCCAAGGTGATCAGATCCTACTGGCTTTGATGTTGTGTCGTATGCCGAGTGACACTCAGATCTTGATCACTCTTGGCCCAGATCCAATGGAAACAAAGTCCCGTTTCAAAGATTGCATGTCCCACATTGACAGGTGGATGAGCACAAATCACCTTCAATTAAATGGAGGTAATCACTGAGATCATGCTCTATGGCCCAAAGCTCATGAGCATTGGTCACATGATTGGTGGCCCCTGCCCAACTCCAACAGACGGTACGGAACTTAGCATTCCAGATGGACAATAAATTATCAATGAAAAACCAGATCAATAAGATAATTAGCTCCTGCTTTGGCATCATGCGTAATTTGCGCAAAGTTTTTAAATGGATTCCGATGGAGGCCAAGAAAACCTTTAGTCCAGGGACTGATCATCAACCGTATGGACTATGGAAATGCCCTGTTGGCGTCAATAAATGAAGACCTTCTTTCAAGGCTGCAGGTTCTGCCAGAATGCCGCAGCCAGGCTAGTACTCAATCTCCCTGCCAAGATCCCCGTCGGCACCCAGCCTGAGACTCTTACATTGGCTGCCTGTCAGAAAACGAATACGTTTTTAGATTCTATGCTTAACGCACAAAAATATGTACGAAAGAGGCCCGGGCTTTTGGGGAAAAAAGTTAAGTTGGTACCAACCCGGCAGAACTCTGAGATCCACAGCAACCAATCACTTCTCGCATCTCTCAGAATTCGCACTACCACAAACGGAGGGAGATCCTTCTCCTTCCTTGCTCCGGGCTTTTTGGAACAAACTGCCCTCACACCTACGCATCATCAATGCTCACAACTGTTTTCGCAGGAAGTTAAAGACATGGCTGTTTGACATCTAATTGCATCTAACCAAGTTGATCTTTTGAGCTGTCCGCTAGCGCCATGAGACTTTCGAGTGATATGTGCGCTATATTAAATATCCCATGATTTGATTTGATATAGAGGACCTCATTTTAATAATGAGATAATTCGATTAATCTGTGCTGCATTTAACATTGAACAAAAACTGCACTGTGCTTATCGTCCAGAGGCTTCTGGAATAGTTGAACAGCTAAATGGCACAATCAAATCAAGATTAGGGAAGGTGTGTGCATCCACAATGCTGAAATGGCCAGATGCATTGCCTCTTGTACTGATGGGTCTTGTCTTGTGGCTCATGGCCTCCTGGCAGGTCTGGCTACGTCACCGCAGGCCTGGCTGCCATGATGACTCTTGCGCACGTTATTACTGGATGTTGTTCTGTCGCCCTCGGTTATTGCCAAGTTATTCTACCACAGTCTGCATGTTCTGTTTCTCACCTTTTCTCCTGTTCCTTTTGGGCTCAGTCTGAACAACAGTTACAAGGTGAATAACAACTCCCTGGTTCCTACTGATTTGGCCCGTCCCTCGCACCTAGACATAACACCATGTACAGCTGCCATTGAGAAAATAGTGTGCTTTTAATAATGTGATCGCTTGCTCTAAGATAGCACTTGGAGACGACCTTTCCAGAGAGAAGAGCTGTGATTGTTTGCTGATGTAGTTTTTGCATCAAGAGACTGAGGTATGGGGTTCGCTAGTCAAAGCCCCAAAGGTCTTCTATTATTATAATAAACTGGCTTCTAGCACGGGGAGGGTGGTAATGTTAGTTAGACATATATCCACTGCTTTATGAGATGCTTTCCCCGTTCGTATTCTATGGAGTAGTAACTATGCTGATTATATTGTTCTTATGTATTATGCTACTAGTACTGACACGTGTACTGTATCTTAGAGCACGTAAGTTGAAATAAACATTTTAACCCTATACAGTGTCTCTTCATACGCATGTTGTGGACAGGTACGAATGTAACGAAAGAGTGTTCTTGCGCTCTGCGAGTCCTGAGAGAGAGATACCGTGTTCTGGGTTGTCTAATCATTGGTGCATTAGTACTTAATGGGACGCGATAAGGCTAGTTGGGTTGGGGTTTTGGAATGCTAAGGTTTATGGTTGGCTCACCACTATATTCCGAGGTCCTATTATCCTGTGCATAGCTCTGTATGTGCAGAAACCTTATGACATGGCGCGACCAACGAGTGGGGCAGCTTGCTTGCGAGACGCTTGAGTAGTACTTGTGCTTGTCCACACAATCCCTCACGTACGCTTCCGGAGGCGTGTGTGACGGCAATACCCTCCTATATTGCAGATTTTGTAGGTTTTTTCAAGCTTGATGTTATTAAAAAGGTTTCTTAAATATAACCCTTTGTGCTGCCTCGTGTAAGATTGTTGTCTCGACCCGTTAGTAATGGCGCGGTATAGACATGAACGGCAGCATAGCCGCACAGCACTCCGGGATCCCTTGCGGGTGTATGGAGTGCCAGACGCGGGAGTGTGAACTAGTCTTTGTGGTTCAAGCCAATCCGGCTTTCCATTTTTGAAGTGTTCTACTCTTGGATCACTTTTCCAGCGGTGGGATGCGAACGATAATCTGTTCCATGCATATGAACCCACCGTTGTTCCTGCTGTCTATAGACCTTATACTAATCTTGAAGTACCACTCACGGCTTGGCAACACCGTGTTTGGTTTAATGGCGCCCTCCCCACAACCGACTACCACGGTTCGTTTAGGCCCCTTATCTATAGCAGGGGCCACTTGGCCCTGTTTGGCCGGGTACACCCCACATCCGCTTTATATGACAATACCAGTTGCGGAACTGCGCACTATGTATGCGGCCTTGGTGCAGGCGTTCATCGAGCGTTAGTGCGATATGTTACAGAGCAGCATCCATGGAGCCGCTCCTGGAGTGCCTGGCCAACCAGCTGCTGCAGGCGGGTGACCATAAGTCCCGTCATGGGTGAATTCTGTGATGGGCAAACGGCCACAAAATAAGGATGATTTTCCTTATTGGCTTGCAGAAAAGTTTGATCAGTTGGAGGCAGTTTTTCCACATACAACTCCAGTGGATAAACATCGTATTTTGACGATTAGTTTGCCAAAGACTCTGATTCCGAGTTGACAGCATGTGACAACTGGGGTAGGGTATTCGCAGCAGTATATTCTAAATGTTTTGGTACTCCTTCCATGACGCTTCTCCCTCTGTAATTAAAAGTACAGGATGAACACGGCCCTGAAGCGGCTGTGGAATTAGGGATGAGACTAGTGGGAGTGTTTGAAGTAGTAGCTGAACTGATCCTTGCGAATGTCAAGGGCGATGCAGTGAACTTTCAAGTAGCTAACGCTTTGGCTTTGGTCCCAGAATTGGACAAGCCTCGAGAATTACAGAAAATTATTACCCAGGCTTATAAAACTATTGGTAGAAACAGCCTGGGTAACAAGGCCTTTGCAAAACTGCAAACACAATCGCAAACCACAACAGCAACAAACCAAATCTCAATCTGAGAGAGGATGAGAAACCAGTCTTCACTAAAAAGAGCTGGAGGCTGAGAAAAACAGGAGTAAGCAACAGACAAAGCCGGGATCGCGAGCGCATCCCCGGTTTCAATTTCTTCTGAACGTACTTATGATTTACGCGATAGAGCGAGAATTAAGTCACCGGATAGAGTTTCAGATTCCTAGATACGCGTTCTCCTCGTTCTTCACAGGCACAGACTTCTTCACAGGCAGGTGGAGGAGCCGCCAGGATAGAGGAAGGGGCCCGTGAGGCCCCACAGGGACGTGACCAGCCTCGACAACAAGTCAGAGGAAAAGAAGAAGACGCTCAACGTTTTCGACCACAATTTCAGAAGAAGAAAGTTGCCGCTGTAACAGCGAAACATGCCACAAACGGTGAGAACGAGACTCCTGAATTGGACGTGGGCAGTAACCCTCCTAGACAGCGCCGCTGGAAGTAACCATAGTGCGGGAGGCGCTACGTCCTCATATGGAGCGACAGCAACTGAAACATTCATTACTGTTGAAACAGCAGACACCCGAGTGGCACCCCTGACAGACTATTTAATATCGTCCTCCAAATTGAAGGTGATATACAGCGAGTAATTAAAGGTATTTTTTGGGAAAATCTGACCTCTTCATATGATATTTTATTGGCAGAGCGGATTGGCCACCCCCATTCAGTAATTACTGCGCGTAAAGGGAGGAGGTAATCCTTCCGAGCTTTCTCGACATGTCCCAAAGGACAAAGCAGAGGCTCTTGCAGCAGAGTGGGCTGTGTCCCTGGCTCCAGCGTTATTCCGCAATCACGTGGGTTGGGACGAAGAATCTCCCCCCATGAAATCCCTTTGCGATCGTTGCCGCAGCCACAACCCCAATATCCCATAAAACGTGAAGCCAAAGGCCCAGTTTCCGAAATTCTGACACAGTTGGAATATCAGGGAGTAATTGAACCCTGTGTATCACCTATGAACAATCCCCTTTTCGCGGTTTCTAAACCCGATGGATCGTACCGTTTAGTATTGGATTACCGGCATTTGAACTCTCATTGTCGGGACCTTTGCGTGCAGCAAAGTACCCATAGTTCTGCGCTTGTAGCAGTCTTGTTCGTAAAAAATACAAAACGACCCTTGACCTTTCAAATGGATTCTACACGCACAACTAGCCCCGGAGAGTGGCCAATGGTGTGCCTTTACCTCCGTGTGGTAAAATGTTCAAATTCAGGCGTCTTCCTATGGGCTACAAGAATAGTCCAGGGCGTATTCGCCGCTCGTGTTGTCTCTTTGTTAGACGGCATCGATCCAGACGCCTGTTCGTATGTGGATGACATTTATCTGACAGACGATGAATTGTTTCCGCATCTGACCCGGGTGGACCGCATTATTCTTGAATTTGCGGTTCAGGGATACAAAATTAACTTTGCCAAATCCCATATTGCTGAATTTACCGTTTGGTCTTGGGCTATGAGCTCAACAATGAAGGTAAGGGTTTAGCCCCCATTTTCTGGAGAAATGTGCACTTTGTGCCCTCCTACTAATCTGGCTTCAGTCTTTACTGGAGTTTTCTGAACTTCGGACGTACATATATTCCCGAATACGCCCAGCGTATCGAACCATTGTATGCTTTGATACAACCTACTCTTTCGAAGTCTTCTTGGCTTCCGGAGCATACCTCCATTCTGCAGTCTTTGCAGACAGGCCTTCTTGAGTCTAAACACCTTTTGACGCGTGATAACCACACAAACTTGGTGATTAGAATCATTCCAGGGGCAGTGGGTTTCACGTACTTAACCTTTAATGAAGGTGATACAGTACCCATCGCATACAAGTCACATCTATACACCTCTGCAGAAATGCGGTTCCTCATCTGTGGAGAAAGTGCTAACAGCAGTGCAAATGGCGATCCTGAAGGAGCTGCGTACCTGGCACAGGAAACGCATTCTGGTGGTAACACCCTATCCTGCCCTAGAAGCAGTGACGAAAGCAAGTGTGCCGAACTCTAAAGCTTTGCACCCTCGTTGGATCTCAATGGGCAACATCTTTGACGTCTCCGGATGTCACTTTAATTTTCGACTCTTCTCTCCAGACTCAGGAGTTTTTACAGTATGAATTCATTCATCCTCCTCCTTTGTCCTTATTGCCGCTGGAGGATTACGACGGTGTGATCTACACCGATGGTTCGAGCACAACCCGGCCACCGGGTTCCAAGCATGCTTATTCAGCCGCATGTGCTATTGTTGCAGGTACGTTTGTGAACGGAAAGTTCAAATCCACTGTGGTGCATACACAGGCACTCGCAGGACAGTACCGCACAATTGGCCGAGTTGCGTGCCTTGGTGCTTGCGCTTGAGTTCGTGAATCCAGATGTGACCACTTTAATCGTATGCCATTCTTACTACTGTGTTCAATCATACAATGACAATCTATTCTTTTGGTCGCAAAATGACTATAGGACGCTAAGGCAACACAATCAAGCATAAATGCTTTGGGTTAGAGTGGCAGAATTACAAAGACGTCTGCCACTCACACAGGTGGTTCACACCCTAGGCCATCAGCGAGTGGGCGCACACGCTGTTGGTAACAGTCTGGCAGATGAAGCTGCCAGATCAGCAGTACTCACGTGTTCAGTAGCAGCAGTTACTAGATCCATGTCTAAAATAGACACTGATATCTTGGCAGCTATTGCTGCAACAAAAGAAGATAAATTACCCTGGAGGTTTCCCTTCTAAATATTCTTACCAGATAGGTCCCGATCAGGCTCTTATGTAACAATACCTAACGTTGGGGTTCGGCTGATCCCCAACGTTGACCGACAGACTTTCCATGATGTGCAGCGGCACACGAAGGCATGGCTTCGAGGCGCATGCTGGTGTGTCTGCGACAATTTCCATTTTGCAGCAGCGTTACTCAGGTGGCGTGGTTTATACAAAGATACCACGTACTTATGTGCTTTCCTGCGACGCTTGTCAACAGATCAAGCCTTCAACAGTCACAAGACCACCCCAGACCTCGCTTGCAATTTCGAACAGACCCTTTGGGTGTGTTTACTTGGATCACTGCGGTCCATTTTCTTCAGACACTGCCTATAAATATATCTTAGTGGCAGTGGACTCGCTGCACACGGTTCATCTGGGTCTGGCACAACGGAGTGCTGACGCACGAAATGTCATTAGGGATTTGCGTGTCTTTGTGGGAATTTTTGCATGCGGCACCTTCCATTCTGACCAAGGTCCGACGTTTGCCTCTAAGGCTTACAAGGACGCTAATGGGCTCCTTAGGGTGCGGGTGAAATTTTAGTCTCCGTATAGGCCTGAGGGCAACTCTATCGTTGAGCGAATGAACCATGACTTAAAGCAATCCTTGACAGCTAGAGTTATAGGTACTGGCAGGAACTGGCTGGCCCACTTGTATACTGTTCAGCGTGCACTTAATAATCTCCTAGAAGGCCTCTGGGTGGGCGGACCCTACTTACGAAATGCTCTTTGGCATACAAATGTTTGTGCCTGACCTTGATGGTCTAGACATGGCGGCGCAATCCACCAAGTTCGATGTAGATAATCATTCTACTATGTTACAGGACTTACAAGAAGCCCGAGACAAACTAGCGATTGCACATTTACCTTCAGCCACAGACCCTGCTGTGCAGATTCCGGTAGCCGGCTGGCTTCCGGAATGATTGGCGACCTGGTGCGAGAGAAGGTGGAGAACAAAAAGCACTCGGCCCCTCTTTTCGTTGCACCGGTTCCAGTACTGGGCTTGAAGGGAACACGTACAGTCATCCTACCACCGCTTCCCGGTCGCAAGGAAAACAGATATATCTCAGTGGAAAATGTCAAGCTACAACATTTGGCCGATCCTAAATAGTGTCACACCAGCGGTCTCTTGTCCTGCCATTTATCGGACAAGTGTTCTGAGGCACGCCTGCAAGAACAATCACTGATGTTACCATGGAGATGGTTGATTTGCCTGAAAATATATTTGAACCTCTGCATCACCCTGCATGGCCGAGGGACGAATATACTTATCCCGCCACAGAGTCGGTGGCACACCAACCAACAACGCCACTGAGCCCGACACGTTATTCTTTTGATTCAGATTCCAACTCATCACAAGTCCCGTCCCAAGTTTAGTCTTTATGTATCCTGGTTTAGAGACACTTTTGATTCCACCTTGGACATATATTTGGATGGTACTTTCTTGTTTTTTTTGTTCATGTCCATTGGCTTTGTCACAGTGTTTTTTCTACTCATCAATGGTCACTATTTACCTGAACGCTCTGCTGTGAACAGTGTTGCTGGAACTTTGGCTCCACATTTCCTCTTCACACATCATGAAGCGTGACCACACATTTGTGGAGCATTTCAGCGTTTCCAGTTGCTGATGGCATCGTTATGGGATGCGGTAAACTTTCAAATACATGGCCCGACAGAAATTATTAATGTACCAAATGTCCTTCGGGTCTCGATGGGTGATGTAGTAAAAGTAATATTCATTCTGATGATTGGGATGTGCATGCAGTTGAAGCATTGTTTGCTGATTTAAAATATTATGCCTCTTTTAATGCTGAAGACTTGTATATGAATTCTGCGAATTATGCCGATTTGTATTGCATACCAGCATTGGGGCAATCATTTTCCTCCATAAAACCAAGTGCACTACGCAGCCCTGTTACTTATACCCAATGGGAACACTGCCCAAACCCCATACCAGGTAGTTCCCAGACTCTTCGAAATAAATACACCTATTTTACTGATTTTAATCGATCGAACCCTGGGTCCTATTATTTTAAATTAAAATCTCCATCGACTCAAAAAATAATGTTGACCCACACTAAATTACTATATTCGGGTTCCTTTTTGAGCGCCTTGGCGGTGGGTGGTTATGAGTATTGGAAAGACACAGTGGATTTAAAATCAATCTGGGGTTCGAAGCTTATGGCAGGTGCAGGGCACTGAGGCTCTGCACCGTGCTTGCCTTATCCCAGCCCAAATTCTATTTCTAAATGCTTCCATTTATCAGACCACGTGCTGAGGGTTGGCTACCGTTAAACAACTAAATGCGCCAACCATCCCATCCTTTGTCGAGTCTTCCAAATGATAGTTTGCATTTTAATATGTCCCTTATGGCGTTACAGGCTCAGTTTCAGAACAATTCCTTTAACGTTTCTGCACTAATACAGTCACCCCGGTTGGCATGGCCCATATCATCTAATGCATGCCAACTTCGTTTTCATGGCACAGTTCCTGGTTACATACAGGACAAGCCTGATCCAAGATTTACTGAAACTCGTACTGTGACCACGTATTCGGTTGGTAAATTATGTAAACAATGGTTACAACATTAGTCCTTAGACTCTGTTAAGAACCATTTATCCCTCCTATCAGGCAATATTGACTTATCTGACTTTATCTTGGGACCTCGTGGTCCCCGACCGAAGAGATTCATTTATGAAGCGTATAATGAGCTCTGGAAGCTGTCTACAAATGGAAGCTGCTTCCCGTCTTAGGGAAATAGACCAAGCAAATTTGGAAAAGGTGCTTGCTGTTGTTGACAATAGTATAAATACCCTGTCTTCCCGCATTTACACATTAAACAATATTGTATCCTCTGTTGTTGATATTGTACAAGATGATGTCTCTATGTTGTATCATGGTCAGAATCAGTTGCGTTCAGTGATGCAGTTTGCATGGACTTTGCAAACCCTTAAGTTGGGTAAAGTTCCTTGGAATTTGTTCAAACACCACTGCCCTCTTTCTGCCCTTACAATTTGACTGACAAACAGCAGTTCATGTCCATGAAAGATGCATCTTACACTTTGTTACATATTGAAAAAGTGGATCCTTTCACCATTCTCTAGTAGCGGAACTAGATTCTGCAGTGTGGCTAGTTCATGGGGTTATAGCTTTACCTTTTCCCTATTTGAATTCGGTTCGTGCATGAAACATTATCCTGTAGGCCGTTTCCAGCCTTTGGGTAGTGCTTTCCTGCATGAACTTTGGTCCTTGCCTTTCATGTATAAATGCCTTAGAGATGGCAAGGAGGTATTTCTCACGAAGTCTTGTGATTCAACTGTGGGTCATTCGCTTATTTGTAAACATATTAAATTGCACGGGGCTTGTAGCGTTTCAGTTCCAAATCTTGCATGTGTGCTAAAAGGTATTCCTGCTCCTGCTATTTCTCCTACTTTTACTTTGCTTACCAACGGTAGCTATTTGCTTTTCAAATAACGAAGACTGTTGTGGCCTACAGGCTGGCATTCCGTATATTGTTACAGTCTCGCACAGAGTTGTCTGCTGCAAGAATGTGCTTTTTCCTCCCCTCACGACATCGTTGATAGCTCTATTTGGCCTTCCATTCCTACCATGGAGGCAGATTTCAATAAATTGAGCAGAATAAAGGCCCTATTATTGAATGAGGAGGTTATGCTCACATCCGCCCCGGGAGACATTCCTTCTCCAGGTGGCGAGCACCCACAGTGAAATACAGGCCCTTTTGAACACTGACCTCCCCCAACATTTTGGGAGTTAATTCATCGTATTTTTAACGCATCAAACACTGAGGGTCTGGTGCACTTTTTTAAGGTTGTGGGGTCTGGCCTCGTGTCCACCTTTCAAACTATTTTCGGTGTGATACCGGCATTCATTCATTCTATTTTTCTCAGCGTCTTTGGTGGTTTCCCATTAATCCTCGCTTTGGCTGGTCGGCGTCTTGCTGTTGGTCTGTTTTCTGCGCAACGGCTGCACCCACTGGGGCCCCTTCTCGATCCCGAACGCCTCCAACTGCTCCGTGAGCCGACTTCTGGTTGGCTTCGATGTTCTGCCCTTGGCAACCATCAGTGTGTCCTACACCTCTTCCTTTCGCTTTGCGTATTTCACTTGCGTGCAACCTGTGATGTCTTGCATCCGCTGTCCGTTTACATGGACCATGGATTATTGCCTCTCCAATCCGTCATTGTCGGTCCCGGATTTTGTTCGGTTGGTGGGTCCCTAGAGGCCCATGAACAGGACTGTTCCGCTGCTGGCTTTATGATGCGTGCGGCTGCACTGGGGATTTTGGCGCAATGGGATATCTGGGCGGCTGCTCAGGATCTCCTACAACAAAGTTATATTGAATATCACGCAAGCTGTCCCGCATTGCTTTTGGATGCTCCATACTCTGAAGAACATTCCTGCAGCTTTGACCTGTTGACTGGATGGCGTCTACGTTTTTTGGCGATTCCAATGATGTCCTTTTAGACGGTATAGCGTTTTTCTGCTCTTCCACATTTTGGATTGATTGACTTGCCGTTAATTGTCACTGGACCACCTCTATTCTGCTCAAGTGTTTGGAACTCTGTCTTCCTTTTCGTCGTGGCCGATGGACTGTCCAGGGAGGGGTGTCTTGTGGCTCATGGCCTCCTGGCAGGTCTGGCTACGTCACCGCAGGCCTGGCTGCCATGATGACTCTTGCGCACGTTATTACTGGATGTTGTTCTGTCGCCTCTGTTGTTGCCAAGTTATTCTACCGCAGTCTGCATGTTCTGTTTCTCACCTTTTCTCCTGTTCCCTTTTGGGCTCAGTCTGAACAACAGTTACAAGGTCGAATAACAACCCCTGGTTCCTACTGATTTGGCCCGGCCCTCGCACTAGACATAACACCATGTACAGCTGCCATTGAGAAAATAGTGTGCTTTTAATAATGTGATCGCTTGCTCTAAGATAGCACTTGGAGGACGACCTTTCCAGAGAGAAGAGCTGTGATTGTTTGCTGATGTAGTTTTGCATCAAGAGACTGGAGGTATGGGGTTACGCTAGTCAAAGCCCAAAGGTCTTCTATTATTATAATAAACTGGCTTCTAGCACGGGGGGTGGTAATGTTAGTTAGACATATATCCACTGCTTTATGAGATGCTTTCCCGTTCGTATTCTATGGAGTAGTAACTATGCTGATTATATTGTTCTTATGTATTATGCTACTAGTACTGACACGTGTACTGTATCTCATAGCACGTAAGTTGAAATAAACATTTTAACCTATACAGTGTCTCTTCATCGCATGTTGTGGACAGGCACGAATGTAATGAAAGAGTGTTCTGTGCTCTGCGAGTCCTGAGAGAGAGATACCGTGTTCTGGGTTGTCTAATCATTGGTGCATTAGTACTAATGGGACGCTAAGGCTAGCTGGGTTGGGGTTTTGGGTGCTAAGGTTTATGGTTGGCTCACCACTATATTCCGAGGTCCTATTATCCTGTGCATAGCTCTGTATGTGCAGAAACCTTATGACAGTCTCAGAAGTATTCCTGACAGAAAGACAGGAATGAGTCCTCATGAGGTACTCATGGGAAGGGCAATGAGACAAGCATTTATTCCTGGAAATAAATTAATGAATATAACTGATGATCTGGTATTGACTATGCAAAGTATTGGCTGAAATGGTGCGTTCTGGTCTCTCACCAGGTTGGAGAAGACTCAGTTGAATAGACAGCCGACCAAGCACATGATTTGAATCCTGGAATTGGGTGTTAGTGAAGAAACACGCAAGGAAATCGTGCCTAGCACCCAGGTGGGACTAAACCACGTCAAGTCATATTAGCACTCACCACAGCAGTGAAGTGTGCAGGTTTACTCACTGGATTCATGCTAGCATACTCAAAAGAGTTCCGAGCCCATCTGAACAACATGAGCAACCACTGACTGAACAGGCTGAAACGTCAGCAGTTGAAGGCTAGTGGAAGTTGAAGAATCTAGAGTAATAGATTCTGAGCAGACAACTATATGACGAACAGCCAAGCACAAGCCAGGAAGAGTGGATACCGTAACTGAAATACTCTGATGCTGCAATCGAAACAAGAGAAAAATAACTAAATTGAAGAGACAGGAAGGTAGAGAGGAAAGACAGAGGAAAGAAGAACACACTCAGGTAGAAATAAACAAAGACATTCAGGAACCTGAGCAGGGAAAGCTAGATCTAGAAGAACAAGTTCAGGCAGAAGAAGAACAAACTGAAATAAGACCTGAACAGGATCAGGTAGAACTAGAAGAACAAGTTCAGGCAGAAGAAGAAGAACAAATTATAATAAGACCTGAACAGGTGCACAGTAGAGGAAGGTCCAAACACAGAAAGCTAGAGAACAAGTACAGATTGTGCCTAGATTAAGTGAAAATAAAAGAACTTTAGAAAGAGACAGAGAAGGTGAAAGTGCAGTTCAGGTTAAAAGAGTTAGAAAAGGAGACAATTGGCCAGAAGGAGTGAAGAAATGAAGGTATTATCTAAGAAAATCAGAAAAGAAACCAGAGCAAGTGAATGAAGTTACCGAGTCAGACGCAATCTAAACAAACCTTAATAAAAGTTACACGAAGAAGCCCAAGATTAAGAAATCTGAACAGAAAATACAAGGCCCCTGAGTGGACCTACGTTATACTAGAAGAATTTGAAAACTTAGATTTAAGTGAAGAATCAGAAAGAGTTCATGTTGCACAGATTGATAAAAGCAAATTAAGGCCTCCTTAAAATAAAATAAAAATTAAACAGACAAAGAAAGAAAAAGAGAAAATAAATTTTCTCAGGTTAAAATGGCAGAAGTTGAGACACTGAAAGACCAAAACGAAGTTTGAAAAGAAAATATTTAAGATTTTGCTTATGTCGCTTTTCATTAGTAGTATTAGTATGGTTATTTTTAACAATAGGAGTACCTTTGTTGATGGAAATAAGTAACAAAAATAATACACATTACTAAGGGAAAAGTAGATGCAATAAAAGAAACTAGGAATAGAAATAGGGGTAGAGGATGAAACAAATTATCATAATGAATTAGACAATGATTCAGTTTTTAAATATGTTTACTAAATTGTTATTTCAGTACGTTAATACAATAGGAGATTAGTGCAATTGTTATGTTTTGATATGAAGCTGTTGCCCTCATCAGTGTCCAGAAGGGGTGACGTATCACCATATGGCCTCATACACACCGGTGTATCATGTGGTGTTTTATCAAGTTTATTTTATGGAATGACACTGTAATTTTGGGATGGTTCACCTGCATTTAATCTAGATAAAGTTTTTTTTAAAACTTGACGAGTCTGTGGTTATTTACTTTAAAATTAAAGAAAAGTTTAAAGTTATGTTAATTATCACCATCAATTAGTTCAACTAATGGTCCATCGACCAGAGGAAAGAACTTTTTGATCAGTGAAAGGTTAGTTAGGAATATTAAATAACTAATCTTGAGAAATATGAAATTATATACTAAACCCCAGCGGTCTACTCGATTGTGTGTGTTTATGGGCCCAGGTGAGTATATGGTAGCGGAGCATCTGTTGTTAGTATACCGCTGGATCAATAGCACATAAACAATGTTTGGAAATTGGGTTTTAGCAAAAATATTTAAAATTTGCACATCACCACCAGGTAAAGTGCTCTAATTCCCATTCTGATCCTATAAAAATATGTTTTTACCACCGAATGACAAAAATGGGTCTTCATAACATAGTGAAATATATTGAAATGTTTGAACAGTTCACTTAGCTATTTCGTGTGTTGTGTTAGAAAGAAGTCTGACATATTACAGCCTTTCATTTTAACATGCTTTGCACATGTCTCGAAGTTCGTCACACAGTTCACTTTACAAAATCCTCTAACTTAAGTCACATGAAAGAAAAGATAGATGTAGGAAGACAACCTGGCCTTTGACCTTCTGTCTCTGAAGGCCAGCAAATGTGACAAAGATGAGTACATAAAGGCATTTTTATTGCTCTTTCACTTTGTGTAGCAGATAAAGATATAGCAAATCTTATTATCTTGTCACATTTGCACTGCTTTCAGACAGAGGTTAAAAGTCAGTTTGTTCTCCTACATTTCTCATCTTTGTTCTGTGACTGAAGATAGAAGGATTTTCGCTTTGCCAGAAAGAGGCGAGGCATGCCCCTAAAATAGCTCGTACTGAATAAATCTTGCTTGGGTGGGCAAGTGGATTTTTCTAGCCCTGGGAGTGCAAATTACGGTCAGTAATTCTCATAGTGGGGTTTTGACCTTGTGCATACATAACTGACACTGGGTTGAGAGGGCAATACAAAAAGGAGAGTTAGAGAGACAACAAGAGAGAAAAGGAACATTGTGGGTATTCACTATGCTTTGTCAGGCCCATTCCCATCGAAGATGTACACAATGTAGCTTTCTGAAGTTGTAAACACCTATGCATGCCTGGGAGTCTGTACTGTCACAGATTCAGAGGCTACTCCTAGAATACTTAGGGCCTTACTACAAGTACGGCGGTCCTAGGACTGCCATACTCGTGGTGGCAGTCCGACCACCGCCACCACTGTGGGTCTGCCTGAAGTATTTCGAGTGTGGCAGTTGGACCGACATGTCCGTCAGGATCCAGGATTCCGCGGAGGTGGCGCAGTAGTTAGGGGCAGAAATATGCTAGCATATTCCGAGTTGCTTTTCCACCGCCCATTTCATCGCAGTGAGCCCGCCATGAAAAGGGGGGCAGTGATGCAACTATGGGGGCCCTGCTGTTTCCGGGCCTGGGGGTGCATGCAGTGGGGGCACATGTTGTGCCCCCTGGGATTGCACCCCCTGTTCCTGCACAGTGTGGCATGCACAACATGGTGCATGCCACACCGTGCAGGAGCATGCTGCAGGTGCTGTCACAAAATGTTTAGTGGGTAAAAATGCAGTAGGTGAAGAGTACAATAGGATCATTGAATCTATAGAGGTGAACCTTTAAAGTGTGGGGATGCTGTAAAGCAAATCTTCCTCGCCCTGCCCATGGACATGAGATTGAAAATGAATCTACTCGCCCTTGTCTTGCCCAAGGGTGAAGGGGGAAAATACACAACTCCCTTTGTATTGCCCAATAGCAGGGTTGACTGTATACTAAATCCCCCAAACCTGGTCTATTAGCCGAGGTTACACTCTCCTCCCTTTTTTTGCCCACAGAAAAGCAGGGGAATGCTCCCCTCCATCGCTTAATAAGAGCATGTATGCTGACACACACACACCAGTGCTCTGTTCCTAACTGGGAAGAGGGGGCAGGAGTGGTTGGCAGCTGATCTGTGTAGGAAGGTGGAATCTGACTATATGGTTGCCCCCACTTATTTTATGGTGTTTTGCTGGTTTATGACTTAGTTGGACTGGGATCCTGCTATTCCAGGAGCCCCAGTCTATCTGCTTTTCTCTGTAAAAGGTTTCCATGTGCCTTAGGCACATCTCTGATTGGAATCTGGAGTGCCCTTATAAGTCCCTAGTATATGGTATACCTGCTATGTACCAAGGGCATAGGTACCTCAGGAGGCCTGCTAGGAGGCTGCAGCATGTATTATGCCATCCCTGGAAGGCTATCCAAACTGACACCACAGGTCTGCTACTGCAGCCTGGGTAAGGTGGTGCACGCACTCTTTGCAGCGATATAGGTTACCTATATCACTAAACACATGCTCTACATATATAAACCTATAAGCCACTCCTAAGGCAGGCCTTATCAATCCTAAAGGCAGAGTGCATGGTTTCCTATGAGAGAGGTGCCCACGCATGAGCAGGGCCCTCTGCAGCGTTCGGAGACCCTTCTCTGATGCTGTTTGTAGTGCAGCCTGACCATATACTACCCAAAGCGCATGGCAACCTCGGCGTTAGAAATGCTAACTTTGGAGTCGCTGCACCTAAACATGCCGTGTTTGGCTGTCAAACATCTTGGAATACTACTCCCCCCGCCAATTCTGGCGGCGGGGTAGCATTCCACCCTTCGAGAGGGAAAGACATGTTAACTCCTGGCTGGCCCGGGTAACTTCTTTCTAAAGCCCTGGCATCACAAAATGGATGCTGCTGCCACAGACGCGCAAGTCTGGCCTCCTCCTGCTGCTGGACGAAAACTCCGGCAGGGGAGGCCTGGACACATGGGTTTCCCTGTCCCAGGGAGGTGTGACCACCTCCCCAGGCAGAGCTAGTGTGTATTGGGGCTGGGCGGGGAATACTTTGGTGCTTTGAAGTCCTGCACTGGGGGCACATTTGGTGTCCTGTGCATCACCCCAGTTCAAACCGGACTCGGGGGCTTGCAGCCCTGGCTTTGGCGCGAACTGGACAAAGGGAAAGGGGTGTAGCCACCCCCTTCTGCCCTGACCCACCCATAGGTGGGGCCTTACAAGGAGATAGTCCAACCCCATATACTTAGGTATAAGTATAGGAACCCAGTCCCTTAGGACTTTGGGTTATCCCTGGACGAAACTCTGAAACAGAATCCTGGACCTTCGACCGCTCTACTCAAGACCCCAGAGGACAGAAGAATCTCCCTTGGGGTCAAGGAGCGACTCCCCTGCTTGGCAGGCACCAAAGACGCATCTGTCCGGGCCTCCGTGCATTCCCTGGAAGCTCCCGCCGGGACGCCCGAAGTCTTCGCATCACCAGAGGTGGATTCTCAGACTTCCCGAGGCTGCCCTCAGAGTCCCCAGCGAGTGCTTTGGGAGGCCACGTGGCTATGCGTGGGCAGCGGGAGACCGTGACCCCTGGACACCGAGGCACATTCGCAAGTGCAGCCTCTCTCTGGGTCTCCCACGAAGTCGGGCTCTTTGGGCTCCGAGTAGCCCTAGCCTCCAGCACCAACTGCACCGACGATCCCTGGCCTCCACTCACCGAGTGTCCTGTGAGCCTGGCGATCCACGTGCTGGCGTTCCCGTGCGCTGCCTTCGCAGGTCAGCTAGCCCGGTTGGCTAGTGGCCCTTCACGAGAGGCCAATCTTTTTCCTTCTTGGGCATCCTGGCTGCTCCAGGCCTGCCCCTCACTTGCCCTCGCTGGGTGTGAGTTCCTCAGACACCTGCTGGTCTGCACCATCGGCGATCTTCATCTTCACCGAGACTTGCCGTTGCCAAGGCTTGGCGGGTCCCAATCCGATCGCCCGACACCTCAGGCACTCGACGGAGCATCGTGTACCAGCCCGAATCCTGCTCCTGGTCGCCGACACGCCTCCTGGACCTCGTGGCTGAAGAGTCAGCACGGCCGTCAATGCACCTGAAGCACTTTCGACATCGGTGGGCATCCGCTCATACGCCATCCTGAGTCACTGGCTAGTGACCCAGACTCTGTCCTACTGCTTTCAGGTTCTTTCAGATCTCCGATCCACTCTTGGATCCACCCGGACACTTTCCGGCTTGGTCGCCAGCAGCACTTTGCAGCAGATCGCCATTCAAGTCGACGCACGAAACCCGACCCCGAAAGACACCTAAGTGCACCCGGCTTCCCTGGGTGAGAGTAAGCCACGAGTACTCCCGGTGCTCCCGTGGGTAGCGACTCTTCAAAGGTACTAGTTCCTCAAAGGGTTTGCTCCATGTCCTCCTTTAAGTGTCCCTTTTCTTTAATTTCCTGATCGCGACTTTCTCCATAGAAGTCAACGGCGTATCGCGGCTGTGTATTTACCACCTTGCGCGCGTCCCCCCGTGGGCCCCTGTGTCACCACCTTGGGTGGTTCCTTGTGGTCCAAGCACTTCTAGAGAGCTCTAGGCCTGGTGTCTAGTTCAGTCGTGGGTTCTTAACTACCACTTTGTTGGTATATGGTTTGGCACGCAGCCCTGGGAGCCCAAACGTGTATTTTAAAGTGCTAATACTGGTCGTTCTAGCAGCTTACATCTCAGTGTACCCAGACTCTAGCCTCATAAAGAGACTAGAGGGGTGTGTTTAGCAATAAATACATATATTTTGAATTTATACCTGGTGTGTGGTGCTCTTTCATTTGGTCACTGCAGTAGATTATGAAGACTGGCAAAACAAGCTGCTTTACATTCCTTCGAGACCCAGCCTGAAAGGCTGCTCTCCATAGCTACCACTAGGATAGCTTTCAATAAAGGTTGTCTTTAACTCTATCTCCAATAAGTGGGGCTGTTTTGGACTGGTGCAAGGTGCCCACTATAATTAGTGGACAGCATATACCAGGCCAACTTCTCACAATCTGTTCCATGCCTGCCTGCACAATGCTGTAGGCCATAGAGCTGTGGGCCAGGTACCCCACCAATCCTGTTCCCCGTTGGAGCTGAAGACTTAATATACAGACCTCTGCCATGGATAGTGGTATTACAGGCCTCTACTCCCCAGCCTTGGTTAAGAGGAAGGGGTTAGCACTCGGAGAGACAGGTTTTTTCATTTTTTTTAAATGGAATGATTGGGTGCTGTAAAGAAAACTCCCTGCCAACCCATGGGCTCAATTAAGTTTGAAATTCTTAAAATGGCAATGGCAAAGTCAGGAGGTGTAACCTATATTTTACTTACAAGCCAAGCCAACATTGGAAGAGGCAGCATGTTCAGGGCAGGGTGGCACACAGAGGGGCTGCAAATTCATGACAGAGTGGCACACAGCTGCTGCTGGGGGGCAGAAACACACAAAGGGGCTAGTGGACATAGTGGAGAAGAGGTTGGACACACAGAGGCTTCAGGGACAAATAGAGAAGTTGCAGAGGCGAGGCTGGCTACCTCACAGAGGAGCTGTAGGGGAATGGGCCACACAGGAGGGCAGAAGGAGCAGCACAGGGCAGCACACTGGGGTTGTAGTGGAGCAGGGGGAACTCACATGAGCATCCACACAATCAACATCACACACCAATACACTCACCATTATATATCGACACAGCCTCCATCGAAGGCCAGCCCAGCCACCATTACAGGAGGTCACAGCCATTATAAAAGGGTAAAATAGCCACCATCATTGGTCAGCCAGCCACCATCATATGCCAATACACCCCCCACTACATATCAACATATCAATCATCATGCAGTCCACAGACATAGTGGGCCAATGCATTCAGCAACATTGATCTATATAAAAACCTTTTATGTCAACACAGCCACCCTCAAACAGCAACATACCCACCTTCGACATCAAAGCACCAGCCTTCATACATCCAAATAAGCAACATTATGGGGCTGATTAGAATGTCGGTCGGAAAGCCTCCAACCTTCTGACCGACATCCTTGGTTTAAACTTCGACCGCCTTCTTAGACAGAGGGCGGTCAGAGTTTAGACTGGCCCGTCATTCCGACTCGCTTCCGACGGGGCCAGACAGAGGCCGCTCATAATCCCTTTAGGACAGCGTTTAGTCAGTCAGGATTATGATGTTGGTTACAGACTGGAGGCTTTTCCATGTTGGGCAAACTGACGCTGTGGAAAGCCTGTCGGAGAGCAACTTAGGGGGCCTCTAGCAGGGCCCTTCATCCCTCAGGTGCCCCCGTAAATCCCTTCAATGTGTGCCAGGCACGGTGAGGTGGCTGCCACGCGGTGCAGGGATTCACAGAAACTCCCATTTCTCTATAGGAGCTTGTGCTGCGAGCGGTGTCCGACCGCAGCACAAGCTCCCATAGAGAAATGGGAGTTTGTGAAGGTTGCATCGTAATAGTGGGTGCAGAACCGCCGACCTATGGTCGGTCGGTTTTCACACCGAGACCGTGTCGGGTGGACGCAAGTCCACCTGACATCGTAATAGGCCCCTACATGTCAACAAATCACCATTATGCACCAACACACACATCTTCATAAGTCCAGCACAACAAGAAGCATATGCTGACACACCAACTATCATATATATGTTCAAACAACCAACATCATGCACCCATAATCACCACCATATGTCAACACCACCAACATCCCATGCAATAAACATCCTCCACCATACGCCAACACAACTAGCAAATAAACACAACTATCGTCAAATGCCAACGCACCCATTCTGCTGGGACAGAAAAGTCCTCTGCATGGTGACAGATGTGCACCCCATGCATTCAGAGACGCAGCTTCATGGATATTTGGACCCATGGTACTGATTTTTGGTTGTGAGCAAACACAGATTAGTTGTATGTGTGCCATGACTTAGACCTGTCTCTTGGTAATGTGGTCTTGTTAGACCGGAAGGGGTGAACCAAGAGTTACCCTTTTAGTGGTAGAGGGGTAATGCCTTTGCCAGGGGTTAAGAGACACAAGCAGGGTGGTGGCAACCAGTTGCAGAAAAAACAGTCAACAAGGAACTAACACGATTCATCGCCGACACACGCCCCGCCCCAGACCCCTCTCAACCCGGATTCCGGAGCAAGCACAGCACCGAGACCGCCCTACTTGCCGCCGCAGGCGACATCCGCACCCTCCTGGACCAAGGACACTCCGCCGCCCTCATCCTACTCGACCTATCAGCAGCCTTCGACACCGCCTCCCACCGTACACTCATTGCCAGACTACATGACGCTGGCATACAAGGAACAGCCCTAGACTGGATCCGATCATTCCTCACCGGAAGAAGCCAAAGAATCAGACTGCCACCCTTCCTCTCCGACCCCACGTTCATCACATGCGGAGTCCCTCAGGGGTCGTCACTGAGTCCAACCCTCTTCAATGTCTACATGGCCCCCCTCGCAGCCATCGTCCGACAACACGGCCTCAACATTGTATCCTACGCCGACGACACCCAGCTCATCCTCTCCCTCACCAAAGACCCCGCCACCGCCAGACTCAACTTCCAGAAAGGGATGCAGGAAGTAGCAATCTGGATGACCAACAGCTGCCTTAAGCTCAACGCCGAGAAGACTGAAGTCCTCGTCCTTGGAACCACCCCCTCGGCATGGGACAACACCTGGTGGCCGTCCGCCCTCGGAAGCCCACCGACCCCCTCAGACCACGCCAAAAACCTCGGCATCGTACTCGACTCATCCCTCACCATGGACCGACAGGTAAAGGCCGTCACCTCCAGCTGCTTCAACACCCTCTGAATCCTCCTCAAGACTTTCAAGTGGATCCCCCCTTAGTCAAGAAAGGCAGTCACTCACGCACTCATCACCAGCAGACTGGACTATGGAAACGCACTCTACGCCGGCATCAACAAGTCCCTACTCCACAAACTCCAGATGATACAGAACACCGCAGCCAGACTCGTCCTCGACATCCCCCGGCACGAACACATCAGCCCACACCTACGTAGGCTCCACTGGCTCCCATGGGAGAAAAGAGTGACCTTCAAAATCCTAACCCACGCCTACAAATGCCTGCACAACACCGGACCCGAATACCTCAACGACAGAATCAACTTCCACGTACCCAAAAGGAACCTCCGATCTTCCAACCTCGCACTGGCCGAAACCCCGCGCATCCACAGAGCCAGAGCAGGCGGAAGATCTTTCTCCCACATCGCGGCCAAAACATGGAACGAACTCCCGGCAGACATCAGGCACGCCCCCTCCCTGAACACCTTCAGAAAGACTCTCAAGACCTGGCTCTTCGGCTGAACGGATCTGCTGCCCCCTCCTCAGCGCCTTGAGACCCTCACGGGTGAGTAGCGCGCTCTACAAATCCTGATTGATTGATTGATTGATGTTTAGTAAGAATCAGTAGCGGGAGCAGGCCATTTTACCTGGGTCAGTGGAGTGGTGGATACCGGCCCACTCATGTACAGTTCTGTTGCTGTGTGCTTAACTTACCCTTGGCCTACATGGTGACGTATGTAGCGTGGGATACTTGTGTGGGTGTGCTGGGCTGTATGTGTGCCTGGTACATAACATGGAGGCCTGTGGGTTCCATTTTTGAAGCCCTAGGCCTGGAAAGGCAAGTGGGCATGAGGACTGCAAACCCCAGACAGGAGATGTGGATTGCAGGCAGACATTCCTGAGAGCTGGGATAGGTGAGAGGAGCATCCTCTGTACACTTCAGAGGCCTATTATTCCTGGAAGAGTTACTGGTCAGTGGGGCCTCGGCTCATTGTAAAGTGAAATGGTGGGCCTAATACGGTTGGCACTGTTAGATCAAAGAATCATGAGAGAGGCGAAGGCTTACGTTTTTGTGAGGCATATTTTAGTGTGATGCCTGGTAATTCCCTTGGCCCGTGCTGTGGGTTAATTTAAATTGGAGCTGCTCCTGTTGAGGCAGAATTTCCCCTTGACAAAGGATAGGACAGATAAGATGGCACTTCAAGGAAGTCGACCCCCACAACACAAATTTCAAAGGACTAGAAACTAAATTACATCTGTGTCTGGATAATGACTATAAAAACGGGAGTATGAATCTCACAAGCTGATTATCAGTGTAGACAAGATTGCAATGATTTCAAGATGCTACAACTAGGACTGGGGGACAAGTTCTGCTGGTCTCCCAGCTGGGTGAGGGGCCATCACCCATGAAGCAAAGAACACTTCCCCTGTAACTGGAGCCCTAGCCTGCCTGTTTGTTAAGACCAGTGTGCCCTCTGGGAAGGAAGAGAGAACCTAGATAGAGTGAGGCCCAGCTTGGATCCTGGCAAGTGGATCCTAGTGGGAAAACTGTGAGGTGCCCAGTACAGTCGGAACCGCTGTTGCGGGAGACAAACATCCGCCCTCTTGCGGAGGTCGGGCACTCCCTGTAAGACCACTGTGAAGTTTGGGATTGCCGCCTTTGCCTGTGAGTCCTGTATGCCTGAAGGGGGCCACTAGGACCATTAGGGCCGCCGCATGCAGGAATGACAACATTGGGACTGTCGCCCATACCTGTAATTGCATTCAGACAAAATATAGAATTAAAAATATCATGACACATAAATATTGCGGTCTTTAATATCGTTGTTAAAAATATCATTTTAGCTGTTGTTTTTAATGTCGATGTATTTAATATCAATGTAGGTATTATCGTTGTTTGGAATATCGTTTTTAGTGATAGTGTGCAATATATTGAATGTATTTTTGTTTTTATATTTTTTATATATAGTAATTGTTTATAATTTTTTTAACGAATTTTTATAACAATTATTTTTGTAATTTAATTTGTTTTATTTATTTTTTATTTAGTATAATTATATTTTTTAAGAGTGGGGTGTTGTGTTTATAGGAGATAAGGGTTTTTGGATATGTATTTATTAAATGTAATACATTAAATTTAGATTTTTTCTTTTGGAATGGGGTGCTGGATTAATATTGGTTAGAGGTATGGATATTTTTATGGAATAATTAAAGTAATTTAAATGAATTATTTTTATTTGAATTTTAAAATGTTTTTAGATTCATACAAACAATTAAAAAAAAATTTAAATGCAAAGGTCCACAAAGTATTGTATTATTCAAAAATGTAAATACATGTGTTTATAATAAATAGCTGCTGTGTGATATTTGATGAGTAATTATCAATATTAGTTTATACAAATAATTAATTTCCAAAAATTAAAATAAAATTGTGTTTGAATGTTGTAAAAATGGAAAGAAATATAATTTGTTTTTAATATGATGGTTCATGTTGCCCCTTTACTGTCTAACACCTTCCCTGACTTATTTTATCTTGGAGTGGGTACAGTATATTTAACCCTTTTAGTGTCCAACCCCTTACCCGAGATAAGTTTTAATGTAGTGGGATTGGTTCAGGTTGCTTCTTTAGTGTCCAGCACCTTCTCTGAGTCAAGTTAGTTTGGATTGGGAATAGTAAATGTTGCCCCTTTAGTGTGCAACCCCTTCCCTGACTTCATTTATCCTTGAAGTGGGAATAGTATATGTTAACCCTTTTTTGTGTCTAAAACCTTCCCTCAGATAAGTTCTATTGCAGTAGGAATGGTTCATGTTGCTTCTTTAGTGTCCAGCACCTTCCCTGGGTTAAGTTAGATTGGGGTGGGGAATAGTAAATGCTGCCCCTTTAATGTCCAATACATTCCCTGACCATAAGTTTTGTTTTTTTATCTCTACTGATGAAGGATAATATCCAGAAACATATGTCTAGAGATTGACAGCACTAACCTGAACCAGCTTTGGTGAAATACTTCAGCAAAAACTCGAGTAAGCATTTACAATGAACTGCATTTACCATAATGCTAAGGGGTGAACTGTGCTGGGAGGTGAAGCAGTGTGCTCTCATCCCCCTTCTGTTTGAAAAGGCTTCTTTGAGCCACTGAGCTTACGAGCTTTTGGAGATGCACCTGTGCGCCTGTGAGAGGTACTGAGACCTGAAAGGATTGTGGCAGCTTGCTCAGCAACCCCAGATAAATTTCGCTTTTTATCTCTACTGATGAAGGATAAATATCCAGAAACACGTGTCTCAGAGAATGACAGCACTAACCTGCACCAACTTTGGTGAAACACTTCAGCAAAAACTCAAGTAAGCATTTACAATGAACTGCATTTACCATAATGCTAAGGGGTGAACTGTGCTGGGAGGTGAAGGAGTGTGCTCCCATCCCCCTTCTACAATCCCTGACCTATTTTATCTTGGAGTGGGTATAGTATATTTAACCCTTTTAGTGTCCAAAACCTTCCTTGAGATAAGTTTTATTGCAGTTAGAATGGTTCATGTTGTTTCTTTAGTGTCCAGCATCTTCTCCGAGTTAAGTTAGTTTGGATTGGGAATAGTAAATATTGCCCCTTTAGTGTGCAACCCCTTTCCTGACTAAATTTATCTTGGAGTGGGAATGGTATATTTAACCCTTTTAGTGTCCAAAACCTTCATTGAGGTAAATTGTATTGCAGTGGGAACAGAGAATTGTATTTATTTAGTGCTATAGATAAGTGTTTACTATGTAGCGAATTGGAAATAGTATGTGTTATGTTTGTAGCATTAAATAATTTCTAAGAATGAGGTTTTACGATGTGGTATGGTTAAAAAAAAGTAACGCTTGCAATTCTTTATTATTTTAACATTAATAAGTATTAGTAGAACACAATACACATATAAATGTTTTATTATTTTTTATTTTGAAAAAAACACTTATTGCAACCTTTTCATATTTTTTATATTTATATATATATAACAGAAACAAAAATTGTCAATTCTTTATCTAATACATAAAACTTTTTTATAGTTGTTGGCACAAATATAAAACATACATTTTCAATAATATACATTTCCAGTTATTTTTTTAAAACATTGTACATTTTTGTAAATATTTTCTCGCAAACATGTTACATACATTTTTGTGCTATTTAACAGCAACATTGTGGATATATATAAAATAATTTTAAGTACATGTTATAAATAATATTTGATATATACTTTTGGAATGATGTTACATGTGTTATATTTTTCAAAATTTGTAAACATTTTAATAAACCATTTTTAACATTTCTGTGATTTTTCCCATTGACTCCTATGAGGAGATAGTCTTTTTACTTTATTAGGCAGTCATTTTTCTACCGCTGGGTTAATTTAGTAGTCTATTGGTGCTCTTTTTGGGTCGTTTGTGGAAGAAAGACGTTGCGGTTGGGTGCTGCTGTTCATCGATAGCGGCAAGTTAATTTTTTACAGAGTTTTAAAGTGTTTGTAGCATGGAGTGCGGCATTTGGAAAGTAATGGTCATGTATTGCAGCGGTCAAAATGATTTTGTCATGGATTGCGGAACTCTCAAATGTCCCGGCATGGTGCGCGGCGGTCGCCGAACACCTGGCATGGAGTGCGGCAGTCGCTAAGCTCTGCCCATGCACCACGGCAGTCGCAAAGCGTGTCCATTGGACGATTTGAAAAAAAAACCACAGCTGATGGCTATTTCCGAAGTGGACACACCTATAATTCAAAGTACAAAGCACACCCCTTCCCAGACCATGATCCTTTGCCACTACACTCCAGCACAGCGAGATACCATTTGTTGAGAAGGCACCCCTGATATCACAATTCCATTACACACTACACACACGTTTTATGCGCTTATCACTTTGTCATTCCTTGGTCTGATCACTTTGTTTGTCTCCTTCACTGTCACACACGTTATTGATTTTTTTGCACAACGTTACCAGTCGAAAATCCACATTTTTCAGACACTGAGTTGACAGTGCTGGTGAATAAAATCATTAGAGTAGAGCCACAAATCTTTGGATCCCAAGTCAAACAAACTTCTCTCAAACGAAGAAACAAAATGTGGGACTGGATAGTCAACAAGGTAATGCTGTTGGTACCAACATTTGTACAAAGGAGGACATCAGGAAGAGGTGGCACGACCTGAAGATGAGGGTAAAGAAACTGGCCTCCAGGCACCACCTTGCGGCACTCAAGACTGGCAGTGGTCCTCCTGGACAAGCATTGGAACTCACACCCTGGGAGGAGAAGGTGCACACCATCATGCATTCGGAGGGCTTGATCCGAATACCTGGGGGATTGGAGACTGGTAAGTACCACCTCAACTGTCACAACATATCTATGTTTAAATGCACACATTACAGCTTTTGCCATAGTAATGTCCATCTGCTGTACAAACATACATTAGGCCCTGTTGTTTATACACTAAACAAGATGTATTAGTGCTGTTTATACATAACCACAGTGTAGCTCACATGCAGGTAGTCAATGCTCAAATCTGGGGGATGGGAGACTGAAGTGACTACATCTACCATGAGGCCCTGTTGTTTCAACACCTAACAAGATGCCCCAGTGTCCTTCCTCTATACCCACTTGTCAACCATCTTGCAGCTGAAGTGTAGCTCACACGCAAGTAGCCATTGCTCAAGTCTTGGGGATGGGAGACTGAAGTGACTACATCTACTATGAGGTCCTGTTGTTTCAATACCAATCAAGATGTCCAAGCGTCCTTTTTCTATACCCGCTTGTCAGCCATCTTGCAGCTGAAGAGTAGCTCACATGCAGGTAGCCATTGCTCAAGTCTGGGGGATGGGAGACTGAAGTGACTACATCTACCATGAGGCCCTGTTGTTTCAACACCAAACAAGATGTACTGGTGCTGTTGGTCCATACTCACTTGTCAGGATGACATGGTGAAGGTACCTACAACAAACAAATACAACGACATTAGCGAGGAAGCCAGTAAACCACAAACACAGTCCACTTCTGGAGAACGTAGGGTACATGTCCAAATGTCACCTACACCAATCAACAACTATTATGTGAACATGTGTCAAGATCTCCCTCCACAAACATACTGTGCACAGATTGTTCAACAACTGTACATACCAAACAGGTAGCCTGCAACAGACAGCTCACATCATTACAAATGCAGTGATGGTAACAGGCTAAGTAATGACAGCGCACATCATACTTACACTCATGAGAAGTTGTTGATGACCAGTTGACGCATGTCAACTTGCCCCTCTTCACCACTATCATCATCATTTGTCATTTCAGGATCCTCACCTTGTGGCACCTGCTGGTCTCCATCCTCTGCTACGAGAGGGATGTTCCGTCGCAGTGCGAGGTTGTGGAGCATACAGCAGGTGACGGTGATCTGACGCACCTTCCCGGGTGAGTAGAGGAGGGCACCGCAGTCCGGTCCAGACATCTGAATCTGGCCTCCACTGGCCGCTGTATCCTTCCATGGGCCTCATTGAAGCGGACTTCCCCAGGCGTTATTGGACTCCTCAGCAGTGTCAACAACCATGGGCGATTGGGATATGCTGAGTCTCCTAGATGGAAGACAGAGAGAAGTGCTAAACATTTTCATACACTTTCTGATCATGTGACCTGACATCACACACAAAAAGGTTGGACACATCATACTCACCAACAAACCAGGCCATCTCCGGTAGTACTTGTGACATCAGCTGGGGTATGGTGCTGTTTCGCAGAATGAAGCAGTCATGGGCAGAACCGGGTAATCTGGCACAGACGTGTGAGATGTATAAATCTGTTAAACAAACCACTTGCACGTTGATAGAATGGAAGTGCTTCCTGTTCCTATAGACCTGTTCATTGGCCTGTGGTGCCACCAAGGCGATATGTGTGCCCTCTATCGATCCTACCACATGTGTGATGCGACTTAATCCATACAAATCTCGCTTCACATTCTCCAAATCTTCACCCCTGGGGAACTGAATATAGCTGTCCATGTGCCTCACCATCACTGCAAGATTACATCATGCAGTATGCCACCTAAACATAGGTTGTACATATCCTCCAGATATGGCCATAGGAATACTGAAAGGAACCTGTGGCATAGAAATGTAGTGCTGCCATGACATTCACCATTGGTGTCAGAGCCATGGGATAGTATCTTTGAGGACGTAAATCAGGTTCCGACTGGGCACATAAATCTTGTATTGTCTGCCTATTAAGACTAAACTTCAGATTACGTCTCTTTCATCCATAGTTGGGAGGTCTGGGAATGGCCAGTATTCTGGAGGCTGTCGTCTCCTCCCTCTGGCACGTATCCTATGTGTGGAATAGAGACACATATGGATACAGGCCACAGTGTCCACACGAACATTTACCAAGACACATCCAAAAGTGACGTGAAAATACATGAATACATATGTGAGCAGTACACAGCAGTTTACTTCACTTTATGTACCACAAAATACTTTCATATATGGCTAGTTCTTGTATGATGAAACTGGATGAGTTTCATTACACATAGCTGGATGCTACATTTCCACTATTGGTCACTGTTGTGGGAGAGCCCATTCTATGTGGAAGGCAGCCAAAAGTGTCACATACACATATCACATGTCAATATATTTACTAGAGTCACCAGGATGATTAAGATGCACTGCTTTACATAGACCTTGCAGCCATCATCACCAATCTGGAGAACACGTGTCTGTAACACCACTGTGCACATCGTGGACCCTTCTTAGGTAAGGTGGACTCTGTCATGTAGTGGATTCTGCATTGCACACATTACTTCAGTTTCCACCGCGGTAAATGCGTGTACATGCACAGTCGTGTTCAACACAGACGCGTGAGAAAAGGTATAGGCAGGGGAATGGTGTCATGCATCATGTATGATGAAACTACATACAAATATTGTTGAATATGTATGTAGAAAACCGTTTTATGAGGTCTATTTCAACACTGACAAAGTTGAGGCCCAGACTCTCTAATGGGACACGCAGGAAAGCTGACCGTCGGCTGATGTGAACTGCGGGGTAAGGGAAGGCGACCACGGCAGTCACAGAAATTGGCTACCTTTGTAAAATGCGACAGCCGTGGTTCTAGTGATGTTTTTGCAGAGAGAGGTAGCCGCCTAAGTGGATGCCTGAGTTATACAGTGGGACATGCTCAATCGGCGAATGCTGGCTGATTTGAACCGCGCAGTAGGCGGAGTCGACCACGGCCGTCACAGCCATTGGCTACCTTTGTAAAATGTGACTTCCGTGGTTCTAGTGATGTTTTCGCAGACAGAGGTGACCGCCTAAGTGGATGCCTGAGTTTGCGCCAATGGGACATGCCCAATCGGCGATCGCTGGCTGATTTGATCCGCACGGTAGGCGTCTTCTACCAAAGAGGTCATAGCCATTGACGACCTTTGTAAAATGGGACCGCCTTGGTCCAATGTACGTGGTTGGCTACACAGAAAACCTGCTGTGTGGTGTACTTAAATGATGCGGTTTGGAAAACGAAACACTTGCCTCTAGACACTGCTGCTTACTACACCTCATCTCCAGCTAATGTTTGCCACCTCTGGGAGCTGCCATGACATGCTGTACAGGGCAGAGGGCCCCACCCTTCACTGCAGAGGAGCACCAGACAATGGTAAAGGGGATCCTTCCCCTGTACTGCTAAGTTCTATGGCTCACCAGAGGAGCAGGTGAGCACTGCTGATACAATCTTACTACGCATGGGTTAATTTGGCTTCGGCCTCCATGACCCACACTGTGGATCAGATTCCCATACTGATGTAGATGTATTGTAATTATGATTATGTGGTGGCTGCAACATAGGACTCTAACAGTTATGGTACATGTGGCACTGATATTTGTGGAGGTAACAGATTCAAGGTGATGTGCATACACTCCTGAACCATACATCTTTTGAATGCACATAGCTGTGCATGTATGGACCCATGGTGTTACAATGCTGACTTTGCTTATCATGTTATGCCAGATTTCAGGAAACATTTTGTGGCTTTACTTCAAAATTTGAGTATGTGTCCTGTGAGTGGGTTTTTATGGGACATGCGATCTAACTGTACAGTCCCACTAAGTGCTCAGCACACGAGCATTACCAACCTGTCTTCAGTCAGGTACCAAGACCTCACAGACCCCTTCACAGTGACCCACTACACTAATGTGACATATAGAATGGGCACTAGATGTACTGTAAGGTATGGTATATATGGCCATGTGATGGTCATGTGGGTACGGTGTGCTCAGCATGCTGAGATCAAACATTGACATTTATATGTGCCTTGCATTGTCTATGGGCCAGGATGGGGCAAAGTGTATTACCCAATATAATAGATGCACAAAGTACTCCCCCTGTAGACCTGCAGATCCTCAGATGTGGGCTGAAACAGTGTTACAGGAACATGAGTTGACATTAATGCACCTAGTGATACTAGACTGGGTATGGTGTAAGATGAGAGCCCCACACCAGAGACTACTGCCCATGGGCCCTTTTTTTCACTGTTTGTGATTGCCTTACCACAGGCCCTTTACTCCCACATGCCTTGGATTATACCCGAGATAAGAGTGACGCTACCATTGTACAGGAACATTGTTCATGACAAATATTGTCACTTCTGATAGTTTGGCACATCTGCAGTGCTGTTCCAAAGTGCATCACCAGCTGTGTGAAAAGGTGCAACCGTGCAGTATGTACAATGCTGTGCAGATGTCACGCATACACACTCCTGCCACATACTGTGCATACTAGGTGTGTTCCGTGACCTTAGGACTTAACACATAGACACATGCAGATGCAGTCTGAGGTTCACATCAGAAATCTACATGTCCACTGATCCACAGACTTTAAATTATCATTTACATGCATAGCAGCCCATTTGTGTTTTGAGAGCCCAAACTTTGCATGCACTCAGTGTAATGGTAGTAGCAATGTTTTAGACAGTGATTTTGAAGTCATTTGTCCTGACTGTACAGGTGTCTGTTCATGACTGCAATACAAGTGTAGCCTTCTGCAGGACACATTGGTGTACTGTGTTACGTTGTAACTCCTTTCACAGCACATGTGGTGAGGGCCATGGGTACGTGATGTCAGGGGTCTTGCGTAGTGAGTATAGCCATCAGCAGGATGGAGGGTAGTACGCATTGGCTATTTAAATTGAGCAGTAATGGATTTCCTGCAGGTCAGCATGTCCACTTCATAAATGTCATGTATGCAATGTTGTGAGATATCTATGCTAGCTGTGTAGTAGATCTGTGTCACCCTAGCTGATAACCTGTATCTTGCGTGTCCACTCAGACTCTTCATCTATTGCATTCATACAGGTCAAGGCCCATCATAAGGTGTTGATGTGGAAAGCCATCGCCCGGAGGGTGCGGACCCTGGGGGTCGCTTGTCTGTGCAGTGTTCATTGCAAGAAAAGGTTGGAGGACCTGAGACGCTGGACCAGGAAGATCGTTGAAGTCCAGCTGGGGCTGTCCTCCCCAGGCAAAAGGGGCACTTGCCAAACCCTGTTCCCACTAATAGCCCGCATACTGACTGTTAGAAAAGGGATTTCTGGTTGGCTAAGGCTTGCGCCAAAGCCAGGCAGAAACCACCACTCTAGTCAGGGCAAGGGAGTTACACACCCAAGATAACCCCTGCTCACCCCTTGGTAGCTTGGCACGAGCAGTCAGGCCTATCCCGGAGGCAATGTGTAAAGCGTTTGCGCAACACACACATACAGCAGCAACACACTAGGCACACTACAAAAGGAACTCCACACAAGGTTATATAAAAAAATAGCCTTTGTATTATCATAAAACACATTAGAAACGTAATCACATATTTACACTGTGCCAACTGGCATGGGCCATATTCACAGGGGAATTATATACAGGACCATGCCAAACAGGCCACGGTCAGAACCATCAGAACAGGTAAGTAAATGCAAATATAAAACACAACCAGTAACTACTGGTACCATAATGACCTAAGCATTACCCTATTAGCATTAGACATAAACCCACATTAGGCCCAAACCTCATTAGCATAAATACATTACGCAATGGGCCTCACCTGCATAAACACATTATGCACTAACCTCAAAAGCATAACCACATTACGCAAATAGGCACTACCTCCAGACATCATAACATGACATTAGGCATAACCCCACATTAGGCCCAAACCTCATTAGCATAAACACATTACGCAATGGGCCTAAATCATTCTTGGCAACATTCAGAGTAGGCATAAGTACATTACAGCCATCCTGTAGAGCCTGGCGCTCTAACCATGTCCCCAACCTGCCCCCAGGCCAACTGGCCTTCTCAAAGGGGCTCAAAATGCCCTAAGTCCCAATGTCAGGGCGCGCTGCCAAGGCAGCGGAAAGTCAAGGAGTGCGCCACTGCGCAGGCCTAAGCAGTCAGCAGCTGCCCACTACTTGCTGGGCAGCTGGGAAGATCTGGGGCAGAGGAGTGCATCTCACTCTGGCTCGTAGAATAGCCCTCACAGGAAAGAATGGCCTAAACGATGCAGCTGCTCACTAACTTGCTGCGCAGCTGTAAATCAAGATCAGGCCGCTGACTCACTCTCTAAAAACATGCTAAAACGTAGCAGCTGCCCTCTAGCAAGCGGGGCAACTGTAAGACTGGCCAAACTGGTAGGGCACCACGGGCCCTTGGAAACCAAACCAGGCCCCCACGTTGGAGTGGCCCGCTACGGCGGCGCCACTGAGCAGCCAAATGATCTGTGCCCTACTCTGGGACTCTAGATCTCAGCTTTGCCCACGGCACTTGCACTGCGCCCGAAACACAGACCATGTGAGGAAAAGAGCTGGCACCTCGATGTAACTGGGAGCCCTCCTTCCCGGGACTCCTCTTAAAACAACTCTGCCCCATCGTTGGAGCGGCCCTCTATCCAAGCGGGGCCGCTCAGTGAATACTGGCTACCGGCATGGTGCCTTGCGGCACCAGCCGAACCCGACGACCTCAGTCTCACTGCGGCCGGAGACACATCAGAGAAGAGAGGCTCAGTCCCGCTCACTGGCGCTGTCCTCGTGGTCTCTGCCTCTCTGGTCTGGCGGGAACCCAGCACTTCTCCCGGTCCCTCTCCTGCAGCACTGGGACTTTACAGGCATGGGAGCCCCGCCGAGGTCCCGCCTCTCCTGAGCTGCGCCGCGGGCTCCTCCCGGCGACCCGGGAGCTCTGCCTGGAGCCTGCCGAGGCTCACTCGGGCCTGTCCTCGTGGCAGGCTGCGGTGGCTCGTCCTCTCAGCTCAATCGCGGAGGGCCCGTGCACCTGCCAGTCGCCTCCTGCCTTCGGCCGGCTACCATCGGCGGCACGCGGCATCCTCCTCCTCTTGGCCCCTCCTGGCGTCCGGGCACTCTCGCCTGGCTTCCTGAGTCGCGGTGGCTCCGTCCTCCGGGCTGCGGCGGTGAAAGCGCAGGCTCGGCCGCACCCGCTTCAGTAGATCCGCCAGAGTCAGGCGGACGCCTGAGGTTAGCGCTCCCGCTCGGCGCAGATTCCTGAAACATGCAATAATGCGGGGTGGGCACCCGCCAATCATGATCAATCGGCGGGGTGGGCACCCGCTACGAGTCCAAGCCATCACGGGGGAATCCCTCACGTGGGGGATTCCCTTCCACAGGCGCCGAGCACAGCGCCGCAGCTGCGCAGCCCACGCTCCTCTCGCTGGGGATAACTAAGCAAGCACTCACCAGAGTGCTAGATGCAGCAGCAAGCCTTTAGGTCCTTCGGGCATAAGGTCATCAGAACTCCTTGGAGAAGCATCAGGAAGGTCAATGTAGGAGCCAAGGGCACATGCACCGGGCCCTTCAGCGGGGAGGTAGCCCCCATGGCGGTCCCTCCTGGGCCCCACCAGCAGCATGCCCCTCCGTCAGGAACAGAACTGCAACCAGGACTGTCCATTTTCATGGGGTCACAGCCCCTTCTTTTATACAGCATTTTCCTTTGTGTCACAGCACAGGGTTTGGGGATACCAGATACAACTGGTTTGGGGGAGCTTTGGAGCACTTTGTTTTGCTCAGCTCCTCTCTCCTTTCACAGGACAGGCTAGGGACATCAGACGCACCACAGGGGGTGGAGCCAGCATTGTGGAGGAAGGCACAGCCCTATTCAGGTCCCAGGTGCAACTCCTCCCTCCCATCTAGATGCAGATCTCCCTATTCAGCCCTGCGCTGACTCACCCTGCCCCTCCTGGAGCCACACACACCTCCCAGCCCCTGTCACTCACAAGCCAGACATGCAATTCACATCAGGCAGGCAGACACAGAGCACACATAAATGCCAACTTCCAAAAGTGGCATTTCTACACCAGTTCACAATAAATCTGCGCACACCATTGCGCAGCATTTATTCTCACAAATTCATACATACCAGACTTGACCACACTGCTCCTCTCATACCAGGAATTACCATGGACACACTTATCCCCCATGCATTCCTATGGGAGGGCAGGCCAATCTCACCACAAGCACACAGAGAGCGCACGCACTTTCCACTGGACCACAGTGCGAAAGTGCTCAGAGGCCTAAAATCACCAACACCAGGTTACAGACAAGGCAACAAGTTTAGGGGTGAACCTGCCAAAAAGGGCCAAGTCCAACACAACCCCCTTCCAGCCAAAACGCAGGGCAGACCAATCACTACCTTGATGGGCTTCCCTGCTTCGGGAGCGATAGAACACGGACACGGGCCCTCACTGCAGGGACACCCTCCGGTTCTACGCCACTCTGAACCCATGTGGTTCCCTCTGAGAAAGAACTCTCAGGCCCAACTAGGCTACCCCACTGGTACTTCCTTGTTGTCCATGGCCAGGACCAGGCCCTAGGCCACCCAGAAGTCACTGGTCCTTGCCAATCCACAGAGTGGGGGCAGTAACCCCTGGCATCCAATAGCCATTCTCCACTCTCCCTCTCAGTGTAGTTCCAAACTACCACTGATCCTTCAACCTAGGGTCCGCACCCTCCAGGCTGACCAGAGGTCACGGGCAAGAGTTGCCTCACCCTACCTCTACTTCTGGGGTTCCGCACCCTCCCAGGGGAAGCACCCACCAGAACACAACTCTCCCACCAGTTCAGGACCTCTCTCCATCAACTGGTCTACCACCTGGGATCTACATTCACCGGCTGCACCGGGGTCAGAGGCGAGGACTCCCTCCCTCTGCACCCCTTCCAGAGTCCGGTACCCTTCAGTTCCATGATCACATGGGGAGTCTCAGTATGTCCCAGGCTAGACAGAGCACACCGCCAGCTGCGCATCAGCGACACACTCTCCTCCCAACTGAAACTTCCAACAGGAGGACAGCTCACTCAGGCCCATAGAAACTATTTCACTTCGGAGGTACCCAGCACACAGCAAAGTCCCTCTTCAAGCAGGTGGGGGGACACAGCACACAGCAAAGTCCCCTCTCTCTTCCTCAGTGGAAACAACAAACTGCAGGTGAGCCCCAGAACACACAGCAAGGGCAGTCTCCCCAGTCTCTTCAGCTGATCCACTTTGGCAGAGATTCCTTCTTGACCTGGAAGTTTCCTAATCTCCCAACCTAGGGTCTAAACCCTCAGGTTGCACCAGAGGTCAGAGGCTAGGATTCCCTCTCTCTGCACCCTCTCTCCTGAGTTCGCACCCTCCCAACTGGAGTGGTACCTCTGGAAACCAAACCGGTCAGGACACTGTTTACAGTCATCCTTCCCTCCAGGTCAGGCCGAACCTGAACCTGGCCTCCCAACCTTGGAGCTAAACCCCGCGGCTGAGCACTTGCCCTGGCACGCCAGGACTTCTAGGGGCGCACACAGCACCCCTGAGGGTAACACGACTCACGTGTTGCGTGATAGTCTGCCTGGCGCGAGATCTCCCGACCCTGTCCAACTGACAGTGCGCAAAGATCCCCCAGGACAGAAGTGGTGTCACCATGGTCACTTCTACGGAGACTCAGCCCTTATGGCTGGTCCCTGACCCACTGGTTCTCCCACTGGGGAACACATCCCCTCTCACCCCTCACTCTGGACCTCTGCACCCTCCCAACTGGAGCGGTACCGCCAGACACCAGGACCGCTGGAGCTCTAGTTACAGACACTCCACGTCCTCTAGACACTGGGAGATCCTCCTCAAATGGCCTACAAGTACAGCCTAGGCCCCCGACCTGGCGCTCCCTTAGGGAACCCTCCAGGCCCTGAGACTGGGTTTCGGGCCACCGTGGGACACACCGTCCCACACTCACTCCGTCTCCACTGAGACAGGATGTGAGCCTCACGCCCCTCTCATTCCCACTGGGACCTAGCTGGGCTACACTGAACCTCTTCCACCACACAGGACCGGAAGATACCCAAGCCACTACTTTTGGAATCACTCCACAATGCCTCTGCAGGACCTCTAGCACACAGCCAGAGGTCCACCTCCTGTGCAAGCTCCTTATCACCAAAAGAACTCACACCCACTCGTCCAGTGCAACACACCACTCATCCACACACGCCCCCCAGACTGGTGAGAACAGTTCCTCACTGCCCCTGAATCTCAACCTGTACGCCTCTTACTGAGCACCAGGTACCATACTCTGGGAACTGGGACTGGGACTTCACGCACTGGACTCACTTCTGCTGCCACCACTGGATCCCACCCTTACCGGTGAATCCAGACAACTCAACTGAGCTCAGGGGATAAACTACCCTCCAGAGCTAACTTTTTCTCCTCCACACTCCCTTTCTTCCCTCCTATCCACCCACACCTCTGGGGACAGGAAAAGGGATTGGGCACTGGACCCAGCAAGGGACTCCCTATCTATGGGAACCTCCCCACCTACTGGCGTCCCGCACTGTCATGTTCTCTCTTCTGCCACCAAACATAAAAGCGCAGAAAACACCATTTAAAAATGACACTCTTGAGGAGAAAAATAAAATCAGTAAAAATAATCCCCAACACGTGATTATCTAAATGCAGAGTTTGTAGTGCAACCAGTTGTCGCTGTGGTACTGCGCAAAAGCAAGTCCTATCCTCACCGCTGCCAACCAATATTAGAAATGGGATTTCTGGTTGGCTAAGGTTTGCGCCAAAGCCAGGCAGAAACCACCACTCTAGTCAGGGCAAGGGAGTTACACACCCAAGATAACCCCTGCTCACCCCCTTGGTAGCTTGGCACGAGCAGTCAGGCCTATCCCGGAGGCAATGTGTAAAGCGTTTGCGCAACACACACATACAGCAGCAACACACTAGGCACACTACAAAAGGAACTCCACACAAAGGTTATATAAAAAAATAGCCTTTGTATTATCATAAAACACATTAGAAACGTAATCACATATTTACACTGTGCCAACTGGCACGGGCAATATTCACAGGGAATTATATACAGGACCATGGCCAATCGGGCCATGGTCAGAACCATCGAACAGGTAAGTAAATGCAAATATAAAACACAACCAGTAACTACTGGTACCATAATGCCCTAAGCATTATCCTATTAGCATTAGACATAAACCCACATTAGGCCCAAACCTCATTAGCATAAACACATTACGCAATGGGCCTCACCTGCATAAACACATTATGCACATAACCTCATAAGCATAAACACATTACGCAAATAGGCACTACCTCAAGACATCATAACATGACATTAGGCATAACCACATTAGGCCCAAACCTCATTAGCATAAACACATTACGCAATGGGCCTAAATCATTCTTGGCAACATTCAGAGTAGGCATAAGTACATTACGCCATCCTGTAGAGCCTGGCGCTCTACCCATGTCACCAACCTGCCCCTAGGCCAGCTGGCCTTCTCAAAGGGGGCTCAAATGCCCTAAAGTCCAGAATGTCAGGGCGCTAAGCTGCCACTGCAGCGAAAGTCAAGGGTGCGCCACTGCGCAAACCTAAACGTAGCAGCTGCCCACTACTTGCTGGGCAGCTGTGAAAGTACTGGGGCCGAGGAGTGCATCTCACTCCTGTCTCCCTAACAAAATGCCCCCAAGAACTAACAGCCTAAACGTTGCAGCTGCCCACTACTTGCTGGGCAGCTGGGAACATCACTGGCACTCACTGTGCCGCCTGAGCCCCTCTCTGGGACTCTTCTAAAAACAAATGCCCCCAAAACGTTGCAGTTGCCCACTGTCGTTGCAGTTGCCCACTGTAAAGAAATGGCCACGAAACCACGGGCACCACTGTATCCTATGTCCCACTCAGGGACTTCTGATCCAATTAAAACTTGCCCCAACGTTGCAGCTGCCCGCAACTGTGGTGCAGCTGAGCAAATGCCACCTGGCACTATCATGTGCCTCCTGAGCCCCCCACTGGGACTCTAGAACTCAACATTGCCCAAACGTTGCACGCCGACTGCAGCTGCGGCGCAACTGTGTGGCCCAAAGAGAACACTGGCATGTTGGAGCCCCCCTTCTGGGACTCGGGAGAACAAAACTGCCCCCAACGGTGGAGCGGCCCGCTGCCCTGCGGGTCCGCTCAGTGAATACTGGCCCAACTGCCCTGGTGCCGCGCGGGCACCAAGCCGAACCACAGGACGACCTCAGCTCTTCATCACTGCGGCCCGGGAGAGCACAATTAGAGAAAGAGAGGCTCAGTCCCACCACGCGGGGCTGTCCTCGCTGGTCTCTGCCTCCTCTGGTCTGGCGGGACACTCTGCTCTTCACCCGGTCCCTCTCCTGGGACCGGGACTCTGGCAAGGAGCCTGCGAGGCTCCGGACATCCTGTAGCTGCCCGCGGGGCCTCCTGCCAACAACACGGGAGCTCCGCTCGGGCCTGCCGCCACTTCCTCACTCTGGCCGGTGCTCGTGGAGGCGGGGTAGGCTCCCGTCCTCCTTTCCTTCAATCGCGGAGGGGGCAGGCACCGACAATGTGCCTCGTGCCCCCTCTGCCGTCACCACGCCATACCGGCATCTCTCCCCTTCACCCGGGCCCTCTCCTGGGACCCGGGACTTTTCCGCGGTGCTCGAGGAGGCAGGGTAGGCTCCCATCCTCCTCTCGTCAGACAGCCAAGCTTCCGGCCGCACTTCCGCTTCCCCTGCCGTAGCTCCGCCCCGAGTCAGGCGGATACGCCTGACTTCCGCTTTTCGCCCGGGCTGCGGCGGTGATTACTGAAAGCAGGCAAATAATGCGGGGTGGGCACCCGCCGATTTCAGCATTCATGCGGGGTGGGCACCCGCTATAAATCCAAGCAAATGCGGGGGAATCCCTCCGTTGGGGGATTCCCTCCACTGGCCGAGCGCCACGCTACGCAGCCCACGCTCCGCTCCTAGGGACAGGCAAGCGTTCCCAGACGCTGATGCAGCAGCCAGTCTTTAGGTCCTTGGGAGAAGGAATTAAGGCAAAGGTCCTGTAGGAGCAGTAAGGGCAATGCTGGGGCCCAGGGAGAGGCAAGCCCTCCATGGCGGCCCCTCTTGGGCCCCACCAGCAGCATGCCCCCACCGTCAGGAACAGAACTGAAAACTGACTGAACCACCTTCATGGGGTCACAGCCCCTTCTTTTATACACAAAATTCTCCTTTGTCTACAGCACAGGGTTTAGGGGATACCAGTTAAAACTGGTTTGGGGGAGCTTTGGAGCACTTTGTTTTGCTCAGCTCCTCTCTCCTTTCACAGGACAGGCTAGGGACATCAGACGCACCGCAGGGGGTGGAGCCAGCATTGTGGAGGGAAGGCACAGCCCTATTCAGGTCCCAGGGTGCAACTCCTCCCTCCCATCTACATGCAGATCTCCCTATTCCAGCCACTGGGCCAGACTCACCCTGCCCCTCCTGGAGCCACACACACCTCCCAGCCCCTGTCACTCACAAGCCAGACAGGCAATTCACATCAGGCAGGCAGACACAGAGCACACATAAATGCCAACTTCCAAAAGTGGCATTTGTACACCAGTCACAATAAATCTGCGCACACCATTGCGCAGCATTTATTCCTCACAAATTCATACATACCAGACTTGACCACACTGCTCCTCTCATACCAGGAATTACCATGGACACACTTATCCCCCATGCATTCCTATGGGAGGGCAGGCCAATCTCACCACAAGCACACAGAGAGCGCACGCACTTTCCACTGGACCACAGTGCAAAAGTGCTCAGAGGCCTAAAATCACCAACACCAGGTTACAGACAAGGCAAAAAGTTTAGGGGTGAACCTGCCAAAAAGGGCCAAGTCCAACACTGACGGTGGCATACCCAGACCTTGATGGCCAGTGGAGAGCCCAACAGCAGCTAGGAGGGGGTGAGTATTACCCTGAGTGTTACGTTATGCATGACCATATATTTTTCATACAGGCAACTATTGACCATTTTAGGTGGAAGAGGACTCATTTCCCACACAATGTGAAATCCTATGCTTGTGTAGGTCTGGTATTTGGAGCATGGTGTTCAACTTTGAATATTGTACATGTGACCATGAACTAAGCATGCTGAAGTCACATGTTTGTCCATTGTTGAGCAGCCACTTGTCTGCCTACTTGTTGAAATAAACAATCTCATCTTTGGAAGTGATGTCTAACAGTGATCCCAAACAGGCCACAATGCTCCTGCACTACTGTGTCTCTTTTGATGGTGGACCACTCACTTATGGCAAGTGACAC